>LR738711.1:698337707-698471953 GCA_902687465.1 Secale cereale | reverse complement strand
GGCTTCAGGCGCCCTGGCGGCGCGCCCCCCCTGGGCCGCGCCGGGGGGGCGCCTGGGCCCCCCGAAGCTTCCCCGATGCCCCCCTCTGGCATATATTTAAAGCGTCCTCCGAAACCCTCAGAACAGGAACTCTTTTCGCTATCCCATCTCTGTTCCGCCGCCGCCGCCGCTTCCAAGATCGGGAGCACCAGGAGAACTCTTCCCGGCACCCTGCCGGAGGGGAGGATCACCACCGGGAGCTTCTCCACCACCATGGACGCCTCCCGAATGAGTCGTGAGTAGTCTCCCTTGGACCATGAGTCCATGACCAGTAGCTATGTGATGTTCTCCTCCCGTTCTTCTGCTTCACTAATTAGTCCTCGTGAGCTGCCCTACATGATCGAGGCACCTATGTAATCCTTATGCTGTTGCTATGATGAGTTTGTTGGGATCCGATGGATTATGAGATTATGTTCAGATTGTTCTTGAGTAATATATTTGATTCACCTCTCTTATATTTATGTTCGTAAGTAATTCTTGCATGTTCTCCGTTGTTATTTATTGCTTTGGCCAAGTAGTAGGTAGTGACTCCAAGAGGGAACGTTATGCTTGATTGTGGGTTCATGCCCCTCGATGACTAGTTTGAGTGACAGAAACATGAGTCTAGGGGATGTGCTGTTGCCACAAGGGGGAAAACAACGGTGCTTGTGCCCGCAGGTGCAAGGATTGTTTACTTTACGCAAAGTTCTTTTAATACAGTTGTCTGTTGCATTGAGTTTACACTATGGGTGGGACTCGCAACTTAATACCAGCGAGATGTTCTGGATAGATATCTCAAGGTGGATGATTAGTAGTAGATACTGATGGATTTCGGTCTACTTACTTTGGCGTACCGCCCATGCTTTGAACCTCAACCTTTCTTGCAATGTAGTCAGCATTGGTTTGCGTTCGTGGTCCTGTCAATTACCCAGCTGTAATTCGTTTACCTCACATAGCTGTTTTATCGTCTTTTGGGAGAGAGACATCACTAGTGAACATCATGAGACTCCGGTCCATATTACCATCATTGATCACATCCGCTATTTACTTTTCGCTTTTATTTACTATTGCAAACACTATCTATCACTACTATCATTTGCTTTTAATCCTTTGTGAACTACAAGGCCGGAGGGATTGACAACCTCTCTGTACTCGTTGGGAGCAAAGTTATTTGTATTTGTGTGCAGGTCCACGTTGATTGCTAATATCTGGCGCCGTTAGCAGTTGACACCTACTTGTTGAACCTAGGAGTCTCTGGGGATTCGATCCTTGGCATCTTTGCTAAGGGAAAAACTTCCACAACACTGCATCTTACACCTTCCACTTGGGGTAACGAACGAGGGGTTAGAGGCCCATCAAGGAGTTTTTCTGGCGCCGTTGCCGGGGACTCCACTCTTCAAGATAGGGGAGTTGCATGCTATCTTTTACCTTTGCTTTTTAGTCTTGTTAGTTTACCTTTCAGTTTTTGCTTTAGTACCTTTTTTATCGAAAATCACAAAAATAGTTATCTTGCTTGCTTGCTACTATGGGTTCCACCGAGAACACCAAGTTGTGTGACTTCACTAGTCACAACAACGATGACTTTATCAGCACACCTATCACTACACCTGCCACTTCAGCACCTTCATATGAAATTAAACCTGCTTTACTGAACTTAGTCATGAAAGAACAATTCTCCGGTGCTGGAGATGATGCTGCTTTACACTTGAACAACTTTGTTGAACTTTGTGATATGCAAAAGTACCATGAAATAGATGGTAATATTGTTAAGCTTAAGCTTTTTCCTTTCTCCTTGAGAGGAGGAGCTGAAATTTGGTTTCAGTCTTTGCCTAGAAATAGCATAGATTCTTGGGACAAGTGCAAAGATGCTTTTATCGGAAAATACTATCCACCTGCTAAAATTATCCAACTTAGAAGTAATATAATGAATTTTAAACAATTGGATAATGAACACGTTGCCCAAGCTTGGGAACGTATGAAATCTCTTATCAAGAACTGCCCTACTCACGGTTTGACTACTTGGATGGTTATCCAAACTTTTTATGCAGGCTTGAACTTTACCTCGCGGAACTTGTTAGATTCGGCCGCGGGAGGAACCTTTATGTCAACTACACTTGGTGCTGCCACGAAGCTTCTCGATGAGATGATGACCAACTATTCCCAATGGCACACCGAACGCGCTCCAACAGGTAGGAAGGTAAACTCTGTCGAGGAGATTTCCTCCCTTAATGAAAAAGTTGACTTGATCATGTCTCTACTTTCGAAGCAATCTACTGTTGATCCTCGTGATGTTCCTTTAAATTCTTTGATTGCTCAAGAACAAGTAGATGTGAACTTTATCTCTAGAAACAATTTTAACAACAATGCTTATAGGAGTAATTTTGGTAGCAATCCTAGACCGTTCCCCTCTAATTCTTATGGGAACAACAATGCTTATCCTAGTACCAAGAACTCCACTACTGAACTAGAGATTATGCTTAAAGATTTCATCACTACCCAAAAAGCCTTTAATAAGAGTGTAGAAGAAAAACTACATAAACTAGATGATCTTTCTTTTAAGGTAGACCATTTAGCCAATGAGGTAAAATTGCTAAAAATTAAAACTTCTCCTCTTGAGGAGAGGGAAGTCACTCCTATAAATGCTATTCAAGTGCAAATTAATGAAAACATTAGGATGATGGCTAAACTTAAAGAGAGATGGGCTAGAGAAAGGGAGGAAGAAGATAGAATTAAGAGCCTTCCTACCCACCGCACTGTTGCTACTATCCAAGTTGTTGAGGATGTTCAAACTCTTAGCACCCAATGTACTCCTGGTCCCAATGGACCTATTAATGGTGATGCTATGACTATAGAAACTACCAAACAAGTGAACCTAAAGGACACCACTACCACTTTACTTGATGCTCGTGACCTTGATTTTGATAATTGCACTCTTACCGAAGTTATTGATTTCCTTCACAAGATGTCTAGAGACCCCCGCACTAGCACGCTTAAACTTGCCTTCACAGAGCATATCACTAATGCTCTCATCAAAGCTAGGGAGGAGAAACTTAGAGTAGAAGCCTCCATACCTAGAAAGCTAGAAGATGGTTGGGATCCTATGATTAAAATTAAGATAAACAACTTCTCTTGCTATGCTTTATGTGATATTGTAGCCAGTACCTCCATTATGCCCAAAAGACTATATGATATGCTTAAATTGAAACCTTTTGATTCTTGTTCTTTTGGTGTTCGTCTCGTTGATTCTTCCATAAAGAAACCTTTGGGGAGGATCGACGATGTTCTTATTGTTGTCAATGATAATTATGTGCCCGTTGATTTCACTATTATGGATATTGAATGTGATCCTTCATGTCCAATTATTTTGGGACGTCCCTTTTTACGCACCGTTGGTGCTATCATTGACATGAAAGAGGGTAATATAAAATTTCAGTTTCCTCTCAAGAAAGGGATGGAACACTTCCCTCGTAAGAAGATCAAGTTACCTTTTGAGCCCGTTGTACGGGCTAGCTATTCTTTTACTCTTGATAAAACTTGATCTCTATGCATTATGCCTAGCTTAAAGGCATAAAAGAAAGCGCTTTTGGGAGGCAGCCCACATGAATAAATTTTTGCTTTTGTTGTGTCTTGATGTTGTTTACTGCTGTAGCATCATCATTGTATCTTTGCTTTTCATATTTGTGCCAAGTATAGCCTCTGATTGCTAGAAAGTTCAAAAGTTGTGAGGTGCTGTCCAGGAAACAGATTCTGTCCTTGGATAGAAAAAATCGTATAAAATCACCAGATCATCTTTTTGGTCTGAATTTTTTCGACAGCGTTATCTATATAATTGTCTTTCATGCATCTGTTCTGAGTTTTTTGATTTGAGTTGCAGAAGTATCCCGAACAGATCAATTACTACCTGCTGTTCTGTTTTTCACAGATTCTGTCCTGTTTTGCCTTTCCTTCACTTTGCAAATCAAGAACTTGCTTTTTCTTTGCACAAACCTTTTGGTAATCTTGAGAAACAGTAGAACTTCAAGAATATATTTATTTCCAGCAAGGTGCAATTAATTTATTAAGGGTACTAACCTCGCTAATCAGATTATGATGAGTTATGTATGAAGGGAGTTTTCAAGTGTGCGAGGGAAGATGATAAAAAGATTCAGGAGTGTCAAGCGCTCAAGCTTGGGGATGCCCCCGTGCACCCCCAAGAAATATTCAAGGATACTCAAGCTTTTAAGCTTGAGGATGCCCCCGTGCATCCCCTTCTCCATCAACATTATCAGTTCGTCTTTCGTTCCACTATATTTTTATCACTTCATGTGTTATGTGCTATGCTTGGAGCGTCTTGCTTTTAGTTTTCTTTTTAGTTTTTTCATATCGAGTTGGAACTCAGCATTCTTTATGTGGGAGAGAAACACGCTCCACTTCTACCTAGAACATAACATAGAATTTTCATGTCTATCTTCGCTGTGTGTGTTCTTTGTCTTTTAATACTACTATCATGCTCTGCTCTTAGTATTCATGCTTATCTTTTCAAAGAGCTTTTGTTTAGTTGGTTGCTTAAACTCTCTTTAATTATCATTCTCACCTTATTAAGAGAGTTTGCTTCCATTGCATTGGTTAATGTGTCTATGATAAAGATGCTATGTGCATAATGGTGCTTAGTAGTTCAGGTTTTCTTATGGTTAATCTCAAATAGCTGGGGGGTTCCCAATGTGTTATTGGAGTACCAACATGATTTGTTTGCCTATGATGTGGTATAGTTTAGTAATATATTCCTTCGAGAATTTATTTTGATTGACTTGGCGTATGCTCACGCATATTTAAGACTGTAAAGAAAGTCTGTCAAGCCTTGATGATCTTTTATTTTTGAGTAGCGATATAACTACCATGCCTGATTTAATGTTGCTTTGTCGCTCTGCATGATTATGACCGTCATTGCTCTCTTAGTTGGCCGCTCCCAGTCTTTTGCTAACCTTCACCTGTACTAAGCAAACTAACTTTGCAATACATAGCTCATGGGAAAGTAGATTAAAAACTACTGTGGTAAAGAATATGTTGCTTATGTATCTTATTTCTTATAAGTTGCTTGCTGAGCGGTAACCATGTTTCTGGGGACGCCATCAACTGTCACACTTTTGTTGAATATCATGTGAGTTGCTATGCATGTTCGTCTTGTGTGAAGTAAGGGTGATTTGCCGTGGGTTGAATGAATATGCATATTGTTAGAGAAGAACATTGGGCCGCCAACCAAAGCCATGTATCATGGTGGAAGTTTTAGCTTGGACATTAATCCTCAATCTCTTATGAGAATATGCTTATGCATTGAAGAGGAGTCCATCATCTATTTTCTATGTTGTCCCGGTATGGATGTCCTCAAGTTGAGATCTATCAAACGAGAAATCAAATGCGATTTATCTCCTTGGACCTTTGTACAGGTGGCATAGAGGTACCCCTTTGTGACACTTGGTTGAAACATATGTAATGCAATGATAACCCATGGAAATCCGAGCTAATTAGGACAAGGTGCGAGCACTATTGGTATTCGATGCATGAGGCTTGCAACTTATAGGATGTCTTATGCATGACACATATGAAGTACTACTACCGTTGACAAAATTGCTTCTATGTTTTCAAAACAAAAAGCTCTAGCACATAACCATTCTTTTACTTTTATGTTGAGTCTCCACCTTCTTTCTTCAAGCACCAACTACTGAGAGCATGATTGTCATTCTGAGTGTAATGTGCATTGTCCCAAAGAAGCATTGTCTTTTGCATGATTGTGATATCGTTTATTCTAAAATCATTGTATCTAGTCATCAATTAAACCTTGAAGGTGCCCCTGCATTTATGTTTTGCTTCACTAAAGGGGGCAAGCTAGATATCACTTTATCATATTTGCACATCATGTTCATTGCAAATCTTTTTGATGCTTCAGTTTCATGTTGTAAAACTTTCAGTCATTTGTGATTTTCTCATGAGGCAACTTAATTACTATAGAATTATTGTCTCAGTAAGCTTTTGTCATATGACTATAAAAAGTCCTATATGGTTAATAGCATGTCACCATAGAAATTATTCTTGTTATCATTTACCTACTCGAGGACGAGCAGGAATTAAGCTTGGGGATGTTGATACGTCCAAAACGTATCTATAATTTCTGCTTGCTCCATGCCACTTTTGGGTGATATTGCTATGATATTCATACACTTCCATACACTTTTGATCATATTTGGACTAACCTAATAATCCAGTGCACCCCAGTGCCAGTTTCTGTTTTCGGCTATTTTTGTATTTCAGGTTTTCACGTTACGAGAACTGCCAGGAAAAATCCAAAAAAATTATATAAAAAATCAGCGTTTCGGAAACTACCGTGCGTCCGAAGGACAGCCCGGGGGGGGGGGCACCAGGGCTCCAGGCGCCCTGGCGGCGCGCCCCCCCTGGGCCGCGCCGTGGGGGCACCTGGGCCCCCTGAAGCTTCCCCGATGCCCCCCTTTGGCATATATTTAAAGCGTCCTCCAAAACCCTCAGAACAGGAACTCTTTTCACGATCCCATCTTTGTTCCGCCGCCGCCGCCGCTTCCAAGATCGGGAGCACCAGGAGAACTCTTCCCGGCACCCTGCCGGAGGGGAGGATCACCACCGGGAGCTTCTCCACCACCATGGACGCCTCCCGGATGAGTCATGAGTAGTCTCCCTTGGACCATGAGTCCATGACCAGTAGCTATGTGATGTTCTCCTCCCGTTCTTGTGCTTCACTAATTAGTCCTCGTGAGCTACCCTACATGATCGAGGCACCTATGTAATCCTTATGTTGTTGCTATGATGAGTTTGCTGGGATCCGATGGATTATGAGATTATGTTCAGATTGTTCTTGAGTAATATATTTGATTCACCTCTCTTATATTTATGTTCGTAAGTAATTCTTGCATGTTCTCCGTTGTTATTTATTGCTTTGGCCAAGTAGTAGGTAGTGACTCCAAGAGGGAACGTTATGCTTGATTGTGGGTTCATGCCCCTCGATGACTAGTTTGAGTGACAGAAACATGAGTCTAGGGGATGTGCTGTTGCCACAAGGGGGAAAACAACGGTGCTTGTGCCCGCGGGTGCAAGGATTGTTTACTTGATGCAAAGTTCTTTTAATGCAGCTGTCTGTTGCATTGAGTTTACACTATGGGTGGGACTCGCAACTTAATACCAGCGAGATGTTCTGGATAGATATCTCAAGGTGGATGATTAGTAGTAGATATTGATGGATTTCGGTCTACTTACTTTGGCGTACCGCCCATGCTTTGAACCTCAACCTTTCTTGCAATGTAGTCAGCATTGGTTTGCGTTCGTGGTCTTGTCAATTGCCCAGCTGTAATTCGTTTACCTCACATAGTTGTTTTATCGTCTTTTGGGAGAGAGACATCACTAGTGAACATCATGAGACTCCGGTCCAAATTACCATCATTGATCACATCCGCTATTTACTTTTCGCTTTTATTTACTATTGCAAACACTATCTATCACTACTATCATTTGCTTTTAATCCTTTGTGAACTACAAGGCCGGAGGGATTGACAACCTCTCTGTACTCGTTGGGAGCAAAGTTATTTGTATCTGTGTGCAGGTCCACGTTGATTGCTAATATCTGGCGCCGTTAGCAGTTGACACCTACTTGTTGAACCTAGGAGTCTCTGGGGATTCGATCCTTGGCATCTTTGCTAAGGGAAAAACTTCCACAACACTGCATCTTACACCTTCCACTTGGGGTAACCAACGAGGGGTTAGAGGTCCATCAATATGCAAGTTAGTTTCATGAATGGATCAATGATTGAGCATGATGGGCTAGGGATAACTTGCTTTAGTATTGATATTTTGTAAGACATGATTGTTTGTTGGTATGCTTGAGTATTAAAGTCTTCATGTCAAAACTAGACTATTGCTTTGAACCATATAAAAGTCCAAATGTCTATGCTATAAAGAAAGGAATATGTGATGAACATGATAGGCAGCATTCCACATCAAATTTCTGTTTTTATCATTTACCTACTCAAGGACGAGTATGAATTAAGCTTGGGGATGCTGATACGTCTCCAACGAATCTATAATTTTTGATTGTTCCATGCTATTATATTACCATTCTTAGATGTTTTACAATCATTTTATATCATTTTTGGGGACTGACCTATTGACATAGTGCCCAGTGTGAGTTGTTGTTTTCTGCTTGTTTTTTTACATCACGGAAAATCAATACCAAACGGAGTCCAAATGCAGTGAAACTTTTTGGAGATTTTTTTGGACCATAAGACACAAAATGGGCCAGAGAAGTACCATTGGGGTGCCCCGAGGGGGGCACAACCCACTTGGGCGCGCCTGGGGTCCCAGGCGCGCCCTGGTGGGTTGTGCCCACCCCGGTGGCCTCCCGCACTACCTCTTCGCTCTATAAATACCCCGATATTCCAGAAACCCTAGGGGAGTCGACAAAATTTTATTCCAGCCGCCGCAAGTTCCAGAACCACAATAATCTAGAGCCCTCTTCCGGCACTCTGCTGGAGGGGAACACGATATAGCAGGGGTTCATCATCCTCATTGGTGCCTCTTCGATGATGCGTGAGTAGTTTACCACAGACCTACGGGTTCGTAGGTAGTAGCTAGATGGCTTCTTCTCTCTTTGTATCTCAATACAATGGTCTCTTGGAGATCTATTTGTTGTAATGACTTTTGTGCGGTGTGTTTGTTGGGATCTAATGAATTGTGAGTTTATGATCAGATTTGCCTTGATTTAATATCAATTCTTGATTATTATAGCCTTGTATTTCTTCTCCGATATTTGGGTTTTGTTTGGCCAACTTGTTCTATTTATCTTGCAATGGGAAGAGGTGCTTTGTAATGGGTATGATCTTGCGGCGTCCTTTCCCAGTGACAGAAGGGGCAACAAGGCTCGCTTGTATCATTGCTATTAAGGATAAAAAGATGGGATCTATTCCTACATGAATAGATCTTGTCTTCATCATGTCATCGTTCTTATTGCATTACTCCGTTTTTTCCATGAACTTAATACACTAGATGCATGTTGGATAGCGGTCGATGTGTGGAGTAATAATAGTAGATGTAGGCAGGAGTAGGTCTACTAATCTTGGGTGTGATGCCTATATACATGATCATTGTCTTGGATATCGTCATAATTATTCACTTTTCTATCAATTTCCCAACAGCAATTTGTCTACCCACCGTTGCTATTTATCGAGAGAAGCAATTAGTAAAATCTACGCCCCCCGGGTCTATTTTCTTATCATATATTTTCAGGTCTATATTGCTATTTGCGTTTTCCTCTATTTGCAACTTTTATTTTTAGATCTATATTATTAAAAACACAAAAATACCTTGGTGCATTTTATTTGTCGTTATTGGCATCTTCAATCTACTACAATTTTTATCCCATCAACTTGACAATTTCTGGCACCATTACCCGAAAGGGATTGACAACCCCTTTTACATGTCGGGTTGCAAGTATTTGTTCTTTGTGTGCAAGTACCGTTTACATAGTTTTGATTGGTTCTCCTACTAGTTCGATAACCTTGGTCTCATCACTGAGGGAAATACCTACCGTAGTTGTGCTGCATCATCCCTTCCTCTGTGGGGAAATACCGACATAGTTCAAGCGACATCAATTATTGATAAATTCTTTAATATTATTCTCTACATCAGAGGCATTCCTATTATTATTGTAAGAAGAATTACCATAGGAATTACCATAATTATTAGAGGAATTTCGAGGAAAAGGACTAGGATTGAAATTACCTCTATAAGCATTGTTGTTGAAATTATTTCACGAGATAAAATTCACATCTACGACATCACTATTTTTCTCAATCAAAGTAGACGAAGGCAGATCATTAAGATCAATAGGAGCACTTTTACTAGCAACTATTTTCATAAGAGCATCAACTTTTTCACTCAAAGAATTAATTTCTTCAACCAAATTAACTTTTTTAGTAGTTGGCGCTCTTTCGGTATGCCATTGTGAATAATTTGCCATAATATTATCAAGCAATTTGGTAGCATCACCCAAAGATGTTTCCATAAAACTACCACCTACGGCGGAATCTAAAAGATTTCTAGAGACAAAATTAAATCCCGCATAAATTTATTGTATGATCATCCAAAGATTAAAACCATGATTAGGGCAATTTCTTAGCATGAATTTCATTCTTTCCCAAGATTGCACAACATGTTCATGTTCAAGTTGCTTGAAATTCATGATTTGCGTTCTAAGGGAAATAGTTTTCACGGGCGGAAAATACTTAGTAATAAAAGTATCTTTGCACTTATCCCAAGAGTCGATACTATTGTGAGGCAAAGAAGAAAACCAAATTTTTGCACGATCCCGCAATGAGAAAGGAAATAATTTCAACTTCACAATATCATTGTCCACATATTTTTCTTTTGCATATCACACAATTCTATGAATGTGTTTAGATGGGACACAACATCCTCATTAGGAGTACCGAAAAAGTGGTCTTTCATAATGAGATGCAACAAAGCGACATTAATATCACAAGATTCCGTACTAGTGGCGGGAGGAGCAATCGGAGTGCTAATAAAATCATTGTTATTGGTATTGGAAAAATCATACAACTTGGTGTTTTCATGAGACATCGTGACTACACAAACAAGATTGCAAACAAAAACATATGTAATGAGAAAATGGCAAACGAAAAAGAAGGCAAATAAAATGGCAAATTTTTGTGAAGTGAGGGAGATGAAAACGAGAGGCAATTGGAAAATAATGTAAATTGCAAGGAGATGAGATTTGTGATTAGGAACCTGATAGATGTTCATGATGCCTCCCGGGCAACGGCGCCAGAAATTCCTTTTGATGTCGCTTGAACTATGTCGGTATTTCCCCAAAGAGGAAGGGATGATGCAACACATCTACGGTAGGTATTTCCCAGTGATGAGACCAAGGTCATCGAACTAGTAGGAGGACCAAGCAACACTATGCAAACAATACCTGCACACCAATAACAAATACTTGCAACCTGACATGTAGGAGGGGTTGTCAATCCCTCCCGGGTAATGCATTGGTAAATAGGTAGATGTGTAGTGGAAAATGGAACAACGGCATATAAAATGCAGCAAGGTATTTTGGGGTTTTTGATAATATAGATCTCAAAATAAAAGTTGCAAATAAAAGAAAAAAACAAATGGCAATATAGATCTGAAAGTATATGATAGGATAATAGACCCGGGTCCGTAGATTTCACTAGTGACTTCTCTCGAGAAAATAGCAAACGGTGGGTGACAAATTACTGTCGGACAATAGATAGAAAAGTGAATAGTTATGACGATATCCAAGACAATGATCATGTATGTAGGTATCACGTCAAAGATTAGTAGACCGACTCCTGCCTACATCTAATACTATTACTCCACACATCGACGGCTTTCCAGCATGCATCTAGTGTATTAAGTTAATGGGAAAACGGAGTAATGCAATAAGAACAAAGACATGATGTTAACAAGAACTATTCATGTAGGAATAGACCCCATATTTTTATCCTTAATAACAACGATACATGTGTGCCTTGTTGTCCCTTCTCTCACTGGGAAAGGACACCGCAAGATCGAACCCATCACAAAGCACTTCTTCAGATTGCAAGATAAATAGATCAAGTTGGCCACACAAAACCAAAATATCAAAGAAGAAATACGAGGCTATAATAATAAATTATGGATATTAAATCAAGGCAAATCTGATCATAAACTCACAATTCAGCAGATACCAACAAACACACCGCATAAAGTCATTACATCAAATAGATCTTCAAAAGACCATCGTATTGAGAAACAAAGAGAGAAGAAGCCACTACTGCAGGATGCTGCTAACGTGACACTACAATCACAGACCCTTTGACAAAACTGTGTGCAATGCATTAATAGCAAACGGTGATTAAAAAAACCATAAAAAAATGCAAAACGTTTGCGATGAAGGATTCATCAACCACGGTTCAGATTTTAGTTGCGTGAGTGATGCGAGGCATACGGTTCAGTTCAATTATCTGTTTGCGATGAGGAAGAAGAACATAAATGAGAAGCCAGATGAAGGCGTGTGCGATATACGACATACAGTTCACTCAGATGAACTATTTGTGATGAGGCGGAACAACAGAAATGGTCAGCCAGATGAAGGTGTGTGCAATTGAGGGCATACGCTTCACAAGGATTAATTGTTTGCGATTAGGCAACACAACAGAAACGACCAGCTAGATCATCGTGTCTGCGATTGACGGCATCAACTTCACATAGATGAACTGTTTGCGATTAGCCACAACAAACAAAAACAGTTAGACAGATCAACGTGGGTGTGCTAAACGGGCACACATTCTAATTAAAATAAGCGTGCACGGTGGTAATAACGAGCGCGCACAGTTTTTGGAACAAGACGTGTGTTGACATTGCCTATTGCGGTGCACCCTATGGTGCAGATGCCCCGTACGCGGCCGAGAACATGTGCCCACATTACGCCATCCGGGAATAGTGCCGCACTTAGAAATAATAGAACCGTCAATAAATTTTGAGCCTGCGCCCCGTCACATTCCAAATTACAAACCTCTTCCCATCGATCAAAACCTAAACGGTTTCCCATTTAGGAGCGTATAGTACTCGTTATAAATACTACTACTCCAAGATGACTGCAAATTCCTCCTCAACTCCACATCCACAAAAACAAACAAGTCATTCATCATCGTTCCCTTGCGTTTGCCATGGCGGTTTTGTGTCGAGAGATTACCACCAGGGAGAGGCGAGCGAGGAATAAGAAGAACGAGAGATGTCCCGCCTCGCCGTGAAAGCAGCCGACATGTCCTGCCGCACGGTCGTAGCACCAGAGAGGTCCTGCCGTGCCGCCAAAGCAGCACGGGGGTCTCACCGCGTCGTCGATGCAGTAGACTAGTCCGACCGCACCATGGAAGCAGCTGAGATGTCCCGTCGTGCCGCGAATGTAGTAGAGATGTCCTCCTGTGCCGCGGCGGCCTGGGAAAATTTCTCGCGGGCAGGCGAGGACTCTTACAGGCGCATGAATGCGATCGTCCATTGTCAGATGGATCAGATCTCCGGCTGGGTGAGGTTGCAGGACGACATGAAAGCCTCATTTGAAGAGGCTACCGACGTCATCCGACAACTATGGGAGGGCAATGTGAAGCTCCGGGACGAGCAGGATGAGATCACTGCCTGGTTGAAGAGGACCGGCGTCATCGTCAAGAAACTTATTGACGAGAATGACATGCTCTGCATCGAGCGCCAAAGGCTCCTAGAGGAATCCATGGATGCTCTCAAGTAGTGTCTTGAGGACAAGAGAGAGCTCATCGCTCTCGCCGCGGAGACTAGTTCCTTCTTCTTTAGCCCTTGTGTATTTCGGGCGTTGCCGCATGTGGGTTTTTTAATTATCTTCCTAAATATGTAAGACAATTTTTATCCACTGTCATCGTCCTTATATTCATCCATCTTTCTATAAGTCGCAGTCAACGCTATATAGGTCCGTCGGATCTTACATCAAGATCCGTGCAAAATTTTTTTAGATTTTCTTTTTTCTCTCTTAAATCTTAGTCGAGTGAGACATAGCCACGCCATGAAACAGGAGCTCGGGCGCCATTAATGGAGACGTTGGGAGGGAGGTGGGCGGAGGATAGAGGTCAAAGGGCTCTCCTCCCGATGAGTACCCTGCACGACACCTCCTAGACAATAAAAAAGGGAACGTGTGGCGGCACGTAATTGGTAGGTAGAACGCCCATGGTTTTAATAATACTTGTGTTTCTGGTTTGTAACGTGACAATATTTGTTCCAAAATGACTTTGTTGATTCTTAATGTGCGCGCCTTCGCAAATCAGATAGAAAAATTACCACAGCCTGTTGGTGCCATGTCATGTCACCATGTCAAGTTTCATGATTTTCAGGTGAGTTTTGGATTTACGGGAATTTTAAAACCAAGTTTCTCGATGTTTCCGGCCGAGCCAAGATGTCCAGATCTTTGAATTCCATTCCCACTTCTTCCATGGGACCTAGAAGTTCGCCCATGTACACATAAATGATTTTCCAACTAACTTTTGCGTACTGAGGCGTGTGCTTGTACTTCAAATTTGAATTATGCGCATTAAATGCTTGAAAAATGAATTAATGTATAAAAAGGCCAAACGAGCCTGCAATAATTCAAAATTTTAGCACAAAACTCCTATTTGGTCTTTTGAATAATTCCAGGCTCGTTTGGCCTATGTAAAAAATATCAAGGCGGGAGAAGGCAGTGTATGTCGTTTCGCACACGGAGGTGACATATTCCCTCTTGGAACCATGAGCCTTCTCGAGAGAAGCTCCGGTTTGCAAGAAGCTTATACCAAAGCTTGTCCCAATTCGGCCAAAAAATCACCACAGCATGTTGGTGCCATGTCATGACACCATGCCAAGTTTCATGATTTTCAGACGTGTTTTGGATTTACATGAATTAAAACACCAAGTTTCTCAATCTTTCCGGCCGAGCCACGACGCCCAGATGTTTGAATTTCATTCCCATTTCTTGTATGGGACCTAGAAATTCACCCAAGGACACATATGTGATTTTTCAACCAACTTTGGTGCACTGGAGCATATGCTTGCAGTTCAATTTTGAATTATGCACATTAAATGACAAGAAATTCAATTAATGTATAAAAAAGTCCAAACGAACCCGGAATAATTCCAAATTTTCACACGACACTCATATAGTTCTATGTTGCCTTTGTAAAAAATCAAGGGGGGAGGCAGCGTATATCGTTTCGCACACAAAGCTGACACGTCCCCCTTGGGAACACCAAGTCTTCTCGAGAGAAGCTCCGATTTGCAAGAAGCTTATACCAAAAACTTGTCCAAATGTGGCCATTTTTTTAACCACAGCATGTTGGTGCCATGAAATGACACCATGCCAAGTTTCATGATTTTCAGGTGAGTTTTCAATTTCCAGGAATTTAAAAACCAAGTTTCTCAATGTTCCCAGCCGAGCCATGTAGCCCAGATGTTTGAATTTCATTCCCATTTCTTGCATGGGACCTATAAATTCACCCAAAGACACACATGTGATTTTTCAACAAACTTTGGTGCACTGGAGCATGTGCTTGTAGTTCAAATTAGAATTATGCACATCAAATGCCTAGAAACTCAATTAATGCATAAAAATGTTAAAGGAACCCGGAATAATTCCAAATTTAAACACGGCACTCATGTAGTTGCATATTCACTGTACATAAATGTTCTAGCAATTCAAACACCATCCTTTCCCTCAGTAACACCATTTTGTCTTTCAAAACATAATAAAAAAATCAGGTATAGCACAGACAGTTTAATAGAAAGAATCATGTGGGATGCGATAAAAAATATCTTGCTGCACTATCTTGTCTGGCTTTCGCAGGAAGCTTCATCGTCTACAGTCCATCGCCCCCGCTTGAACCACACTTGCGCGCCAGTTTCTCGCGGCACCGAGCGAAATTTTTCTGCCACCGCGGAAATATCTATCTCCCCGCCCCTCCCTCCCACCAAAAGCCACATTCCCACTGTTCCCCTTGCTTTCCAAGTTCAAACCTTCACTGCCGCTTACTGGCAGCTCAGCCTCCTCGCTGGTGACCCTTCTTTTTGCAGCACCGCCTCATCGTCGGCTACCCTTCTTCTTGTAGCGCCGCCTCCTCGCCGGCGACCCATCTTCTTGCAGCGCCGCCTCCTCGCCGGCGATCCTTCTTCTTGTTGTGCAGCCTCCTCGTCGCCGACCCTTCTTCTTGCTACGCGGACTAGTTGATATGGTCAGGTAACCCACACCCACCCACACCATCCTCCTCCTTCCCCATCCCACATGCCTCGACCACCCACGCGAAATCATTGTCCCCCTCCTCCAGTTAAGCGCCGCCCACAGCCATTTTGCACGCAGTATAATGTAGAGCTCAGTAGCATCTGGCAGCGGAGAAGAAAATTGCGGCCGCACGCATGCACGAGGTCGCTATGGCTGCCATTCGTGTCGATCGCCAGATCTTGGAGGAGCACCTCATCTTTGAGGCCACAGTTGACACTGACACGCGGTTGTCTACTTTAAAATACAGTTCATGCTGTTTTGTCGAGGCCACCGCCAGTGCCTTCTAGTCATTTTTCCTCTGTAATGTTAATATGTAATCTGATGTTTAATTAACAGTTTGGTCCTCTGAAATGTAATATTCAGTTAACAGTTTGGTCCTCTGAAATGTAATGTTCATTTAACAGTTTGGTCCAACAATTGCTACATTTCGTAGTACTGTTCTCAAGCATTCTTTGTTTTGTTAACTTTCTTATCTTCTAGTACATGTTTCTATTCTGCAATGTCATGCTTACTTAATTGTTTTGGTTCATTTGGTCTGCTGTCCATTTAACTGTTTGGTTCAGTTCTGCAATTTGATTTTCATTTGTTGTGGGTACAATTTTGTATTCTTATGCATGTGAAATAAATCAAATTTGGCCGTACTCAATACATATTGTACTGATAGTATGGCAACTCTCGGTTAACCCGATCAAGATCTTCCTTTTGTGTGTTGCAGGGAAACAATGGGAGACACTGCGGGTTACCATCGAGGTTTGCTCATGAATGGTCCTTTCGCTAATAGCACATTATTGTGCAGTTGCAGGAATCATTCTAATATTTAGGTTTCTTACAATTTTGTCTTGCACATGTAGGTCCTGCTGTCAGAGGCTTAGACCCACTGTTCGGCCCATTTTGCATATGGGGAAATGAGATGTCCATGAATATCAGTCAAGTCACGAAACTCAGAAAGATTGTTAGGATGAAGAAACTTGCGACGAATGATAGCAAGATCTTTGTTTGCACAATGAAGAAGACATCTGTCAACTATAGGACGATACTAACTCTTTTACCTTGTTTTTACCCCTTGCGCCATTTCAAAATTTATAACAACGATTTATGCATATATTTGTTTTTAGTACTTTTCAAAGCAGTGAACCAATGATTACCTCTCAAACCACCTTCATGGTCAAAAGGCAAGGAAGGTATTCATTCAACACCCACGGTACAATATTGAAGTCTTCCTGAAGAGGACGAAGGTTGGGCGGGCAATTATCCATAGCCACTAGCCTAAAGTTGCAAGAACATTCAAGATCACTGAAGGCTCAATATTTGCCTTCCACTTCTGCAGTTCCCCAAATGAGATTCATGTGTCTATTTACCGTGTATGATGCTACAAGGGCATATTGACCAATCAGGATTCAGCATACCCATCACACCGGATACACACCACATCAGCAGGAGCCATCCGTAACGGCCCGCCTAGGTCCAAATGGTCAATCCATGACGGTTTCCATGTCAGTCTTTCATTGTTCGTCATAAAGGGGGAATCATTAAAGTAGTCTTTCGCATCTTGTTAATCTGTGATGATTTTCGTGACAATGCAGAGGAACCAACGCTCTATCTGTGATGGTTTTCGAGAATGTCACCAGGAATCCGTCACGGATTAACAGATTTCTTGTAGTGATTTGTCACTCCGTCTGACGGAGAGGTATCGCTGGGCCCTCTTGGTAATACAGCATCACAAGAAGCTTGCAAGCAAAGTGACCAAGGAGTTAGTTACAAGATGATGTATTATGGAACAAGTAGAGAGACTTGACGGTAATGAAATTGAACTAGGTATAGAGATACCGACGATCGAATCTCGGGCAAGTGACATACCGACAGACAAAGGGAATTACATATATTTTCATAAAGGTTCAACCGATAAAACATCTTCATGCAATATGTAGGAATCAATATGGGCATCCAGGTCCCGCTATTGGTTATTGATCGGAGAGGTTTCTCGGTCATGACTACATAATTCTCGAACCCGCAGGGTCGCACGCTTAACGTTTGTTGAAGCTAGAGTAGTATTGGGATATTTGATGTGTGTTAATCACATGTTGTTCGGAGTCCCGGATGAGGTCCCAGATTTCACGAGGAGTCTCATAATGGTTAAGAGGTAAAAAATTATATATGGGAAGTCATATTTTGGGTTTCGAAAAAGGTGCAGTTTTTTCGGTATTGTACCGGGAAGCTTCCAGAAGGTTCCATAGGATTCCAGAGGGGTTCATAAGTCCACAAGTGGGTTCACCACGACCCAAGGGCTAGCATGGTCTTCGGGAAGGCGCCCTGGCCTTATTGTGCTAGGCGCACCAATTCCTCAAAAGCCCATGTGGCTAGGGAAGGCAAAAAAAAGAAGGAGTCCTAGTAGGAATAGGATTGTACTTGGAGTCCAAGTCCTCTCCCCATTAGCTATGCCCTAGGGCTTGGAGGGTATATTTTCCATGCCCGTCCACCTATATATAGAGGGGAGAGTGCGCCCCAAGAGGTCATACCAAGCCCTTGGTGCCCCTCTCTCTCTCGTTACTCCGTAGTTCAACCGCCTCGTGCCGGCGACGCTTAGCGAATCGCTCTCGGTGCCCCAGCACCACCATCACCACCACGCCGTCGTGTTGGGTGTGACCCCATCTACTTCTCATCTCCCTCTTTATGGAACAACAAAGAGGAGACGTCATCGAGCCGCACTTGTAAT
This sequence comes from Secale cereale, assembly GCA_902687465.1. Taxonomy (NCBI): domain Eukaryota; kingdom Viridiplantae; phylum Streptophyta; class Magnoliopsida; order Poales; family Poaceae; genus Secale; species Secale cereale. The sequence continues at coordinate 698,453,381 of LR738711.1, read as the reverse complement.
AAACCCGGAGGTGCCGTCCGCTCGGCATTAGATCGGTTGGATCGTGATCGCATCGTGAAGAGTACGACTACATTAACCATGCGATAAACGCTTCCATTTAGCGATCTAGAAGGTTATGTAGATGTTATCCCCCTATCGTAGCTATGCATCTCCATGGATAGATCTTTCGTGTGCATAGATTTTTTTTGTTTTCCATGCAACGTTCCCCATCAGTGGCATCATGATCCAGGTCTATGTGTAGATGATATGCACGAGTAGAACACAAAGAGTTGTGGGCGGTGTCAGTGTCAAAACCGGCGGATCTCGGGCAGGGGGTCCCGAACTGTGCGTCTGAGTATCGATGATAACAGGAGACTGGGGACACGATGTTTACCCAGGTTCGGGCCCTCTCGATCGAGGTAATACCCTATTTCCTACTTGATTCATCTTGATGAATATAGGGTTACAGGAGTTGATCTACCTCGAGATCATAATGGCTAAAACCCTAGGAGTCTAGCCTATGTAATTGTGATTCTATCTCTACGGACTAAACCCTTCGGTTTATATATGCACCGGAGGGGCCTAGGGTTGTACATGATCATCTTGCAGAGGAAGGAAATATTGCACCCGGACTCTAAACTTGCTATTTTACACATATGGGAGTCCTATCTAGATATGGGGGATAGTCTTCAGCGATAATCTTCTCAGCCCATCAGTCCGGCCCATAACGAGTAATCCGGCCACCAGAGGACACCTTAATCTAGGATCCCCTCAGTAGCCCCTGAACCAGTCCTCGACGATGATGAGTCCGGCACATGTACTGTCTTCGGAATTGCAAGGCGGGTTCCTACTTCCGAATATTTGAAGCATTATTCCCTGCATAAAGGAACTATGTCCGACTCTGCATGATTAGTACAACCCATAGCCTTGAAGGCAATATGTCTAAAAACGGACACTGTGTCTTTACAGACAACTTTTCGTTGAAGCGTGACGTTTGACCCCTTAATATATCGAACCATTTTCTTGGTCCTGGTTTCGCGTTTTGAGGCATAATCCCATTGGCATGTCTCGTCGAAACAGAGATCATGCCCGCTTATTGCGGGATCCTCATCAATATCACATGGATACTCCAACCGTGCCTTACGCATGATCACGTTGGGACCCGGCAATTTTTACGGCTCGCGGTGGGGGGCGTTAGGTATTTACCGTCTATAAAAGGACACATATCCTTTCCCTTTCACCTCACGCTCTCCTCAAGCCCTAGCTTCCCAATCTCTCTAGCCCCAACACCCACAGCTCCAGCGCCCGCAGCTCTCAACTCCTCCACCATCGCCTCCCTCCCCCAGCAATGGCTGGAACTGGTTCCAAGGGCAAGTGGGAGGCCTCCACTGTCACAGAGAAGACCGCGAAAAATTTCTAGAGTGCAGGCTACCTTGCCGACGACATAACGCACCGGGTTCCCTATAAGAACCAGGTGATCCCCGTCCCCAAGCCAGGTGAAAGGGTGGTATTCATCCCCCACTTTGTTTGGGGGCTGGGGTTTCCGCTTCACCCCTTTGTCTGGGGTCTCTTATTCTTCTACGGGCTGGATTTCCATGATCTAGCGCCGAAATCTATCCTACACATATCAGCTTTCATAGTTGTATGAGAGGCGTTCCTCTGCGTCCCCCACACTTCGGCTTATGTGAAAGTGCAACTAATCCCCGGGTGGTTTTGGCAATTAATAACAACATATATATCATTGAACTAATAGTTACTTGAGAATCATTTCAGAGAAGTTCAGTGATATGGGTATGGCAATGTCTGAAGAAGTGGACCCCTCAAAATGCTAAGGCAAGCATTGGCAAAAGCTCAAGACTCTATTTTTGGTTTAGTGATCCAAGATCACATTGAGTCCATAGGAAAAGCCAATACTATTAAAAGGGGATGAGGTTGTGTTGATGATCTGGTTGCTCAAGTCCTTAGTGATATATCTCCTTTAACTATCAGCAACTTTCACTACCAAACACACTCATAAGTAATCTCGGACAAACCGATTTTCCAAACTCAGTCCCACCGAGATGAACCACCTCAGCCATAAGCCAAACCCTAGAAAAATCGGTCAATCCGAGTTTGAGATCGGTCTCACCGAAACACGGGCTGCCTAGCTTCTGTAACCGTTTGTCCTCAAATCGGAATAACCGAGTTGATGATTTCGGTCTCACCGAAACTGGCAAGTTCCTATCTTTATTCAAATCGGACAAACCGAGATGGTATTTTCGGTCCCACCGAAAACCCCAACGTTCACTATATTTGAACTTTCGGTCTGACCGAGTTTCCACTTCGGTCTCACCGAGATTGCTCAATTATGTGTGTAACGGTTGGATTTTGTGTGGAGGCTATATATACCCCTCCACCCCCTCTTCATTCGTGGAGAGAGCCATCAGAAAGAACTACCACTCCTACCTTACACTTTCTGAGAAGAGAACTACCTACCCTTGTGTTGAGATCAAGTTGCTCCATTCCTACCATATGAAACTTGATTTCTAACCTTCCCAAGTTGCTTTCCACTCAATCCTTTCTTCCACCACAGCCATATCAGTGAGGAGAGTTGAGTGTTGGGGAGATTATCATTTGAAGCACAAGAGCAAGGAGTTCATCATCATCTACAACATCTATTACCTTTTGGAGGGTGGTGCCTCCTAGATTGGTTAGGTGTCGCTTGGGAGCCTCCGTCATCGAGTTGTGGAGTTGAACCAAGAAGTTTGTAAGGGCAAGGAGATCGCCTACTTCGTGAAGATCTACCCCGAGTAAGGCTAGCCCTCCGTGGGCGTAGGCCATGATGGAATAGACAAGGTTGCTTCTTCGTGGACCCTTCGTGGGTGGAGCCCTCCGTGGACTCGCGCAGCCGTTACCCTCCGTGGGTTGAAGTCTCCATCAACGTGGATGTACGATAGCACTACCTATCGGAACCACGGGAAAAATCATTGCGTCTCCAAATTGCGTTTGATCTTCTCCACCTCTCTTTACTACATGTGCAATTTACTTTCCGCTGCTTATACTCTAGAATTGCATGTGTAGGGTGATACTTGTCTTGATCATAATTGTGAATCTGCCAAAAACTGTTCATGATCAAAAGGCAGAATTTTTATATTTACAAGTAGTCTAATCACCCCCCCTCTAGACATACTTTCGATCCTACAAGTGGTATCAGAGCTTTGGTCTCCATTGTTTTGGTTTCCTTTGCATTGGACTCCATAAGCTTGGTTTCACAACCTAGGAGAGTATGGCGTCTAGTGAGGGTAATTATCGTAGAGGTCCTTACTTTGATGGTACAAATTTTGCTAGTTGGAAACATAAAATGAAAATGCATATTCTTGGTCATAACCTAGCCGCATGGGGCATTATTTGTGTTGGCATGCAAGGTGAATTCTTCGAGGAAGGAAAAGTTCCGGATCGCGAAGCTACACCGGAAGAGTTGCGGATGTTGCAAAACAATGCTCAAGCTTGTGACATTCTCTTCAATGCCTTGTGTCCCGAGGAGTTCAACAAAATCAGCCGTCTTGAGAATGCTAAAGGGATTTGGGATACTTTGGTTGAAATGCACGAAGGTACCGAGTCTGTGAAGGAATCAAAGCTAGATATTCTTCAAGGTCAACTTGACAAGTTCAAGATGAAGGATGGTGAAGGAGTCGCTGAAATGTACTCTAGGCTTGCTCTCATCACAAATGAGATTGCCGGCTTAGGAAGCGAAGAAATGACCGACCGATTCATCATTAAGAAGATTCTCAGAGCTTTGGATGGAAAGTATGACACCGTGTGCACTTTGATCCAAATGATGCCAAACTACAAGACTCTCAAGCCAACTGAAGTCATTGGAAGAATTGTTGCTCATGAGATGACACTTAAGGATAAGGAAGAGCTTCACAACAAGTCAAGTGGTGCTTACAAAGCTACAAGTGATGCTCCTACAACCTCAAGTGACAAGTTAGTTTCCAATGAAGAGATAAGCCTAATGGTTAATAACTTCAACAAATTCTACAAGTATAGAGGCAAAGAGAGAAGCTCAAAGTCTAGATCATATGATGAAAAGAGATCTTCTAGTCGTGATCGAAACTGCTACAATTGTGGAAGACCCGGACACTTCTCAAATGAGTGTACGGCTCCCCACAAGAGAAGAGAAGAATCTCCAAGAAGAAGATCAAGAGATGAGTCACCTCGGAAAGAGAGAAGGAGTAGAGATGATCGTTATGAACGAAGACCCTCTCGGAGAAGCAAGGATTCGGAAAGGAAAGACAAGTCATCAAGGAGCTACACAAGAAGAAGACATCAAGCTCATGTAGGTGAATGGGTCTCCGGTTCCGACTCCGACAATCAATCCGATGGAAGCTATCACTCCGACTCCGACTACAGTCAAGATGAAGGTGTTGCCGGTCTTGCACTCGTATCCTCCAACTCCAACTCCTACGACTTATTTGATTCACCAAATGAGGGAATTGGAAGATGCTTCATGGCTAAAGGCCCCAAGGTATCACACCCTGAATTCATTGACTTCAATAGTGATGAGGATGACTTGCTTGGTGAAGATGAGCTCTTGCATGATAAATCTAGTGAGCCTAGTAACGATGAAAATGCTAGTAGTCTTTATAGTCGAGAAGAGTCGAATGACAATGCTATGAAGGAGATTGAGCGTCTAACTAAAGAACTAAACATTCTTAAGTTAGCTCATGAAACAACTCAAGAAGATCATAGAGAGCTCTTAAGATCTCATGAGAAGCTACGCTTCGAGAAGCTCACTCTAGAGCAAGAACATGAGTTTCTAAAAGCGATCAATGACGATCTTTGAAAGAAGAGTTCTTCATATCTTGCCAAACGACTTCTCTTGTCTAATTTCTTGCCACCTATTAAGACTAAGCATGACAAGCATAAGAAAAATTCTTCCTCTAGTAGTAACAATAACCATGTTAAATCTAATATTGTTGCTTCTAGTAGTTCTCTTGATTCCACTAACAATGTTTCAAGCCAAGTTACACTTGAGCAAGAGAATAGTTTATTGAAAGGGATCATAGAGAAAGGTGTCTACAAGAGTCTTGCCGGAAGCAAGAACTTTGAGGAAATTGTTCGCAAGCAAGGAAGGCACCGGAAGAATCAAGGAATTGGTTTTGAGCGAAAGTTCAACGCCGAAGGTGTTGAGTGGGAAGAAGGTCAATATCCTACTCCACAGTTTGTTTCTCAAAAGGAGAAGTATGATCCTACTTCTTCCAATGTGGAACAAGCTCAAGATGACCTTCAACCACAAGACCACAAGCTAAAAGCCAAGGACAAGCTTCAAGAGGAGATTGATGCATTCATTGAAGCACCTCAAGCCATGGTCAAGTGGGTTCCCAAGGAAACGTCAAGTTCTACTTCGTCAAGCTCAACTACAACCCCAAGGATTCCCATCAAGATGATGTGGATCCCGAAGAAGAAGAACTAGAAAGTTCTTGAGGGTGACTCCGCCAACATACTTCACTCACATTCATTTTGGCAACTTGTGCAATCAACTTCCACATCATGCACTAGTTCATGGAGTCACAAACCCTCTTGTTGGTAAGTCAAGGGACAAGGTAATCATTGCTTTCATGGACATCATCTTTTGTGAACTTCAATCTATGTCTATGGATATCCTTGTTTGTTCCTTGTGGGACTAACCCATGTAGGTATTGAAAGTGCCCTAATCCAAAGGATAGCTCCAAACTCTTGATGATCTACATCAACATTGAGCATCCACATCTTCAACATCTACATGAAGTCTTCTACGACAACCCAAGGTTAGTTTGACCCTTTAAAAGGGGTTCTCACATCTAGGGGGAGCTTTGCTCTAAAAATGAGCTAAAGCATCTTCAAATGATGTGAACACATCAATGCTTTATGTAAAAGTGGTAACCCCACTTGTGCTTAAACGATGAGTATGACCTATGATCAAATGTTCTCATTTGGCTCCTAAGTCAAAATACTCATATATAGATGACCTAGTCATCGACAAATTGTGTGCTAGTAGCTAGAGTGTTGGTTGTGCATGTTTGACACATATTTCATTTGCTATCTTATTGTGTGAGCATGTTGAATGCATGATTTTATCCATTCGAGGACATCCATTTGTTGTTTTGGTTGTTTTGATTTTTCTGGCCAAATGGATGGACAAGAATGCCTAAGTACCTCCCCTAGCTATCTATGCTTTCTTGTCTCAAATTCTATTCATGCTTATATCACAAACTTTGAACAAGTCATTTTCGGACCCTCCGAGTGAGGAGCACTCGGAGCCACCGATCCGTCTAGGGCTAACTTCCAAAACCTTCTAAGAAATTTTCGGACAGACCAACTTCTCCCACTCGGTCAAACCGAAAAGCACTTAGACTGATCTAGGTTTCATCTCGGTGAAACCGAGTTCTAAATCTCGGCGTGACCGAAATGCGTAACTGCATAGCAGTTATTCATCTCGGTGTCACCGAGTTTTTCAACTCGGTCCCACAGACAGCAACAGGGATATAAATACTGAGGGCAGCGCGCGTTGATTAATCCTTCAAACGTTTCGCTCCCACGTCCCCTGCTGCCGTCGCCCTGATCTCCGGATCGTCGCCGTCGTCGCCTGTGCGCCCTCGCCGCAGGTCTCCGCCGCCGTCAACGGTTTTCTCCTCTGCGCCGTTGCCGCCGTAGAGGGACTCCACCAAGTTAGGGTGAGTCTCGATCCCTCTCGTGCTCCCCATCCGATTCATTGCACGTTTGGTTTGCCCTGTATCTAGCCACGATTGAAAAAAACTTCCTTTCCATCAGATCGTTCTTGTTTCGAGTAAAATTCTTAGGGTTAGGTTTCCATGGAACACATCTCGGTGAAACCGAATTTAAATTTTCGGTGTGACCGATTCGGCCTCTGGCCATTCCACTGCACTTTCGGTCTAACCGAGTCGTGCAAATCGGTGTGACCGAAGTACAGTTTTAGTGAAACCCTAGTTTATCGGCAGGACCGAAACCCATTTCGGTCCAACCGAAAGTGGTGTGTAAGTTTCTGTTATACACTTCGGATTCACCGAAACTGAAAATCGGTTTGACCGAAATGCATTCTGTGAAAACTCAAAACTAAGATTTGAATTCATTTTTTTTTGCAAAAACCTCTGCAGTTTGTGATAACTCTTCTACTCTGCCTATACCTTATCTATTCACAGGTTGTCAGCCATGTCAGATGCCAGTGACAGCCAGAACAGGTCAGAGTCACCTTTTGCAGAGATTCCAGAGGCAGATACTAGTCCTGAGGCTAGTAGCCCTATTGATGATGGTGAGAGGAGTACACCTAGTGGCTTGCCTCCTGCAGCCACCAGAACCAGAAAGGAGAGGAACTCAGATGATGAGGATTCTGATTTTGTAGCTGAGGAAGAAGTATCCTCCAAGCCTAAGAGAAAAGTTGTTGCCAAAGAGCGCCAAGGGCATCAGTCAAAGAAAGGCACCAGCAAGGTCAAGCAGTCAGCTGTTGCCAAGAAGCTGAACTTGGGAGAGCCAGCCCCAAGTAAAGTGAAGAAAACTTCCAAGAGGAAGAGGGTAGTGTATGCTGAACCTCATGCAGATGCAGCAGTGGATGAAGAAGAAGAAGAAGCACCCCAGCCTCCTCCTCAGAAGGCTAAGCTCATGGGTGATGCTATTAGGGCTGGAGCCACTTCAAAGCCCAAGAAGCCTGCTCAAGCTAAGGCAGCTCCAGCAAAGCCTACTGCCAAGCCCAAGAGGACAACCAGGAACATTCCAGCGTCTGAGAAGAACAAAGGTGATGTGCCACCGTCTGAGTCTGAAGAAGAACATGTGTTGCTGAAACTCCGTCCAAAACTGCCACTCCACAATGATGCTCATCCTCAAGCCGAGGATATGAAGGCAAGGAAAGATAGAGGTCTCAGGCTATGGAGACAGTCTGATCCATATGTCATGAGGAGAAGGACTGCTGTGGACCCCAGATTCCACACCAGAGAGCAGCAGGACTTCTATGAGACTGTGCTGATGGACAAGAAGCCTATTGTTGCAGACACCAGGTACGTTGACTGGAAGTACATTGACAGTGAAGAGCACAGAGACTTCTTTCCCCATGTGCATGAGAGCTTCACTGCATGTGGAGTTGATGAGTTTGTGGGTCAGAAACTGACAGACTGGAACGACGAGATGATTATGCAGTTCTATGCCACAGCCCACTTCTATCCTGATGGGAAGATCACCTGGATGACTGAAGGTCAAAGGTTTTCTTCGTCTGTTGAAGAATGGGCAGAACTTCTGAATGCTCCAGTGCAAAGAGAGGACGACATTGATGTCTATGGGATTCCTAAGAAGAACCATGATTCCATGAAAAACATGTACAAGGAGATCCCCGCAGCAGATTTGGAAGTGTGGAAGCTTGGCTCAGTGTACTATCTCCAGGCAGGTCTACCTACCACTAACACTATTTTGAGGCATACCTTGATGCCCAAGTCTGGAGACCATCGCATGATCAGAGGCTATTCTATCAACATGCTGCACATACTTGATGAGAAAGCACCTTTCAAGGTGATGGACTTAATGGTAGAGACCATTAAGAGGACTACAGCTGACCAGAAGAGGTCATGTGGATTTGCCCCGCAGATTCAGATGCTTATCAACGCCAAGTTTGGCACGGGCAAATTCATGTTGGATAGGAAGCACTTGCCACTGCAGCCAGAGCATGAAGACAATGTTGTTGTCATGGATGAGGAGGATCCAACTTCGGTTGAAGGTCAAGCCAAGATTGAAGCTGCTAGGAAAGCCAAAGCTGATAAAGAGGCAGCAGCAGCAGCTAAACCAAAGAGCTTCGGAGAGCAGATTCTTGAAGCTACTCAAAGGATTGAACAACGCCTGGCCAGCATTGAACAATCTCAGGAGAGCCTAGAGAGGATTGTTGACGACAAGATTCACGCTCTGGACGTGAAGCTGACTGAACTTCAGGTGACTGTCAACAAGCTTGAGGCAGACATGGAGGAAGCAAGCCAGGACAGAGCAAAGCTCATGCAGGATGACCTAGTCCAGGACTCTCATCGCCAGACTGCTCAGGTTCCCAGAGGATCCCGATCAGCAGCTATTCCAGTGACTGACTCCAGGACTACCACTTCAGCACCTCCTACAGCTCCAGCAGTCACTCTAGCCACAGCTCCAGTATCCACTCCTCCAGCGCAGACATCAGCTGAAGTCTTCGCCGATGCCGTCATATCTACTCCGACATCTACCCAGACAGGAACCGCCAGCAGAGCCCACAGTGACGTTTAGCTCTATGCTTTTTCAAACTTTTTGGTAACTTGTTGCCAAAGGGGGAGAAATTGTATAGATCATAGGGCTTCGAGAGAGAGAGAGTGCTCTTTCGTTCTTTTGCGGTTTCTTTGAGATACATTTGGTCCTTTTGGTTCTTGAAACTTTCAGTATGCTTGATACTACGTTTGTTGCTACCTTAATGAGTGCTTGGTCATACTATGCTTTAATGTGTGCTTAATACTTATCATATGCTATTCCTATCTTGTATGGCTATTTACTCATGTCTTGGTGTTTGGGTGCATGTTATTCATTCTTATCATTTTGTGCGCTCCACCAAGATGTATGTGACATGGAAGAGTGACCCATGATCCTAATCGATTGTGCATTTGCATTCAAACGCAAATTTTAAATAATGCACAAATTTAGGGGGAGCTCTTGCTTATCACATACTTCTCAAAGCGACGATATTATTCATTGATTATATCCTTTGTCGAAGCTTTGATCTATATGTTGTCATCAATTACCAAAAAGGGGGAGATTGAAAGTGCAACTAATCCCCGGGTGGTTTTGGCAATTAATAACAACATATATATCATTGAACTAATAGTTACTTGAGAATCATTTCAGAGAAGTTTAGTGATATGGGTATGGCAATGTCTGAAGAAGTGGACCCCTCAAAATGCTAAGGCAAGCATTGGCAAAAGCTCAAGACTCTATTTTTGGTTTAGTGATCCAAGATCACATTGAGTCCATAGGACAAGCTAATACTATTAAAAGGGGATGAGGTTGTGTTGATGATCTGGTTGCTCAAGTGCTTAGTGATATATCTCCTTTAACTATCAGCAACTTTCACTACCAAACACACTCATAAGTAATCTCGGACAAACCGATTTTCCAAACTCAGTCCCACTGAGATGAACCACCTCAGCCATAAGCCAAACCCTAGAAAAATCGGTCAATCCGAGTTTGAGATCGGTCTCACCGAAACACGGGCTGCCTAGCTTCTGTAACCGTTTGTCCTCAAATCGGAATAACCGAGTTGATGATTTCGGTCTCACCGAAACTGGCAAGTTCCTATCTTTACTCAAATCGGACAAACCGAGATGGTATTTTCGGTCCCACCGAAAACCCCAACGTTCACTATATTTGAACTTTCGGTCTGACCGAGTTTCCACTTTGGTCTCACCGAGATTGCTCAATTATGTGTGTAACGGTTGGATTTTGTGTGGAGGCTATATATACCCCTCCACCCCCTCTTCATTCGTGGAGAGAGCCATCAGAAAGAACTACGACTCCTACCTTACACTTTCTGAGAAGAGAACTACCTACCCTTGTGTTGAGATCAAGTTGCTCCATTCCTACCATATGAAACTTGATTTCTAACCTTCCCAAGTTGCTTTCCACTCAATCCTTTCTTCCACCACAGCCATATCAGTGAGGAGAGTTGAGTGTTGGGGAGATTATCATTTGAAGCACAAGAGCAAGGAGTTCATCATCATCTACAACATCTATTACCTTTTGGAGGGTGGTGCCTCCTAGATTGGTTAGGTGTCGCTTGGGAGCCTCCGTCATCGAGATGTGGAGTTGAACCAAGAAGTTTGTAAGGGCAAGGAGATCGCCTACTTCGTGAAGATCTACCCCGAGTAAGGCTAGCCCTCCGTGGGCGTAGGCCATGATGGAATAGACAAGGTTGCTTCTTCGTGGACCCTTCGTGGGTGGAGCCCTCCGTGGACTCGCGCAGCCGTTACCCTCCGTGGGTTGAAGTCTCCATCAACGTGGATGTACGATAGCACTACCTATCGGAACCACGGGAAAAATCATTGCGTCTCCAAATTGCGTTTGATCTTCTCCACCTCTCTTTACTACATGTGCAATTTACTTTCCGCTGCTTATACTCTAGAATTGCATGTGTAGGGTGATACTTGTCTTGATCATAATTGTGAATCTGCCAAAAACTATTCATGATCAAAAGGCAGAATTTTTATATTTACAAGTAGTCTAATCACCCCCCCTCAAGACATACTTTCGATCCTACATTATGGCTCAACATCTTCAATCTGAAGCCGAAGGTAGTCGATGGGCAACATGCGGATTGCGGGGGGGGGGGCATGATAAGTAAGCTCCCGAATGCCACTTGGCCAAAGGGGGCATTTATGGAGACAAACAAGATACGACAACGGGAGTGGTTCTATATTACCGAACCCCGCGATGTCCGGATTCAGATCTGGGCCCCTAGAGAGGCTAACCTCATGGACCACCAAGGGCATGGATTAGGGGTCTCAGACGGAGGAGCAGATACTCCAAAATCGCATCTCTAGCATGATGGCGAAGGGCACCCTTCTCACTAACGTGATTCAGGTGATGCTCTTCCGCCGCATTCTCCCCTGCCAACGCCGGGCCTCCCACCTATGGGAGTTAAATCTGGAAGAGCCACGGACCCTGATGCGCCTCTTCGGCACTACGCACGAAGATACCTGGAAGCGGATCTTCAAGGCCCAAAAGGGGTGGCCGGAGGAGACCGAGGACAAGGGCTTCAACAGCGTGCATTCGGCCTCAGAGGTAATCAAAATTCCATCGAGTACGTACCCTGTCCATATTTCAATTATAACATGAGTTAACTTTTACGTTCCATTCAGGCCTGGACAAAGAAAGCGGAGCAGATCAACTGTCCGGCTCCGCTGCCCGAAGACCCAGTCACGCCTCAACTGATGGCGATGCTGGTTCCGGTACCGTACAAGGTGCCGGAGAAGAAGGCCAAGAAGAAGGGCAAGGAGGTCAAGAGCGACCCCCGCCCTAAGGGTCCCACGGACAAATTGTCCGGGGAAACCAACACCCACTCCTCCCATGTCGAAGAGGAGGAGGAGGAAGAGAGCGACTCCCCTATCTAGGCAAGGGGGAGGAAGAGGGTGGCCCCTGCAGATGCGAGCAAGGCAGTGCGTCGGAAGAAACTGAACATCCCGGACAATTTAAATTCGACATCCGAACATAGTTTGTGAGTACAGCCCAGGATCAAGCCCCTGGCCGGATCGTAAGTATCCGGATTTTTCGCTGTTCGTGTTCGGTTTAATCAGCTACCATTGTCTAAGCGACTTTTATTTGTTTATTTTGCAGCCCTCACCACACGCTCCCTGGCGCTTCACTATTGTCAGGGAGCTCTCTGCCAGTCGAGATGGTGGAGAGCGACACGCCGCCGTGGGCTCAATCGCCCGCCCTAGGGGACACCGAAGTGTCCTCCCTACGGACTTCCCCTGTATGAGCAGATGGGAGTGGGACGGACGAGAAGGAGCCCGGAGCCAACACCTCGACCGCCGCCAGCCAAGGGGGAGCAATCCCTATGGTGACGGACAACAGGGAGCCCAAGCAATCCGGGCTCCCGCCGAACACTATTGCGGAGGCCAGTATGGCTCCGGAATTGGGAAGTTAGCCCCCTACGATAAGGGGAGGAGCATCTGCTCCAGTAGCGTCCTCCACTAATCCGGAGGCGCCAAATACGATGGAGGAAGCACTGCAAGATGCTTCCATCGTGGAAGAACACCGAACCCTGATGGGTGTGGTGATGGGAAAGATTCAGTCCGCCAATAACGGACTGAATAATGCCTTCAACAGCCTACTGACACGCTTCGAGGTATGCGATGTAATATCCTTAAAAGAACTCCTTCATTGTCTACATGTATAGGCTATCAAACCTGTTATACAGACAATAGCCCCTGATGCTTTGTTTGATTCTGAAGAGAATCGGACAAAGGATCCATGGTATAGCATCTAATAGAGAAAAACGGTGTCCCGTGTTTGAACAGGCATCGCTAGTAGTGGCATCTGGCCAAGCCGCAGAAGTTTCCGAGCTCAATCGAAAGCTTCAACTAGCCGACGAGGAGCTCGACCGCGTCAATAAGTGTTTTGATGAAACGCAAGGTATGCGGATTTTCAAAAAATTGAAATGTCAAAAGACTATATGTTTGATATGTGTGTGTGAACTCATAGTGTGACATGACTATGCAATAGTTGGCACAGCAGAGGTCGAGGCCCTTAAGGGCGAGCTCAAAAAGGCCAAGGTGAGTAAAGCAGCCGATGACAAAGCAGCTGGCAACCTAAAGGCCGAACAGACTGTACGTCAACGGCATGAGTCGCGGGTGGCCGAAGTTGAACAAGAACTGCAAGATGCTATTCACAAGTGCGAGGCATTGGAGTAGAAGACTTCGGAGCAAGCATCCGAACTCAATACGGCAGTCAATGCTGCCAAGGAGGCGCGGAGCGAATCACGCAGCGCTCCTGAGGAGATCAAACAAGCATGACTGATAGTGGCCGGTAAGGTCTTTCTTCTGCAGAGTATCATTGGAGGTCAAAAGTATCTTTCACTGATGCAATTGTGGAGTTCTCCAAGCGCGTTTGCGGATCTCCCGAAGAGCATAGCCGACGCCGCCCAATTCTTCAGAGCCCAAGAGGGGAATAGCACGGAGAAGCTGTTCTGGTCGCAATTCCTTGCACCAGAGCATCCAGTACCTCTGAACGACTAGATGAAGCAGCTGGTCGAGCTGCATAATATGGCGAGTGCGGCCATTAAGGACTTGATAGTCCAGCTATGGCCCGCTGATCTAATCCCAAGTAGCTACTTTCGGTTGGTGAGGAGGCTCGTCGATGCAAGGCCGCGGGTCGATGCTATGAAGCGTTCGGCCTGTATAGAAGGCGCACAGATGGCCTTTGCCCGCGTCAAGATGCATTGGGCCAAGATGAAGGCCGCCGAGATTGCTACTGTTGGCCCGCCGGAGGGTAAGGATCATCGGAGGCTGGAAAGGTATTTCGATGATGTCCTAGAAGGAGCCCACGTCGTAGAGGGCCAGTGCTCAAAGGATGTAGTCTTTGAGTAATTCTATTCGGATTGTAAAGACTATGCTTATGAACCGATGTCTATATAATTTTGCGCTTTTATATTGCAAGCGACTTTTCCTCCTGTGCGGCCGTTTGTTTAAATCTGAAAGTTTCCAGTCATCAGCTTCAGCCCCCATGTAGATACTACAGGGGTGTTCGGTATTGCGTGTGAACACTCTTTATCCAACGTCTTGGTCCATAAAGAAGGTGTCCGCGGAGCGAACCAGGCAATCAGACTATGTGGCTTTAATGCTTTCACTTAGCCATAGGAGCTTGACTTGTGGGGCTAAGTACTAGCCCCTAGTGCATGTGCGGATTTCCTAACTATGGTGCCCACTTTACGCGGCTGGGAGAAGACGAGCCCCTCGTATAACACGGAGTAGATCGCTATCGATCGTAGTATACCACTAGGTCACCGAATCGCAGACCAGCTCTCACTTATCATGACAGCCAGTTTTTGGCTTTCTCTACTAAGGCACTCTACCGGATAAACCAGAAATACAATCACAGTAGTTCTCCCTTTACTACCTTAGCCGAACAATGTGGAACGTAAGGTGGTAAGCACAGGAGCCGGGCCACCCAGCTATAGACCCAAGACATGATTCGGAGCCGATGCATATAGTGCAATATTCAGGACGACGAACAATTCCCTATAGGTGTTCGGGCTTGGAGGTGTGCTAGGACGAATACAACCCCTAGTATTAAGTCCAGTTTTAAGGCACATGTGGCAATCTCACGTAGGGAGAGAACGCAGGTGGTAATGAAATGAACTCCAAGCGAATTGGAACCAAACTGCTTCTTTTATATCATGTTTAATACGGCAAACCATGTGATTATAGATAATGGAGATAACATCTTGGGCATTTTACATGCCAATAGAAGAAAATAAACTAAAAAGGGAAAAGTTATACACAGAGCCTAAATCTAGCAAAAAAAGAAATTTCAACCGGGGGGGGGGGGCTGCTGCACGTCTGTGCTGTTTTCTCCTTTGTAATGTGTCCTTGAAGAGGGGAGTTTATGATGGCCGCCCGCGAAAAAGGAAAGAGAACTCTGGAAAAGTAATAACATGCACGGCCGTAGATAAGGTGGGTGCTTTTAATGAACCCTTTACAGAGAATATATTTTGGAGTCCTGAATAGGGTCAAGCCGAACTATGGACTGTTTTTACGTAGTGTGCCCACGGCGCCGCCCAAGGTATTTTAAGGGCATAATTGTGTACGCGAGGTACGTATGCTGCTACCTTGCAAGGTGATCGGCGGGGGCATAACTGCTAATCAAGCTCAGTTTCTTGTGAGCTGGCGCATTGTAGTGCTGGCCGGACACGTTTAGCAGTGTATGTGGTCCTGAGGATCGATGAACTGTTCGGCTTGAATAGGCCGCTTTGAACCTTGGCTGCTAGAGCTACAGTGTCTTCCTCTGTACGGTGGGAGCGCTCCATGTTTCCATTGACCGTGATGACGCCACAAGGTCCCGGCATTTTGAGCTTCAAGTAAGCATAGTGCAGGACTGCGTTGAAGCAGGCGAAGGCCGTTCTCCCGAGTAGTGCATGATAGCCACTTCGGAAAGGAGCGATACCGAAGATTAACGCTTCGCTTCGGAAATTGTCTGGAGAGCCGAATACTACTTCCAGTGTTAATGAGACCGTGCAGAGGGCCTCTACGCCAGGTGAGGGAGTCCTGGATTGAGGGGTCCTCATGTGGCCGGATAACTTGTGGTGGGCTGGACTGGTGGGCCGTGAAGATCAGCATTGAAGATCGTCTCTCATATCCGGATAGGACTCCCGTATGCGTATAATGGCAGGTTTTAGGATCGGGTGTAATCTTTCCTTCCTCTGCAAGATGGTCATGTGCAAACCCTATGGCCCTCCGGTGCGTATAATGGCAGGTTTTGAGGAAGGATATATAGTGGGTTTATGGCACCGGCGAAAGTTGCGCGGTACAAGAGAGGCTAGCAATGGTGGAAGGGTGAGAGTGCGTATAATCCATGGACTCAACGTTAGTCATAAGAACTCATATACTTATTGCAAAAATCTACGAGTCATCAAAACAAAGCAATCAACGCATGCTCCTAGGGGGGAGGTTGGTAGGAGTTAACCATCGCGCGCCCCCGACCTCCACACAAAGGTTGGCACTCTACAAATACCTCATGCTCTAACTTCGTCTCATAGCGGTTCACCATACGTGCATGATACGGGAATCACTAACCTTAACACAAGTATTTCTCAATTTCATAATAACTCCACTAGCATGACTGTAATATCACTATCCTCATATCTCAAAACAATTATCAAGCATCCAACATCTCATTCTATTCAATGCACTTGGTGTGATTTTTTTACTACATTGACATTGGATGTCTATCATGTGAAGACTAGTTTCTTTAGCCTAAACACATTACCATGCTGTTTTAATAGACTCTCAAAAGTATATAAGTGAAGCATGAGGGTTCAACAATTTCTACAAAATATTACCACTACCGTGCTCTAAAAGATATAAGTGAAGCACTAGAGCAAAAACTATTCAACTCAAATGATATAAGTAAAGCACATAGAGTGTTCTAACAATTTCTAGGCCATATTTAACTCTCTCAAATAGGTGTGTCCAGCAAGGATGATTGTGGCAAACTAAAAAGCAAAGACTCAAATTATACAAGATGCTCCAAGCAAAACACATAACATGTTGCGAATAAAAATATAGCTCCAAGTATAGTTACCGATGGATGAAGACGAAAGAGGGGATGCCTTCCCGGGGCATCCCCAAGCTTAGGCTTTTGATTATATTGAATTTACTTGGGGTGTCATGGGCATCCTCAAGCTTAGGCCTTTGCTGCTCCTTGTTCCATAGTCCATCAAAGCAATACTCAAAACTTGAAAACTTCACAACACAAAACTTAGACAAAAATTCTCGTGAGCTCTGTTAGCATAAGAAAGCAAACCACTACTCAAAGGTGCAGCAATGAATTCATTATTTGTTTAAATTGGTGTTAAACCTACTGTACTCCAACTTCTCTTTGGTTCATATCCTCCAATACTACTCATAGATGCATCGGAATAAGCAAACAACACACGAAAAACAGAATCTGTCAAAGACAGAACAGTCTGTAGTAATCTGCAGGTTTCGCCTACTTCTGGAACTCCAAAAAATTCAAACTAAATTGGTAACTTTGCGGAATTTTTCTACCAATCATCTGCGAAAATAATCAACTAAAAATCGCACTCCAGTAAAATCTGAGGACTACTTTAGCGAGTGCTAACGATTCTGTTTTTCACAGCAAGATCACATAAACTTCACACAAGTCTTCCCAAAGGTTCTACTTGGCACGAACACTAAACAAAACATGAAACCACATCTAATCAGAGGCTAGATGCAATATTTATTCCCTAACATCAACAAAAACAAAAAAAAACAAAAAATTGGGTTGCCTCCCAACAAGCGCTATCGTTTTACGCCCCTAGCTAGGCACGATACAAGATAGATCTAGGTATTGCCATCTTTGGATGGCAACTCTTTGATTAAGCACTTATGGTTCGTAGGCAATTCTTTATCCCTATGAATAATCAAACTCTTGGGGGCAAGAAATCATGAAATTCGAAAGTGTCAAAAGGGTCTCTTGCAAAAGTAAGAAAATTAGGGTGAACACTTATGGATTTGAGATCCGCAATTCTAGATGTTTCACCCTTGTCTTTAGGGACATATATGAACTTAGATAATTTAGTAGAGGTATTTGGAGTAGTTTTTATAGAGGAAAGAGCAGAACCCACATTAGTGATAACATCCTCAAGCTTATTGATTCTAGTGGAATCCTGATCTAGCTTTTCTTTAACTATGGGCTCCTTTTTCTTAAGATTTTTCAGAACAACTCCTACCTTCGATCCATATTGGGTGATTTCATTATGAATTTTTCTATCCAAGTTCTCTACCAGTTCTGCCGTAGCAACTTTGTTTTCAATGATTTCTAACATTTGCATAACATGCTCTAAAGTTAAAACGGTCCCATTAATAATAAGAGGTGGTGAGCCAAATAATTCAGTCATAGCATTATAAGAATCAACGGTGTGGCTACCCAAGAAATTCCCTTCGGTAACGGTATCTAAGATAAATCTATTCCACGGAGTTATGCTAACATAAAAATTGCGAAGAAGCATGGAAGTTGAAAGCTTCCTATTAGATCTAATTTGAGCATTGCAAATTCTATACCAGGCATCTTTTAAGTTTTCTTCCCCCCTTTGTTTAAAGTTGAGGACCTCACTCTCGGGAGTGGTGATAATGATAGGTGTGCTAGACATGATGACAAGCAAGGAACTAGCACACACAAGCAAACAAGAAGCAAGCGAACGATAAACACACGGCGGAAGAAGGGCAAATAAAACGGCAAGGGTGAAGTGGGGGAGAGGAAAACGAGAGGCAAATAAATGTAATGCGAAGGATAAGGGTTTGTGATAGGTACTTGGTATATGACTTTGCGTAAGCCTCCCCGGCAACGGTGCCAGAAATTCTTCTTGCTACCTCTTGAGCTTGCGTTGTATGCCCTCGAAGAGGAAAGGGAGATGCAGCAGAGTAGCATAAGTATTTCCCTCAGTTTTTGAGAACCAAGGTATCAATCCAGTAGGAGACCACGCGCGAGTCCCTCGCACCTGCACAAACAAATAAGAACTTCGCAGCCAACACGATAAGGGGTTGTCAATCCCTTTACGGTCACTTACGAAAGTGAGATCTGATAGAGATGATAGTTTATATTTTTGGTATTTTTAGTTTATAAGAACAACAAATAAAAGCGGTAAAAGTAAAGTAGATGTAAATTGATATGTTGAGAATAGACCCAGGGGCCATAGTTTTTTCTAGTGGCTTCTCTCATGATAGCGATATTCTACGGCGGGTAAACAAATTACTGTCGAGCAATTGATAGAAAAGCGAATAATTATGAGACTATCTAGGCATGATCATTATATATAGGCATCACGTCCGAGACAAGTAGACCGAAACAATTCTGCATCTACTACTATTACTCCACACATTGACCGCTATCCAGCATGCATCTAGTGTATTGAGTTCAGAAGAACAGAGTAACGCCTTAAGCAAGATAACATGATGTAGAGGGATAAACTCAAGCAATATGATATAAACCGCATCTTTTTATCCTCGATGACAACAATACAATACGTGCCTTGCTGCCCCTACTGCCACTGGGAAAGGACACCGCAAGATTGAACCCAAAGCCAAGCACTTCTCCCATTGCACGAACTATAGATCTAGTAGGCCAAACCAAACCAATAATTCGAAGAGATTTGCAAGGATATTATGAGCACACATAAAAAGTTCATAGAAGAACCAAATATATTTCATAGATAACCTTGATCATAAACTCACAATTCATCGGATCTCGACAAACACACCGCAAAAAAGAGATTACATCGAATAGATCTCCTCGAAGACCGAGGAGAACTTTGTATTGAGATCCAGAGAGAGAAGAAGCCATCTAGATACTAGCTATGGAACCGAAGGTCTGTGGTAAACTACTCACAACTCATGGTGAGGGCGATCATGATGATGATGAAGGCCTCCGTGATGGATCCCCCTCCGGTGGAGCTCCGGAACAGGCACCAAGATGGGATCTCCACGGGAACAGAAGGTACATCGGTGGCTCCACGAGGCAAGGGGCGCGCCCTGGGAAGGGGGGCGCGCCCCCCACCCTCGTGGGCAGCCCCTCGATCTCCTGATGTGGTTCTCAAGCTTCCTGTGCGTGATTTTCTCCAAAAATATCTCTCGTGAAGGTTTCATTCCGTTTGGACTTCGTTTGATATTCTTTTTCTGCAGAACCCTGAAACAGGCAAAAGGCAGCAATCTGGACTGGGCCTTTGGGTTAGTAGGTTAATCCCAAAAATGATATAAAAGTGAATGATAAAGCCCATTAAACATCCAAGACTTCATAAATAATAGCATGGAACAATAAAAATTATAGATACGTTGGAGACGTATCAAGACCTATGTCCGCCCCCCGGATGCTGACGATCTAAGTCACATAATCCAGCAACCCGGAGAGTCAGCCCGTAAGCTTTGGAAATGGTTTCTCACTAAGAAGAACCAAATCGTCGATTGTCCGGACGCCAAAGCCTTAGCGGCCTTCAAGCACAGTGTCTGGGACGAATGGCTAGCTAGACACCTCGGCCAGGAAATGCCGAGGACAATGGCAGCCTTAAATACACTCATGACCCGTTGTTGCGCGGGCGAGGACAGCTGGTTAGCTCGTAGCAGCACCAACGACCCTGGCACATCCGATGATAGGGATGGCAATGGAAAGCCACGATGTAACAAAAACAAACGTGTAAATAATGCTGGAAGCCCAGACGATACATCGGTAAACGCCGAATTCAATGGCTCCAGACCCGGTTAACGGAAGAAGCCATTTAAAGGCAACAAAGATAGTCCATCTAGCCTAGATTGAATATTAGACATGCCCTGCCCGATCCATTGCACCCCGGCTAAGCCTGCGAACCATACCAACCGTAGTTGTTGGGTCTTCAAGCAGCCCAACAAGCTCAACGCCGAACACAAGGGAAAGGGACCTCAGAGCGAAGACGAGGATGAACCACGCCAGCCGAACACAGGGGGACAGAAGAAATTTCCACTGGAGATCAAAACAGTGAACATGATCTATGTCACACATATTCCAAAGAGGGAGCGCAAGTACGCACTCCGAGACATCTATGTCGTTGAGCCTGTTGCCCCCAAATTCAAGCCATGTTCGGCCTGTCCGATCACCTTTGATCGCAGGGATCATCCGACTAGTATTCATCATGGGGGTTCGGCTGCCTTAGTGCTCGATCCAATAATCGATGGATACCATCTCACTCGAGTCCTTATGGACGACGGCAGCAGTCTCAATCTGATATACCAGGACACTGTCCGCAAAATGGGGATAGACCCGTCAAGAATCAAGCCAAGCAGCATGACCTTTAAAGGAGTGATACCGGGCGTAGAAGCCCGCTGCACGGGCTCTTTAACATTGGAGGTCATATTCGTCTCTCTCGATAACTTTTGAAGCGAAGAACTAATCTTCGACATAGCTCCGTTCCGAAGTGGCTATCAAGCACTACTGGAAAGAACGGCCTTCGCCCGCTTTAATGCAGCCCCGCATTATGCTTATTTATAGCTCAAAATACCTGGACCACGTGGCGTCGTCACGGTCAATGGAAATATGGAGCGCTCTCTCCGTACGAAGGAGGACACTGTGTCCCTAGCAGCCGAAGCCCAAAACGGCCTATTCCAGCCGAACAGCTCATCGGTCGTTAAGACCGCAGACACAGCTAAAGGTGTCCGACTTACGCCTCAGTGCGGCAGCTCGGATGAACCTGAGCTCGATTAGCAGCTACGCCCTCATCGACTGTCCCATAAGGTGGTAGCATACGTGCCTCGTGCACACAATTATGCCCTTAAAATTCCTTGGGCGGCGCTGGGGGCGCACTGCATACAAATAGTCCATAGTTCGGCTCGACCCTATTCGGACTCTTAAATTACCTTTCAAGGTTCATTAAAAGAACCAGCTTTGTTTACGGCCACACCGGATTCTTTTTTCGAGGTTTTTTTCTTTTTCTTTTTTAAAAGATGGCCATCACACTTCCGCCCTCAAGGACACATCACAAAGGAGAAAAGCGGCACAGACGTGCAGCAGGAACCTACGCTAAGGTTTCTTTTTTAGATTAAGACCATGTGTAAACCTTTTATCTCTTTTTGTTTTACACTTTTCTGGCATGTAAAATGTCCAAGGAAGTTATCGTCATTATTTATAAGTATACGGCTCGCCGTACTAGAATGGGATATTATAGAAGCAGCTTGGTTCATATTGTGTTTGGAGTTTTATTCTCTCACCACCTGTGTTCTCTCCCTATGTCAGATTGCCACATGTGCCTTGACACCTGGGTCCATTACCAGGGGCTGTATTTGGCCCGGTATATGTTGAAAAGTCTGAACACCTATAGGGAGTGTTCGACGTCCTGAATATTGCTTTATATGCATCAGTTATGAATCATGTCTTGGGTCAATAGTTGGGTTGCCCGGCTCCTGTGCTTACCCCTACGTTCCCGATTGTTCGGCTATGGTGTAAAGGGAGAACTACTGCGATTGTACTTCTAGTTCATCCGGTCAAGTACCTCAGTAGAGAAAGCCGAAAACTGACTGTCATGATAGGCGAGAACCTGGTGTGCGATCCGGTGACTTAGTGTCATACTACGATCGATGGAGATCTACCCCGTGATATACGAAGGGTTTTTTTTTGCCCAGCCGCATACAAATGGATACCTTAATTTGGAAACACCATATACGCACCAGGGGCTAGTACTTAGTCCCACTTGTCAAATTGCTAAGTGAAAGCAATAAAGTCGCATAGTCTGATTGCCTTGTTCGCTCCGCATACACCTCCTACATGGACCAAGACATTGGATAAAGAGTGTTTATTCATATGACCGAACACCCCAGTAATATTTACATGGGGGCTGAAGCCGATGACTGGAAACTTTCAAATTTAAATAAACGGCCGCACAAGAGGTGAAAGTCGCCCACATTATAATAGCGCATAAGTTATATGTACATCCGTTCATACGCTTAAGTCTTTACAGCCGGATACAATTACTCAAAGATAATATCCTTTGAGCACTGGCCTTTTATAAGGTGGGCGCCTTCTATGACGTCGTCAAAGTATCTCTCCGGCTTGCGGTGCTCCTTGCCTTCGGGTGGACCAGCAGTGGCTATGTCATGCGCCTTCATCTTCGCCCAGTGCATTTTCACATGGGCAAAGGCGATCCGAGCACCCTCTATGGAGGCCGAACGCTTCAATGCGTCAACCCCCGAACTTGCTTCGACGAGCCGCTTCACCAATCCGAAGTAGCTACCTGGGATTGGCTCGGCGGGCCACTGCCGAATTATCAAGTCCTTCATGGTCAAACCCGCCATGTTGTGCAGCTCGACCAACTGCTTCATCTGGTCATTGAGGGGCACTGGATGTTTTGGTGCATAGAACTGCGACCAGAACAGCTTCTCTGTGCTGTTCCCCTCCTAGGCACGGAAGTATTGGGCGGCGTCAGCACTGCTCCTCGGGAGATCCGCAAACATGTCTGGAGAACTCCATAACCGTGTCAGCCCAAGGTACTTCTGCCCTCCAAAGATGCTCTGTAAGAGAAAAGTTTTACCAGATGCTATCTTTCGTGCCTACTTGATTTCCTCGTAGACGCTGCACGACTTGCTTCGCGCCTCCTAGGCAGCCATGACTGCCGTAGTGAGCTCGGATGCTTGTTCCAAAGTCTTTTCTTCCAATGCCTCGCATTTGCGAATAGCATCTTTGAGCTCAATTTCAACTTCGGCCACCCGAGCCTCGTGCTTTTGGCACGCAGCCTTTTCGGCCTCTAGATCGGCAACCGCTATGTCAGCGGCTGCCTTGCTTGACTCGGCCTCCTTCTTGG
This sequence comes from Secale cereale, assembly GCA_902687465.1. Lineage (NCBI taxonomy): Eukaryota > Viridiplantae > Streptophyta > Magnoliopsida > Poales > Poaceae > Secale > Secale cereale. The sequence goes on along the minus strand of LR738711.1, from coordinate 698,429,836 downwards.
CTTTCACGAGGTCGCCCTTGAGGGCCTCGAGCTCAGTGGCCCCAATTGTTTAATACAAAATATCACAATGAGTTTATACTCATAATAAATTAAAATTATTAGTCTTCTTGACATCTCTATTTTTCAAATCCGCATACCTTGCGTTTCATCCAAACGTTGGTTGACGCGGACACAAGCTGCAGAAGTTGCCGAACTAAATCAAAAGCTCTCAGAGACCAACGCGGTCGAGGTCCGCGTTGGTCTCTGAGAGCTTTTGATTTAGTTCGGCAACTTCTGCAGCTTGTGTAGTTGCCGCAACTAGTGAAGCCTGTTCAAATGCAAAAACATACATTTTAGCTCTATAATATGCTATATTATGGATACTTCGTCCGATTATGTTCAGAATCACACAAAGCATCAGGGGCTACTGGCTATGTATGTGCATATAAAATAAATAAAGTTCCATAAAGAACATTACACTACATACCTCGAAGCCTGTCAGTAGGCTGTTGAAGGCTTCATTCAGTCCGTCTTTGACGGACTGAATCTTCTTCATCACCGCACCCATTATGGTGCAGTGCTCCTCCATGACGGAAGCACTTTCTAGTACTCCCACCAGAGGGTCTGGCGCCTCTGGATTGACACCGAGCGCCTTGGGGATTTGGTCTTCGGACTGCGGAGCCGCACTAGGCTCCGGATCAGTATTTGGCGGGGCCGAGGATGGTTTGGCCCCCCCGTCTTCGGTCTCCATGGGGACTGTTTCCCCATGGTCAGTGGCAGCCGAGGTATTACCCTGGGTCGCCTTATCACCTACCCCGCCCCCATCTCCTTGAGAAGGAGACGCACGCTGGGAGGTCACTTCGGTGTCCCCGCGGGCCACAGGCGATGGAGCTCGGACCATCGGGTCACTCTCCGTCTCTCCAGACGGCAGAGAGTTCCCCTCCGATAAGGAGGCATTGGGGTGTGCTCGGGGAGGGTTGTAGGTCAGCAGGTGAGAAATACTTAAAAAGCATTAATATGCTGAATAAACAAGGTGCAGTAATTAATATATCCGACCAACTTACGTTTCGTCTAGGGGCTTCTCCCTAGTCTTCACCACAAAGCTGTGTTCAGATGATGAGTCCGAATGGGCGGGGAGGTTTAGCCTCCTCCGGGGTGCGGCCTTGCCTGCGTCAGCAGCGGCCGCCCTCTTCTTCCCCTTGCCCTGGGCGGGAGATTCTTCTTCTTCATCATCCTCCTCCTCTTCAGAGGAGAGGATGTTGATCTCCTCGGACTTCGTGTCCGTAGGGCGGGGGCCGCTCTTGGCCTCCTTGCTCTTCTTCTTGGGCTTCTTGTCCGGCGCCGAAACCAACATCGCCAACAATTGAGGTGTGGCTGGGTCTTCTGGCAAAGGGGCCGGACACTTGATCCGAGCTGCCTTCATCGTCCATCTCTGTATATCACGTAAAAACTCCAATTCATGTTATCGTTAAAATAAGGAGGGAATATATGTTCGGCGGAGTTTTTGATTACCTCTTGTGCGGTAAACGCAGTGTTGTAGCTTGAGTCTTCGGTCGCCTTTGGACACTCCTTCTGGCTCTTGAAGAGATGTTTCCAGATCTCTTCGTGCACTGAGCTGTATAGATGCATCAATGGCCGGACTCCTACCGGATCAAACTCCTGTAGAGAGGAGCCCGACATTGGCAAGGAAGGACAAGTCGGGTCAGCATTACCTAAACCACAGTTGTGAGTTGGTAGCCTTTGGTGATCATGCCGGACACGCGGCCTTGGAGTGCCGCCACCTTAGTCTCAGACCCCCAGTTCGGACTCTTATCGATCTAGGAGGTTAGCCTCTCCGGGGGTCCAGATCTGAAAGCAGGCGCCACCGCCCATTTGGCGTCACGGGGCTCGGTGACATAGAACCACTCCTGCTGCCAAACCTTGTTCGTCTCCACGAACGACCCCTTTGCTAGGTTGCATTCGGGAGCTTGCTTATCATAGCGCCCCCGCACTCCGCATGTTGCCCGTCCACCACCTTCGGCTTCACGATGAAGGTCTTGAGCCATAGGCCAAAGTGTGGGGGAACGCGGAGGAAACCTTCACACACCACTATGAAAGCAGAGATGTGAAGGATTGAATTCGGGGCTAGATCATGGAAATCCAGCCCGTAGAAAAAAAGCAGACCCCGTACGAAGGGGTGAAGAGGGAATCCTAGCCCCCTAATGAAGTGTGAGAGGAACACGACTCTCTCACCCGCCTCCGGGACAGGAATCACCTTATCCTGGGCGGGGACTCGGAGCGCGATGTTAGCGGCGAGGTAGCCCGCGCTCAGGAGATCCTCCACGGTCTTCTCAGTAACCATGGAGGCCTCCCACTTGCCCCTGGCGCCAGATCCAGCCATTGTCGGGGAAGGAAGTGGTGGTTGAGAAACTGAGAGCTGCGGGCACAAAAGATGAGGATGCTGGGGCTAGGAAGATTGGAGAGGTAGGGCTTGAGGAAGGCGTGGGGATGATGGAAGGGATTGATATCCTTTTATAACACTATGAATACATAACGTCCCCCACTTTAGCCATAAACCTCGCTGGTTCCCAAAGCGGTCGTGCGTAATGTGATGTTTGGATGCTCACGTCACATTGATAAGGATCCCCTAATAAGCGGGCACGATCTCTATTTTGATAAGACGTGTTAGTGGGGTTATACCTCGAAACGCAAAACTAGGACCAAGTAAAATGGTTCGATATGATTAGTGGGATGGACGCGACGCTCCACCAAAAAGTTGTCAGTAAAGACACACTATTCGTTTTCTTTCAATGCCTTGCCTTCAAGGCTAAGGGTTGTACTAACCATGCAGAGCCGGACACAATACACTTTTTGCAGAAGGTAGTGCCTCGATATGTTCGGAAAAAGGAACCCGCCTTGCAATGCCGAAGATAATACAGAAGCCAAACTCATCGTCATCGAAGACGGGTTTAGGGGCTACTGAGGGAGTCCTAGATTGAGGGGTCCTCATGTGGTCGAATAAATCGTGGTGGGCCGTGAAGATCATCACTGAAGATCGTCTCTCGTATCCGGATAGGACTCCCGTGTGCGTATAATGGCAGGTTTTAGGTTTGGGTGTAATATTTCCTTCCTCTGCAAGATGGTCATGTACAAACTCTAGGGCCCTCCGGTGCATATATAAACTGGAGGGTTTAGTCCGTAGAGGCTGAAGAACAACAGATTCATATCGCATAGGCTAGACTTTTAGGGTTTAGCCATTACGATCTCAAGGTAGATCAACTCTTGTAACCCATATTCATCAAGATCAATCAAGCAGGAAGTAGGGTATTACCTCGATCGAGAGGGCCTGAACCTGGGTAAACATCGTGTCCCCAGTCTCCTGTTGCCATCGATCCTCAAACGCATAGTTCGGGACACCCTACCCGAGATTCGCCAGTTTTGACATCGACATCAGGTATCACTCCTTTAAAGGTAGCGCTGCTGGGCTTAATCCTTGACGGGTCTATCCCCATCTTGCGGACTGTGTCTTGGTATATCAGATTTAGACCGCTGTCGCCGTCCATAAGGACTCGAGTAAGATGATATCCATCAATTATGGGATCGAGTAGCAGGGCCGCCGAAGCTTCGTGATGAATACTGGTTTGAGCTCCTTTCCCCTTGTGTTCGGCATTTAACTTGCCAGCCTGCTTGAAGACCCAACAGTTTCTATTGGTGTGGTTTGCAGGTTTGTCAGGGGTGCCATGAATTTGGCAAGGTATCTCTAATATTTTGTCCAGGCTGGACGGACTGTCTTTGTTGCCTTTGAACGGCTTCTTCCTTTGGCCGGGCCGGGAGCCGCTGAATCCGGCATTTACTGTTGTATCATCTGTTTCTACGACATTTTTCTAATGCTTGTTCTTGTTGCGCCATGGCTTGCCATTGCCGTCCCTGACCTCGGAGGTGCCAGGATCGCTGGTACTATTGCTTCTATGAGCTAGCCAACTATCTTCACCCGTGCAAAAGCGGGTCAGGAGTGTAGCAAGGGCTGCCATTGTCTTCGGCTTCTCTTGGCCGAGGTGTCTTGCCAGCCACTCGTCCCGAACACTCTGTTTGAATGCCGCTAAGGCCTCATCGTCCGGACAATTCACAACTTGGTTCTTTTTAGTTAAGAACCGGTTCCAAAGCTTGCGGGTTGAATCCTCGGGTTGCTGGATTATGTGACTTAGGTCATCAGCATCCGGGGGCCGGACATAAGTCCCTTGAAAGTTGGCCTGGAACGCGTCCTCTAGATCTTCCCAGCTTCCAATGGAGTTCTCTGGGAGGCTGTTCAACCAGTGCCGAGTTGGCCCCTTCAGCTTGAGAGGTAAGTATTTGATGGTGTGGAGGTCACCTCCACGATCCATGTGGATGTGAAGAATAAAGTCTTCAATCCATACCGCGGGGTCCGTCGTTCCATCGTATGCCTCGATGTTGACAGGTTTAAACCCTTCCGAAAATTGGTGATCCATCACCTCATCGGTGAAGCATAGAGGGTGCGCAGCGCCCCTATATCGTGCAACATTGTGGCATAGTTTGGACAATATATGTGTTCGATGCTGACCCCCAACTTGATTGTATCTGGCGTGCTTGGCTTGATAGCCACCATCCTGCATGGGAGAACGTTCTCTAGATCCGTAGATTGATCTGGCCTGGCCAGCTTTTTTATTCAGTTCCTGACGTAAATCATACTTATGGCCCTGAGCCGATGTATCCTTTCCTTTACAGCGGGGAGGTACGGGCTAGTGTACGGCATTGCTGGTCGCTTTGTCCTGTCCACGAGGTGGTCGGTCCGATTGATTAGCTTGATCGTACTTCGGTGGAATTGGCGCAAGGGCCTCGTCGTCAAATTGGGGCAGCAGTTTGCGTTTGGGATAGCTCTTTGTTTGGCGCTCATGGCCGTATCTTTCTTCAGCGTCTAGCACTTCGTTCCATCTGTCATTGAGCGTATCCTGCTCGGCCTTAAGCCGCTGCTGTTGTTTTTTAAAGCTCATTGCTGTAGCAATAAGCTGTTGCTGAAAGCGTTTTTGTTCGAGGTGTTCCTCTCGGACTATGAATTCCTCGTCTCCCAGGCTGATATCCTCTTCGGAGACAGGTAGATAATTACTGTCTTCGGAATCATTGTGATCGGCGAGTTGTTCGGGACTGTGTTCGCCATCTTCCCGCTGTGGGGACCCCGACTCATAAGTCGTGATCACCGAATGCACGTGTGCAGTGATCCCAGAGATCAATGCTCACTGAACACACAGAATCTGAATAACAAGAGTCTTACATCCATACATATCGTATTACACAAATAGGACCATTATGGTCTAGTCTTGAGTATATCGTTGCAGCAGAAATCTTCAATAACAACTTGGACCCATGCCATCTGCCTCAACCCTACAGGCATTCTGACTGGGAAGCGTCCTAGCTCGCATGCTTGTCACCAAGAAATCTTCATCATATCCTGTTCTCTCATGCCTGGCCAATAAAATAACTAGTGGCAAGCCAATGAGTACTTTGAATGTACTCGCAAGCAATCCAGGTGTGATGATAGAATAATTATGCAAGGCTCTTCTGCTAAATTGGCAGTTTTGCGGAAAAGCTAGTTTTTCATATGCAAGTATGATCAACATATAACAAGGGCATGCATGCGTCTGTAACAAGTATTAGGAGGTTACATACATCAATATCAGAAAAGAGCTATGAACAACTCTTGCTCACGCTCATCGTGACTTTCTCACAATCACATCAACAATTTACCAAACCGTGTTGTTTTCCAGAAACTTATGGACATAGTCTAAGTAGCACCACCCAACTGTCCTTGACCGTGGACACGGCTATTCGAATAGTTTTACACTCTGCAGAGGTTGCACACTTTACCCACAAGATCCGGGGGACTTCCGTGACATCCACGACCCGCGGTACCTCAAGTACCCGGGGTAAGCACCCGACCACTATCTTTCCCTAGACGACACTAACACAGAGTCCACTCGATTGGTAGTAACCCCCGTGCCCAACATTTCACATCTTAAAAATTGTGGAGACTCGCTCCCATACTCATCACATACCACGGACACGGGGTACCAACGGTGTGTTCGGTGCCCTTTAAAAACAGTCATGGCCGCCTATCCAAGCACGACCCCGTCCTGAGAGTGACCTCATGTCACCCCCGTCACTAGTAATGCGGGCACCATGCTAGTATCGACCTAGGTAATCAATAATTCCCTTCCCCATATACGGGTAGAGTGGTTGCGCATGTTTGGTTGGGACGGTAATCACACATAAATCTAATCCATCTCTGTAAACAACACTTTCATCAAGCCTCGGTACACTACTTCCCCACCAAGTAGTGCCCTAGTTCCTCATCGTCTCCCAGGGGCATTAGTGGCACCCACTGGGTCATTTGCAAGTATGTCAAACCACACTTGTTTCTCTCAATGCATAACCCTGACCCATTTTGCGTAGCCAACTACTATAGCACACATCTATCTACTCCCACTGGCATAACCCTCATAAGAAGGTAGGGTCATGCTTGATGCAAGTTTCAATGGTAAAGTAACAAAGGTACTGACCAAAGTGGTCACCACCTCTACATGACTCCGATGCATTGATAATAAGGTACTATGAGACATGCATAAAAAGGTTTCTCGAACATGGTTAGAGGGCTGCTTGCCTTGTCCTTCTGAGTCTTCAAACCTTCTGGTCCATCTCCAAGTACTCCGTTTATTTCGTCATCTAACGATGGAGACAATCATAATAAGCAACACAACAAAGCAAAAATAAAAGTGCTCTAAAAATAGGAGTTGGACTTTTCTAGGATACCTCTGGTTATATGAAATATGACCATAGTGGCTTCATAGGTATTGGATCAATGGATGGTTTGGAACATTTCAATATGAGGTAAACATGGGGTTTGTGGATTTGAAGGAAGTGCACAGAAATATATTTTTGAAAAATGAGCTAAGGCACCCATTTAACAATTCATGATTTTAGAAGCATCTAGGAGTTGGTTTCACTGGATTTGGAGTTCAAATGAATTTCCTAGGATTTTGCAAAGTTGACAAATATGAAGAAATAGGCTATTATTTTGTGGGGTACAGAAAGTATTAGGAAAAATGTTCCAAAACTAAGTTTTGATATTACAAGCACCTAGGAATTTGAACCAATGCATTTGGATCAAATTTGAGCTCTCTGTGATTTTCTAAAGTTCATCATTGAAATGGAAAATGACATTTGATAAATATTTGTGAAGAAAAGGTCTCTGGAAAAATGTGCATGCTGCACCAACAGGTAGATCATGATTTTAGAAACTACCAGAAATTTGAATCATCAAATTTGGAGTTCATTTGAGTTATTTATGGATTTTTGAAGTTTACAGAAAAAGAAAAAGGGAAAGGTAAAGGGTTTATACCCCTATACTGCACACTGAGCGGAAGATAGCCGTATAGCAACTGGGCCGGCCCAACGGCTCGGCCGCGGGCACAGGGGGGGTGACGTCGGAGGCGCCTTCGCAGAATGCGCTTTCGCGCTGGGAAAGCGATTCCCTGCCGCCCACCTCCACTTAAACGACGTGGCGGCTGGCGGGGTCGCTGACCTGCGGGGCCCAGCCGCAGGTCGTCTCCCTAGTCCGCCGTCGTCTTCCTCTCGACGGGGGGGGGGGGGCAGGGGAGGCTCGGCCTTGCTGGCCGCCGGCGCCACACCGCCCGCCTGTGCCGGCCGGCGATGGGAGAGGTGCCGTGCGGCTCGGCCGCGCCCGAAGGAGGAGGCAGGGGAGAGGCAGCACCTCCCTCGTCCGTGCGCGGACGAGGTCGGAGCAAGGCCTGGCTGCCGCCCGTGCTGGCGATTCCGGCCACCTCCGCGGTGTGCGGCACACCGGAGTGCTCAGAAAGAAGTGCTTCATCCATCCAGACGCCCAAGGCAGGTCGGGGAGGTCTGAAGAGGTGAAGGGCCGAATGGCCATGGAAGGGGCCGTCGGCCATGGAGGTAGACAGAGGGCTCGAGAGAGAGAGATGGGTTGTCTGGGGGTTTGCTGGAGTAGTGGGAGAGCGAGAGGAGTCGAGAGAGAGTCCAATGGGGCTCTATATGGTGTGCGCGTTGGTGCACCGTGGGCGCGCTCCAGGGCGCGCACGGGCGAGCTTCACAGAGGGGAGAGAAGAGAGGGTCAGGTGGGGGCCGGCGACGTGTCGTGTCCCAGACGTCGAGGCGACCTCGGGGGACATGCTGGGGAGGCCCGAGGCTATCGGGGCATCGGGATGGGGGGCGGCTACAGTGCGCCAGAGCACTGTAGCGCGCTCCAGAGCACGCATATGGCTGCCATTGGCATCGCTTTGGCGTCCAGGGCGTGGCCAATAATTTCCAGGGGGTAGAGGGAGTAGTAAAATATAGGGAGGTGGTCTTGGATGCTCTGGGGAGCCAGTAGGAGAGGAGAGAGGCGGAAGAAGAGGGAGAAGGGGCTGTCCAGGGAGGTAAAATGAGGGTTTTTGATACGTCTCAAACGTATCTACTTTTCCAAACACATTTCATATTGTTTTGACCTCATTCTTGCATGATTTGAACTAAAACTAACCCGGACTGACACTATTTTCAGCAGAGCTGCCTGTATGGTTTTATTGTGTGCAGGAAAACGGATTTTTAGGTATCTCGGAAAATCCATGAAAAATCACAGAAAATCCACGCACCCGAAGGAACCATGAGCCAGAAGGGGGACCAGAGGGGGGCCAGGGGGTGCCCAGGCGCCCTGGTGGCGCGGCCCAGCCCCTGGCCGCGCCGGGGGGTCGCCTGGGTGGGCCCCACACCCCCTGGTGCCCTACTTTGCCTCGTATTTTTACTCGTGACACGGAAACCCCAGATCAGAAGTTCTTTTCGCAGTTTTCCGTCGCGGAGCCGCCGCCACCCTCTGTTCTTCCTCGGGAGGACTAATCTGGAGGCTGAATTGGCCTCCGGATAGGGGAGATCGTCGCCATCGTCATCATCATCACCACTCCATCATCCCTCCATGACTTCTCCTTCCATGTGTGAGTAATTCCCATGTTGTAGGCGAAGGGGATGGTAGGGATTGGATGAGTTAGATCATGTAATAGTTTGTCAGATCGTTGGGGGCATGTTGCCTATCATCTACTATGGTGTTTATCATCTTTGCTTCAACTTGTTATTCTTAATGCTTGACACTTAGGGCCCGAGTGCCATGATTTCAGATCAGAACCGTATGTGTTTGCATGAATATATTTGTGTTCGTGATCCTATCTATGAGTTGTTTGCACCTGTTACGGTTCGGAACCGGCGATCCCAAAAGTGACAGCTTGGGACACCAAAGGGGATGGTCCGTAGTTTGAGGATTACATGTATCCATTGAGTTCATTGCTTTGTTCCGGTGCTCTTTGACAGGAGCACCTTAATCTCCATAAGTTCCTTTTGGCCCCGTTCGTAGCGGGATGGTAGGACAAAAGATGTTGTGCAAGTTCTTATTGCAAGCACGTACAACTACCTACGGGATACATGCCTAATGTTTGATATTTGCCTAGATGATCATTACTTTTCCGTGTGTCGTGCCCCAAGTTAGAATCATGATATATCTCATCCATGCAGCGCCCAACCATCCGTCTCCCTAGCCTACAGTGTTTTAAATCCTGCTTGTCACTAGTTGCTACTTTTGTTATTTACCTTTACTATTTACTTTTGCTGTTTACTTTTACTATCACTATCATCACTATCATATCACTGCTACCATTTATCTTTTGTTGCAAGTAAGTATATTTCAGGTGCGGTTGAATTGACAACTCAACTGTCAAAGCTTATAAATACTCTTTGGCTCCCCGTGTGTCGAATCAATAAATTGGGTTATTCTTACCCGCGAAGACTATCTCGATCCCTTACGGTTGAGGGTTATCAAGTACCGTTTTCTGGCGCCGTTGCCGGGGAGCATAGCAATATTTACAAGTCTACTTGAGGTATCCTACCTGCTGCACTTCATCCACTATGGGTAAGAAAGGAGACCCCAAGGTTCCGATCTTACTATCCACTACAAGAAGAGGTACTGTTCTGAGCACTAGTGCTACACTTGATTCGCCTTCTGTTATGAGTAAGTTTGCCTCACCACCACCACATGGTGCTCCTACTGAATCTGTTACTATGTCCGATACTCTTGATGATGCTTCTACTACTGTTGATGATATTAGTTCCCTTGGTTATGCTCTTGAGAAAAAAATTGTTGCTGCTGCTAAAAAGTCTGGAATTGAAATTCCTGTTACTCGCTACCCTATTGGTGAAACTTATGATTATCCTTATTTGAGTAAACTCAAAGAGAGGCTCCTTGATGATGATTACTATATGCTTGATGAAGATTTATGCAGGGAACTGACGGAGTTTTCTGGCTCTGACCCTGAAGTTATTAAGAAATTATTTGAAAAACACTCTTTGAAGAACAAAACAGTTCCTGATCCTGAATTTGCTACATCACCTATATGCATTGATGATCCTAATTATGATTTCTTTGTTGATCTTTCACTTATACCTATGGTTGAAGCTGACCCCTTTTATGGCAGAGAAAATGATGATGCTATTGCACACCTGACTAAACTCGGTGAATTGGGTGGCCTGTTTACCACAGATGAGAAGATACGATACTTTTATATCACCAAGCTTCTTCCTTTCTCCTTGAAGGAAGGTGCTAAAGCATGGTATGATTCGCTTCCATGCAGTTCCATTAAGAGTCCTCAAGACTTAGCTCACTCTTTTGTTGATAAGTACTTTCCTGCTCACATGCAACATGCTGCTTTACAAAGAATTTATAACTTTAAACAGTTGCAGGATGAGTCCCTCCCTAAAGCTTGGGGGAGGTACTGCGGTCTGATTCGGGCTAGACCAGGACATGAAATCCCTAAGAATGAATTAATCGATATATTCTATGGTGGTCTAACTGATGAATCCAGGGCCTATTTGGACAGTTGTGCTGGTTGTGTTTTCAGGAAAAGAACACCGGACGATGCGGAAGATTTGATGGGCAGGATTGCCAAAAACCATGAAGATTGGTCCATCCCTGAACCACCTCCACCACCAAAGAAGAGGGGCATGTTTGTTCTAAGCCCCGAAGATATGCGAGAAGCAAAGAAGTCTATTAAAGAGAAAGGTATTAAAGCTGAAGACGTGAAGAATCTACCCCCTATTGAGAAGCTGTGTGAGCCTACTACTCACCCTCCTATGGTAGAGGTACACTCTCTTTTAGATTTCAACACAAGTGACATCCCTCATGGTAAGCCTCCTGATCAATGTTTAGATGAGTTTGATAATTTTATTATGAAACAAAATCGTTTTAATGAGAGGATACAAAGTCAATTGCATGATAATTCCCTAGCTATCAAAAGACTGCTTGATGTTTTAGATAGAACAGTTAATGATGTTCAATGTCTTGTGAAGCATTTTCATATGGTTCAAACTCAGCTTGACCAAATTTCTAATGTGCAAAGAGATTTGCTTGCTAACAATGCCAAACAAGATAATTTACAGGCTTTTGGGATTAAGACCCGAGGAGGAACTAGCACTCAAGATCCTCTCTACCCAGAGGGGCATCCGAAGAGAATCGAGCAGGATTCTCAAATGCAGGAAGAAGAAATTGTTGGCTCTCCAAAGAAGAAGAAGAAACATAAGGAGACTGATAATTCTAATGACCCTATTGCAGATGAAGAGCCAGCTGTTGATCCCAACTGTGTATCTTCTCCGATGCTGAGACTGAAGACGGTGCTGAACCTCAAGGTAAGGATAATGAGAAGAATGATCCGCGTGAAGTTCGAGAAGAAGAAGCACCTGACAAACGTAAGAGGTACACTAAAGAAGACTTCATCGCGAGAAAACATGGGAAGGAAAGAGAACCATGGGTACAGAAACCCATGCCCTTTCCAGGTAAGTCCATCAAATCTAAAGAAGAAGAGCATTACAATAAGTTTTGTGAGTGGATTAAACCTCTTTTTCTTCAAATTCCTTTGACTGAAGCTATTAAGTTACCTCCTTATTCAAAATATATGAAAGATATTGTCACTAATAAAAGAAAAGTTCCTAATGAAGCAATATCTACTATGCTTGCTAACTACTCTTTCAGTGGCAAGATTCCTGAGAAGCTCGGTGATCCAGGTATACCCACCATTCCCTGCTCCATAATGAATAATTATGTCAAAACTGCTTTATGTGATCTTTGAGCAGGAGTGAGTGTTATGCCTCTCTCTCTTTACGAGAGGCTTTGTTTAGAGAAACTAATTCCTACAGATATCTCCCTTCAGATGGCTGACAAGTCAACCGCTGTTCCGATAGGTATTTGTGAGGATGTTCCGGTAGAAGTTGCTAATTGTTTGATTCTTACTGATTTTGTTGTGCTTGACATGCCCGAGGATGGGAGCATGTCCATTATTCTTGGTAGACCTTTTCTTAACACCGCAGGTGCTATTATTGATTGCAATAAAGGGAAGGTTACTTTCCATGTGAATGATAAAGAACACACAGTATATTTTCCAAAGAAGACCGACAGGAGGCATGGCCTCAACTCTATAGAGAATATCGAGACCGTGAAAATTGGAGAATGGGACTGTCCACTACATGTGCCTCACAAATACAAAACTATCATGGTGGGGACAATGTCCATCAGAGTAAAGGTTCAGTGATTACTTCGTAAGAGGTGAGACTTTTTGCTCTATATATCGCCTGTTTGTTGGTAAGACTTGATCAACCTTACTAGTAAGCATGTTTTATATAGATAAAAAGTTGAGCTTGTTATGTTTTCATTTGTTTTTAGTTTTTGTTCTACTTGCTGTACCAAGTATCTATGTTTTGAAGCTTCACAATACTACTCACTACTTCAAGTTTTCAGAGAGTTTCGCAGCTTTTTGAACTTCGAAAAAATTTCAACAGTGAAGTTTTCAGAAAAATTCCAGAAAAATTTAAATAAAAATTTCCACGTCGGGAGCGACCCAGAAAGTCCTGGGGCCAACCAGGGGGACCCACCAGTGGCCCAGGCGGCCAGCTGGCACGGCCCAGCCCCTGGTCGCGCCCACAGGGCGCCTGGGGCCCACGGGGCCCCCCTCCAGGTATGTCTTCTTCCTCCCTCTCTCTCTTTCTCCAAAAATGCGAGTTCTGCACTTGTTCTTGTGTTCTTGCTGTTCTTGGAGGCGATTCTTCGATCTCTCTCTACAGCCCATCATTTGAGCTGAAATTTTGAGCAAATACTCCCTGGTATGTGACTCCTCCACCCCTCCAATTATATTTCTGATTGGTGGCTTCATTTGTGAGTATTTAGTAGTTCTTGGTGCTGTATAGATGAGCTTGCATGCATGTGTAGAAAGTTATTTTCCAAGTTTTGATGCAAGTTTATGCCTTGAGCAAGTGAGTTGAGCAGCTTGCCTTAACTCACCTTGTTTTAATCCTCGTTTTTGTAAATTGTCAAAAAAAATCAGAAATGAGTTTGTTAGGAAGGGCAAAAGGGTGGCTTGAGAAGAGGAGGCCTGCACACACCGATCGAGTTACTAGAGCCGCAGCTTCACCCTCGACTGCTAGGGTGAGCTATAATGAAGATCATGTGCCCCTGGAGTTGTTGGAAGACACAAGTCTAGCACGTGCAATGACGTTCCCATGTGATGAATTCCTTGAAGCTGCGGGAATCAAGGATGAGTTTTATAATCTTTGTGCTAGTGCAGGTTTGACACGGCTCGTCATGAGCCATGTTACTCAGTATCAAAAACTCACCTCCAGTTTCATTAACAGTTTTAGATATAATCCTGATTCAGGTGGTATTGAGTTTAAAATTTACAATGATCTTATCACCATGACTTTGGGAAATTTTTGTGAAATAATAGGTGTGCCGAACGTTGGGAGGACGGCTAGGATGGCCACTTAGCCCTCCGAGCTAAAAACCGTCATCAACTCTCTCTGCAGCATGGGTACGAGGGATATTCATCGGTCGAAGATCTCCAGCATCTTATTTCCTCACCTCAGGTATTTTGCATATTATGTTGCTAGAGGGGTGTTAGCTCGTGACAACACGAGCAGCATTTCTGCTCCGGATATTGCTATCCTGGCAGCAGCCCTCTCAGGGAGGTCTGATTATAATCTGGGTGCCTTAATTGCTCGACGCCTTGCTATGAACGGTAACAAGGGGGACTTATATGGTGGCGTTTATGCCACACTTATCTTAGAACATCTTGGAGGCACCCCACACCCTGATGATAATCCTTTTACTTATTTAAGCTTTGATCGTGCTGCTATGAAAATGCATAAGTTTGTTACCATGGCTTCTGAGCTTGATAATCTTGTTTATATCTTGCGTTTCGGAACTACCGCGGAACGCGAGATCCGTCTACCTGCACCTCTTTTGTTTGATTCTTCTCGCAGGAATGGATGGTCCTTTGATATTGTCCAGTTCGATGAGTTCATGGTCCAGTATTAGTTTCATAACCCCATGGAGGGGGTTGTGCCCGACGAGGAGGAGCACGGTGAGTTACCACCTTTTCAGGAAGAAACCGCCACCGAGTTTGGTGAAGGGTCTTCCTCTGTTTGGCATGCGGAACCTTCCTCGTGGGAGACTCCGAGGAGTTCGGTGTACGCGCCAGCATCCTTCTATGACCCTTGGACTCACCACCATACCCCCGGAGCAGGAGGCTCCTGGGGGCAGTAGCTGCTACCAACTTAGGCCAAAAGCCTAAGCTTGGGGGAGTACGTGCCCCTCTCACTTTTCCATTGTATTATCCGTCTTGTTCGCTTTGATCTTTTCGAAGTTTTTGCCCGTCCTTCTTTATTTCTCTCTTTGCAAAAACAACAAAAAGATTTTCTTTTTCTTTTGCTTTCGTTCAACCTTTGAAATAATCCAAAAAGATTTCCTTTTCTCTTTAGTTTGCTTTGTATTCAGAGTTCAGCTCGAGTCCGTGATGGCATTTGATTATATTTCCTACGTTCGATCGTGCAAGTGACAAGCAGTAATGACGAAGATCGACTGAAAGGAAGCAACAAGGAAGACCGGTATGAACTCTTTTTGTTTCTACTTTTGTACATATGCCTGTACCTATGATCTAGAGACCAGCTTGTAGCGACATAGTGCTATTTTTACAATGCTCTTCCAGTGGTTCATGCTTTCATTGTGGCTAGTCTCGAATAACTAGAGTATATAATGTGTTATTGAAATGATCTACATGCATTGCACTGTTCATAGTCTGGTATACTAAGGTGGTATTTCCCTTTAGAGAATTTTTGGATTGACTTGGCACATGCTTACACATGCTTAAGACTAAAAAGTCTACTCTGCCTTAATGATCTTTGAGTTTCAGAATAGTTATATCACTTTCATGCCCGATTCAATGTTGCTTTGTCGCTCTGCATGATTATGACCGTTATTGCTCTCTAGTTGGTCGCTTCCCAGTCTTTTGCTAAACCTCCACCTGTACTAAGCGGACTGACTGCTTGTGCATCCAAAATCCTTAAAACCTGTTATGCCATATGAGTCCACCATACCTTCCTATACATGGTATTTACCTGCCATTCCTAACGAAGACTTTCGTGTGCCATCTCGAAATTAATCAAAAGCATTTCTTTTTTTGTTCCTATGTTTTAGCTCATGAGGAAGTAGTAGTTAATTCATGATCTTTTTAAGTTGGACAAGTTTCACCCCTGGATTGCATGTATAATGTGCAAACCCATAATACGAGAAGGAACTGGCATTGAGTGCGCCCGGCTCAAAAAGATAATATAACAAACAAACCCTCCTTCACGCTTTGTTCATGAGAAATCAGAAAACTTTGGCAGTGATAAACATAGGAGATTAAGAGGATGTGATCGTCCTCATGCGGGAGCCGTTCCTCGAGACTTGTCCAGCTCAAGAAGTGATTGAGTTATCTGCTAGCATTCGTTGACGAAATATGCACCTCTCAAAAACGTTTTTACCTCTGTTTCTAAAAACCAAGAGCTCTGGTACATGTTTAGTTTTTTGTTTCCAATCACGGGTTTTCAACTTTGCCAACAAAAGCCACGGTTCGAGAGTCTCCACCTTCTTTCTTCAAAGCACTAACTAGGAGAGCATAATTGTCATTCTGAGTGTAATGTGCATTGTCCCAAAGTATTACATTGTCTTCTGCATGCTTGTGATATGATTTATTCTGAAATTCTTAGTTCTAGTCTCCTTTAAAACTCTGGAGGAGTTTCTGCATTTATGTTTTGCTTCTCTCATGGAGACTAGCGAGATACCACCCTAGTATGCTCAAGCTATGTGCAATGTAATCTTGTCTTGATTTTCAGTAATATATTATTTACTTTTAAGTATTTGTGACTAGTCGCTTGAAAGAAGGATTGCTCCTTGCATTGTCCTCATAGTACTGGTTCAATACTTGCTAGACTCTTTTCGTAGTACATGCTTATATACATCTAATGAAGCAAAAGAGTTTGTCAAAGTTTTCTTTGTCGCGTCCAGTTCGTTGAACTGAATTGCTTGAGGACAAGCAATATGCTAAGCTTGGGGGAGTTGATACGTCTCAAACGTATCTACTTTTCCAAAGACTTTTGATATTGTTTTGACCTCATTCTTGCATGATTTGAACTAAAACTAACCGGGACTGACGCTGTTTTCAGCAGAGCTGCCTGTATGGTTTTATTGTGTGCAGGAAAACGGATTTTTAGGTATCTCAGAAAAATCCACGAAAAATCACAGAAAATCCACGCACCCGAAGGAACCAGGAGCCAGAAGGGGGACCAGAGGGGGGCCAGGGGGTGCCCAGGCGCCCTGGTGGCGCGGCCCAGCCCCTGGCCGCGCCGGGGGGTCGCCTGGGTGGGCCCCACACCCCCTGGTGCCCTACTTTGCCTCGTATTTTTACTCGCGACACGAAAACCCCAGATCAGAAGTTCTTTTTGCAGTTTTCCGTCGCGGAGCTGCCGCCACCCTCTGTTCTTCCTCGGGAGGGCTAATCTGGAGGCTGAATTGGCCTCCAGAGAGGGGAGATCATCGCCATCGTCATCATCATCACCACTCCATCATCCCTCCATGACTTCTCCTTCCATGTGTGAGTAATTCCCCTGCTGTAGGCGAAGGGGATGGTAGGGATTGGATGAGTTAGATCATGTAATAGTTTGTCAGATCGTTGGGGGCATGTTGCCTATCATCTACTATGGTGTTTATCATCTTTGCTTCAACTTGTTATTCTTAATGCTTGACACTTAGGGCCCGAGTGCCATGATTTAAGATCTGAACCGTATGTGTTTGCATGAATATATTTGTGTTCGTGATCCTATCTATGAGTTGTTTGCACCTGTTACGGTTCGGAACCGGCGATCCCAAAAGTGACAGCTTGGGACACCAAAGGGGATGGTCCGTAGTTTGAGGATTACATGTATCCATTGAGTTCATTGCTTTGTTCCGGTGCTCTTTGACAGGAGCACCTTAATCTCCATAAGTTCCTTTTGGCCCCGTTCGTAGCGGGATGGTAGGACAAAAGATGTCGTGCAAGTTCTTATTGCAAGCACGTACAACTACCTACGGGATACATGCCTAATGTTTGATATTTGCCTAGATGATCATTACTTTTCCGTGTGTCGTGCCCCAAGTTAGAATCATGATATATCTCATCCATGCAGTGCCCAACCATCCGTCTCCCTAGCCTACAGTGTTTTAAATCCTGCTTGTCACTAGTTGCTACTTTTGCCATTTACCTTTACTATTTACTTTTGTTGTTTACTTTTACTATCACTATCATCAATATCATATCACTGCTACCATTTATCTTTTGTTGCAAGTAAGTATATTTCAGGTGCGGTTGAATTGACAACTCAACTGTCAAAGCTTATAAATACTCTTTGGCTCCTCGTGTGTCGAATCAATAAATTGGGTTATTCTTACCCGCGAAGACTATCTCGATCCCTTACGGTTGAGGGTTATCAGTTTTCACCCCTCAATCATTGATTAGGGGAGGGGAAGGAGTTCCTGGAGGTAGAGGGTGACTAGGAGCAGTTGTGGTAAAAACTTGAGGCAAGGGGGAGTAGTGGAAGGGGTCAAAACAGTGGTTTTGGTAAAATGGCAGAAGGTGTTTGATGTGGTTTTGGGCAAGCAAATGACTTCCAATTGACATGAGACTTAACATGATCAAATGGCACATACATTTAGGCCCTTCCACCAAATTTGAGCTCATTTGGGCAGAGTTGCCAATGCAACTTTTGTAAACCCTAGAAATCAACAGAAATGGACTTTCCAAGATTAAGTTAAGCAAATCATCTCTCCTTGATGCACCACTTGGTGTAGTGTCATCATTTGGGGTTGTGAACATGTCCACAAAATTTGAGGCCCCAAGTAAAAAGTTGGCAATGTAGAGTTGTTCAAATTTGGTTCTGGTCAGAAAGGGTTTTGGGTACTTAGATCAAGCTATGCTTCTCCAATACTTGTGCCATTTGGCATAGATGCATATTTACATCATTTCAGAATGTGCACCAAGTTTGAGAGCATTTGGGCAAGTTTGGCAATGTAAAGCTGCTCAAACTTGAAAATGGACAGAAATGGTTTGAGGGGATTAGATGATGTTTTCTTGATCTTCAAGGCACGAGGTTTTGTAAGATCATCAAATATGTCATATTTGACATGCTAGAATTTCCCTGGAATTTTCGGAGAATATTTCCTTTGTAAATATTTCAAAAGCTTGAAATATCCAGAAAGGGTTAATGAGGGATTTGTCCAATATTTTGAACATGACCATGTGTTGAAACCCTTATATATGGACAATATATGTCCTATGAGTTTCCCTGAATTTTGGCAAATATTTTTGAAATAGTTAAATAATTTTTACCTATTAAAGACCATTTCTGGCCTAAAGAAAAAGCATTTAAATAAAATATAGAAATAACTTTTAAAATTATAATTTTGTGGTTTATGGGAGTCCTATACCTAATAGGATTCAAAGATACTTTTTGAAAGATTTTTCACACCCTAAATAAGGTACTTGTAGTGCAAACCTCAATTCAGGGGTTTTTGGAAAACTAATTTTAGAAAATACTATTTGGCCAAAAATATTTTTATAGAAAAATACTATATTGTTCTATACACATGGCATGATCATTGGGAAAAGGTTTTGGATCAAGGAGATGAAGTATAAGAGTTGGAGGATTTATTTGATTTTTAGAGCACTAGCAAGCAGCAAACAGAAAACCACTCAAGCAAAGTCAAAAACACTCAAAAGTTTTTGCCAATCCACGTTTTTAGCATGATTATTAGCTTAGGTGTTGTGGCATGAAAATCAGGGTGTGACACCCGCTCGTCCTGCTCCACCACTGGCTCTACGGGGTCATCGGCTTCCTCTGGATCTTCATTGTCTCGAGTGCCGGTGTTACTTTCCTTTCCTCGACACGATCGTGAGCGGCATTTCTGACGCCAGCGTTTAGGAGGTTCATCGACGGGCTTATCCTGCTCTGGATCTTTATCGCCGTCGTCTTCCTTCTCATTGGGTGTATCCACCATGTACACATCATAGGTAGAAGTGGCAGTTCATCGCCCGGTCACGGGCGGGTTTGTACCTAGATTGGCTTTGACGTCGTGGTCCATCCCATCGATGTCTTCGGAAGCATAGTCTAGTATGTCGGTTAAGTCCTTGACTGTGGCTACCAAGTGGGTGGTGGGTGGGAAGCAAAATTCCCTGTCCTCAGCCCCCGGTTCAAACTGGGCATAGTTCAGCTGGGAATCCTTTGTTAGGGTGAGAGATTGTAGTAAGTCCAACGCCTCATTTAAGAGCGAGAGCTGGATAGGCATTTGGGGGTCTACGGGACCGGGCTCGGCGGCAATCACGCCATTGAGCCGGGAGAGTGCGGATCCCATAAGTCTGAAGCTCGTAATCTGAGACAAGTCTGGTGTTCCAGCGGCAGGGAGGGTCCCGCGCAATTATGGGTCTGTGAACGACTTGAACGCCGCTAAGTCTGCGGTTCCCATGGAGGGGTTGACCTTCCCGTCTTCTGACGAAGTGGTCTACTCTGGATCTAGGGCCCGACCCGTCGCGGGTGTTGACCCCTGGATGGGATCTGATGACAGATCTAAGATGTCTTCATCGTGTAGGCAGGGAGCAGCAGCCATGGGTGTGAATCCGTCGAAGATCAAGTCTCCTCGGATGTCAGCAACATAGTTCAAGCTACCAAACCTGATCTGATGACCAGGGGCATAGCTGTCAACCTGCTCAACGTGGCCATCAGTGTTGGCACGAAGCACAAAGCCGATGAACACAAAAAGCTGGCCAGGGAGGAAAATCCCCTCGGGGGTGGCACCGTCGTTGATGAGGAAATGAGCCATTAATCCTTTTGTCGATGACACAGTGGAACTCCTAATGAAAGCACCAATGTGGGTGTCAAAACTGGTGGATCTCAGGTAGGGGGTCCCGAACTGTGCGTTTGAGGATCGATGGTAACATGAGACTGGGGACACGATGTTTACCCAGGTTCGGGCCCTCTCGATCGAGGTAAACCCTACTTCCTGCTTGATTGATCTTGATGAATATAGGGTTACAAGAGTTGATCTACCTCGAGATCGTAATGGCTAAAACCCTAGGAGTCTAGCCTATGTAATTGTAATTATGTTGCTACGGACTAAACCCTCTGGTTTATATATGCACCGGAGGGGCCTAGGGTTGTACACGATCATCTTGCAGAGGTAGGAAATATTACACCCAGACTCTAAACTTGTTATTTTACACATATGGGAGTCCTATCCGGATACGGGGGATAGTCTTCAGCGATAATCTTCTCGGCCCGCCAGTCCGGCCCATAATGAGTAATCCGGCCACCTCAGGACCCCTTAATCCAGGACTCCCTGAGGCAGTGATCGTCATACTGCTTACCACCAACGTCTTATTTTGAATCGGCAGTATTATATGATGAAGCGGCCCGGACCAACCATACATGTCCACGTACATGAGACCAGTTCGACCGACAGACATGCAACTTGTTTTGCATAAAGCTGGCTGGCGGGTGTCTTTTTCTCCATCTTTAGTTGAATCGAATTTGACTGTGGACAGTCTTTTTTGAAATTTAAAACAACAAACTTGATAAATCACCATTGGGGTTTTGTGTCGTAGGTAAGAACAATACTTGCTAGAAGCCCGTAACAACCACGTAAAACTTGCAACAACAAAGTAGAGGACGTCTAACTTGTTTTTCAGGGCATGTTGTGATGTGATATGGTCAAGATGAGATGAGTTATTCGTTATTATATGAGATGATCATGTTTTGTAATATCGACAACCGGCAGGAGCCTTATGGTTGTCTCTTAATTATTATATGAAATGCAAATGCCATGTAATTACTTTACTTTATCGCTATGAGTTAGCAATAGTCGTAGAAGCAATAGTTGGCGAGACGACCACGACGCAACGATGGAGATCAAGGTGTTGAGTCGGTGACGATGGAGATCATAATGATGCTTTGGAGATGGAGATCAAAAGCACAATATGATGATGGCCATATCATGTCACATATTGTGATTGCATGTGATGTTTATCCTTTATGCATCTTATTTTGCTTAGAACGGTGGTAGCATTATAAGATGATCCCTTCATTAAATTTCAAGATAAAAGTGTTCTCCCTGAGTATGCACAGTTGCTAATGTTCGTCGTTTCAAAGCACCTCGTGATGATCGGGTGTGATAGACTCTACGTTCACATACAACGGGTGCAAGGCAGTTTTGCACATGTAGAATACTTGGGTTAAACTTGATGAGCCTGGCATGTACAGACATGGCCTCGGAACACTAGAGACCGAAAGATCGAACATGAGTCATATAGTAGATATGATCAAGATAGAGATGTTCACCATTGATGACTACCCCATCTCACGTGATGATCGGACATGGGTTAGTTGATTTGGATCAAGTATCACTTAGATAACCTGAGGGATGTTATTTTAAGTGGGAGTTCATTAGTAATTTGATTAATTGAACTTAAATTTATCATGAACTTAGTCAATATGTTTTTGCATATCTATGTTGTAGATCAATAGCTCGCGATTTAGCTCCCCTATTTTTTATACGATCCTAGAGAAAACTAAGTTGAAAGATGATGGTAGCAATAATGCAGACTAGGTCTGTAATCTGAGAATTATCCTCATTGCTGCATAAAAGTATTATGTCCTTGATGCACCGCTATGTGATATACCTATTGCAGGAGCAGATGCAAACGTTATGAACGTTTGGCAACCTCGATATGAGGACTACTTAATAGTTTAATGCTCCATGCTTTACGGCTTAGAACCGGAACTTCAAAAATGTTTTGAACGCCACAGAGCATATGAGATGTTACAAGAGCTGAAATTGGTATTTCAGACTTATGCCCATGTCAAGAGGTATGAGACCTCTGACAAGTACTTTGCCTACAAGATGGAGGAGAATGGCTCAGCTAGTGAGCATGTGCTCAGAATGTCTGGGTACAACAATTACTTGAATCAAGTGGGAGTTAATCTTCCAGATAAGATAGTGATTGACAGAGTTCTGTAGCCACTATCACCAAGCTACTAGAACTTCGTGATGAACTATAATATTCAAGGGATGACGAAAACGATTCCCGGGCGCTTCGTGATGATGAAATCGGCGAAGGTAGAAATCAAGAAAGAGCATCAATTGTTGATGGTTAACAAGACCACTAGTTTCAGGAAAAAGGGCAAGAGAAAGAAAGGGAACTTCAGAAAAAAAATGGCAAGCAAGTTGTCACTCCCGTAAAGAAGCCCAAAGCTGGACCTAAGCCTGAAACTGAGTGCTTCTACGGCAAAGGGAATGGTCACTAGAAACAGAACAACCTAAAATACTTGTCGGATAAGAAGAATGGAAAAGTGAACAAAGGTATATTCGATATACATGTTATTGATGTGTACCTTACTAGTATTCGTAGTGGTCCCTGGGTATTTGATACTGGTTCAGTTGCTAAGCTTAGTAACTCGAAACAGGAGTTGCAGAAAAACAGAGAATAGTTAAGGGTGAGGTAACGATGTGTGTTGGAAGTGGTTCCAAGATTGATATGATCATCATCGCACACTCCCTGTACTTTTGGGATTAGTGTTGAACCTTATTTTGTGTTTGCGTTGAGCCTGAACAAGATTGGGTCATGTTTATTGCAATACGGTTATTCATTTAAGTTAGAGAATAATTGTTGTACTGTTTACATGAATAAAACCTTCTATGGTCATGCACCCAATGTGAATGGTTTATTGAATCTCGGTCATAGTAATACACATATTGATAATATTGATGCCAAAAGATGCAAAGTTGATAATGATAGTGCAACATACGTGTGGCACTACCATTTAGGTCATGCTTGAGGTGAATATTTGAGTTACGAGTTTGGACTTCATTTAAAACAATGTGGAATATTTTTGCAACTCATGCCACCTAGAACACCACAGCGTAATGGTGTGTCCGAACGTCGTAACCGTACTCTATTGGATATGGTGTGTTCTATGATGTCTCTTACTGATTTGCCTTTATCATTTTGGGGTTATGCATTAGAGACAGCTGCATTCACCTTAAATAGGGCACCATCTAAATCCATTGAGACGACACTGTATGAACTTTGGTTTGGCAAGACACGAAAGCTGTCGTTTCTTAAAGTTTGGGGTTGCGACACTTATGTCAAAAGGCATCAGCCTAATAATCTCGAACCCAAATCGAAGAAGTGCGTCTTCATAGGATACCTAAAAGAAACTATTGGGTACACCTTCTACCATAGATCTGAAGGCAAGATCTTTGTAGATAAGAATGGATCCTTTCTAGAGAAGGAGTTTCTCTCAAAATAAGTGAGTGGGAGGAAACTAGATCTTGATGAGGTAATTGTACCTTCACTCGAATTGGAAAGTAGCTCATCAGATAAAACCGTCCCCGTGATGCCTAAACCAAATACAGAAGAAGCTAATGATAATGATCATGAAACTTCGGATCAAGTTACTACCAAACCTCGAAGATCGGCCAGAACACGTACCGCACCGGAGTGGTACGGTAACCCTGTCCTGGAAGTCATGTTGTTAGAAAACGGTGAACCTTCGAACTATGAAGAAGCTATGATGAGCCCAGATTCCAAAAAATGGCTTGAGGCCATGAAATCTGAGATAGGATCCATGTATGAGAACAAAGTGTGGACATTGGTGGACTTGCCCGATGATCGGCAAGCCATAGAGAATAGATGGATCTTCAAGAGGAAGACGGACGCTAATATCACTGTCTACAAAGCTCGACTTATTGCAAAAGGTTTTCGACAAGTTCAAGGAGTTGACTACGATGAGACTTTCTCACCCGTAGTGACGCTTAAGTCTGTCTGAATCATGTTAGCAATTGCCGCATTTTATGATTATGAAATCTGGCAAATGGATGTCAAAACTACATTCCTTAATGGATTTTTGAAAGAAGAGTTGTATATGATGCAACCAGAAGGTTTTGTCGATCCCAAAGTTGCTAACAAAGTGTGCAAGCTCCAGCGATCCATCTACGGACTGGTGCAAGCATCTTGGACTTGGAATATATGCTTTGATGAGGTGATCAAAGCATATGGTTTTATACAAACTTACGGTGAAGCATGTCTCGGGGAACGCAGTATTTCAAAAAAATTCCTATGATCACGCAAGATCTATCTAGGAGATGCATAGCAAGGAGAGGGGGGGTGTATCTTCATACCCCTGAAGATCACAAAGCGGAAGCGTTTATCAATGCGGTTGATGTAGTCGTACACCTTCACGATCCGTCCCGATCTAGCACCAAACGTACGGCACCTCCGCGTTCAGCACACATTCAGCTCGATGACGTCCTCGCCTTCTTGATCCAGCAAGACAGGCAAAGTAGTAGATGAGTTTCGGCAGCACGACGGCGTGGTGACGGTTGATGATGAAGAACAATCTTTGCAGGGCTTCGCCAAGCACTACAGAAACTAGACGGAGGATAAACTAGAGGTTCGGGGTTGCCGGCACATGGCTTGGTGTATCTTGATGTCTCTTGGGTGCTAGCCCTGCCCCTCTATTTATATGTTGAGCCTTGGGGTCGAAACTTCGAGTAAAAGCCTCCACAAAGTCGGTTTCACCCGAAAGGTAAGAGTCCTTCTCGGACTCCAGGGCCAAACGCCAGGGTTCCCGGTGTCTGGAGGACTCCGTAAAACTTCCTTTTGCGCTTTCCAAAAACCTT
Source organism: Secale cereale (assembly GCA_902687465.1). NCBI lineage: Eukaryota > Viridiplantae > Streptophyta > Magnoliopsida > Poales > Poaceae > Secale > Secale cereale. Next base: position 698,404,743 of record LR738711.1, on the reverse strand, counting down.
GTGGGCTTTCCCCTTTGGCCCAAATAAAGTGTCCTCGTACCCAAACATTTCAGGAAACATCCGGAACCCCTTCCGATGAATTCTCGAACCCTTCCGGAGGTCAAACACTATTATCCCATATATCAATCTTTATCTCTGGACCATTCCGGAGTTCCTCGTCGTGTCCGTGATCACATCCGGGACTCTAAATAACATTTGGTCACCAACATAAATAACTCATTCAATACTATATTGTCAACGAACGTTAAGCGCGCGGACCCTACGGGTTCGAGAACTATGTAGACATGACCGAGAAATCTCTCCGGACAATAACCAATAGCGGAACCTGGATGCCCATATTGGCTCCTACATATTCTATGAAAATCTTTATCGGTTGAATCACATAACAACATACGTTGTTCCCTTTGTCATCGGTATGTTACTTGCCCGAGATTCGATCGTTGGTATCATTATACCTAGTTCAATCTCATTACCGGCAAGTCTCTTTACTCGTTTCGTAATACATCATCTCGTTACTAACTCATTAGTCATTTGCTTGCAAGGCTTATTACGATGTGTATTACCGAGAGGGCCCAGAGATACCTCTCGGACACTCGGAGTGACAAATCCTATTCTCAATCTATGGCAACACCACAAACACCTTCGGAGACACCTGTAGAGCATATTTATAATCACCCAGTTACGTTGTGACATTTGATAGCACACAAGGTGTTCCTCCGGTATTCGGGAGTTGCATAATTTCATAGTCAGAGGAACATGTATAAGTCATGAAGAAAGCAATAGCAATAAAACTAAACGATCATAGTGCTAAGCTAACGGATGGGTCTTGTCCATCACATCACTCCTAATGATGTGATCCCGTTAATCAAATGACAACACATGTCTATGGTCAGGAAACATAACCATCTTGGATCAACGAACTAGTCAAGTAGAGGCATACTAGGGACACTCTGTTTTGTCTATGTATTCACACATGTACTAAGTTTCCGGTTAATACAATTCTAGCATGAATAATAAACATTTATCATGATATAAGGAAATATAAATAACAACTTTATTATTGCCTCTAGGGCATATTTCCTTTAGCATGTATTTACAAGAAAGTGAGTGGGAGCTCTTAGCATTTCTGATATTATATGTGGATGACATATTGTTGATTGGAAATGATATAGAATTTCTGGATAGCGTAAAAGGATACCTGAATAAGAATTTTTCAATGAAAGACCTTGGTCAAGGTGCTTATATATTAGGCATGAAGATCTATAGGGATAGATCGAGATGCTTCATAGGACTTTCAGAAATCACACACCTTGATAAAGTTTCGAAGAAGTTCAAAATGGATTAGTCAAAGAAAGGGTTCCTGCCTGTGTTGCAATGTGTGAAATTGAGTAAGATTCAAAGCTCGACCATGACAGGAGAAAGAGGTAGAATGAAAGTCATTCCCTATGTGTCGGTGTCAAAACCAGCGGATCTCTCCTAGGGGGTCCCAAACTGTGTATCTGAGGATCGATGGTAACAGGGGCAAACAAGGACACGATATTTACCCAGGTTCGGGCCCTCTTAATGTAGGTAATACCCTACTTCCTGCATGATTGATCTGGATGAATATGGGGATTACAAGAGTTGATATACCTCGAGATCATAATGGCTAAACCCTAGATGTCTAGCCTATGGTAGTTGTGATTGTCCCTACAGACTAAACCCTCTGGTTTATATATGCACCGGAGGGACCTAGGGTTGTACATAATCATCTTGTAGAGGAAGGCAACATTACACCTGGACTTAAACTTGCCATTCTACACATATGGGAGTCCTATCCGGACACGAGGATAATCTTCTGTGTTGATCTTCAAGGCCCACCAATCCGGCCCATAACGAGTAATCCGGCCACCCGAGGACCCCCTAGTCCAGGACTCCCTCAGTAGCCCCTAAACCAGTCTTCGATGATGATGAGTGCGGCACGCTGATGGCTTCTCGCCCCTCGTTGGTTACCCCAAGTGGAAGGTTGAGATGTAGCGTAGCGGCAAATTTCCCTTGGCAAAGATACCAAGGATTGAATCCCGTGAGACTCCGAGGGTCGACAAGTAGGTGTCAACGGCGCCAGAAACTTAGCGGTTGACGGGACCTGCACACGGATACAAATAACTTTGCTCCCAACGAGTACAGAGAGGTTGTCAATCCCTCCGGGCTTGTTATTTACAAAGGATCAAACACAAGAGATAATAATGATAGCTATGACTGCAACTAGGAAATAAAAGCAGGAAGTAAATAGAAGGTGTGATCAGCGGTGGTAATATGGACCGGAGTCCCATGATGTTCACTAGTGATGTCTCTCTCCCAAAATATGATAAAACAGCAAAGCGAGGTAAACAAATTACAGCTGGGCAATTGACAGGATTATGTGCGCAAACCAATGCTAACTATGCTGCAAAGAAAGGTAGAGGCTCAAAAGCATGGGCGGTACGCCAAGGCAAGTAGACCGAAATCCATCTGCATCTACTACTAATCATCCACCTTGAGATATCTATCCAGAACATCTCGCTAGTATTAAGTTGCGAATCCCACCCAAAGTGTAAACTCAAAGCAACAGACAACTGCATTAAAAGAACTTTGCGTAAAGTAAACAATCCTTGCACCCGCAAGTACAAGCACCGTTGTTTTCTCCCTTGTGGCAACAGCACATCCCCAAGACTCATGTTTCTGTCACTCAAGCTAGTCATCAGGGGGCATGAACCCACAATCAAGTATAACGCTCCCTCTTGGAGTTACTACCTACTACTTGTCCAAAGCAATAAACAGCAACGGAGAACATGCAAGAATTACTCAAGAACAAAGATATAAAAGAGGTGAATCAAATATATTACTCAAACACAATCTGAACATAATCTCATAATCCATCAGATCCCAGCAAACTCAGCAAAGCAACAGCAGAAACATTACATATGTGCCTCGATCATGTAGGGCAGCTCACGAGGTCTAAACCATGAAGAGCAAACAGGGGAGGAGAACATCACATAGCTACTGATCATGGACCCATGGTCCAAGGTGGACTACTCACGACTCATCCGGGAAGCGTCCATGGTGGTGGAGAAGCTCCCGGTGGTGGTTCTCCCCTCCGGCAGGGTGCCGGGAAGAGTTCTCCTGATGCTCCCGATCTTGGAAGCGCTGCGGCAGCGGAACAGAGGCGAGATCGTGAAAAAGGGTTCTGTCGTCGAGGGTTTCGGGACGAGAGGGATATATATGCGAAGGGGGGCAGCCAGAGGCGGAGCAGGGGCCCCAGGCGCCCCCCTGGCGCGGCCAGGGGTGGGGCCTCGCCAGGTGGCCGCCTGGGCCTCCCCTGGCTCCCCTCTGGCCCATCTTTGGTTCTTCGCGAAGCTTCCTGTACGCTGATTTTTCCTATATTTTTCCTGGAATTTTTGGAGCACTTTTAATATGGGGGAAACCTGAAATAGAAAAACAGCAGAAAACAGGAACTGGCACTGTGGTGCACTGAGTTAATAGGTTAGTCCAAATATGATCAAAATTGTATGGAAGTGCATCAGAATCATAGCAATATCACACAAAAGAAGCCTGGAGCAAGCAGAAATTATAGATACGTTTTGGACGTATCAACATCCCCAAGCTTAATTCCTGCTCATCCTCGAGTAGGTAAATGATAACAAGCATAATTTCTGTGGTGACATGCTACCAACCATATAAGAACTTTTTAAGTAAAGCAATCAAGGCATGTAATTCAATTCAAGTCATAACAAGCAAGAGTCTATATTAGCATTGTAACAAGCAACATAAGAACATAAAGGTGCAAGAGCTCTCGCTGTCCATGACTCGAATGTCTCCAAATGGTGTTTGCATGCAAGAAAGGGGATAGGGATATACGAGAGAGTAAAACATAGTTTTTGTATTGTTGAGAACTTAATCTACTAAAGTTTCACACTTGGTCTTCTTTGGAATCTTATCTTGACTCATCCCCAGACCACTAGCCAGGTACAAGTCAAAATGATCCACTCCCTTTCGATATTTTGAGCACTCATGCAATGGATGAGCGTAAGCAAGAAAGTTGACACTTAGGATGGCAAAGAGAGAAAAATGATGAAGGGGGAAGACAAAAAAGGTGTGAAAGGCTCACATCAATGAGGACAATCATAGGCGAGAGAAAGCCAAATGATAGATATGATGTGAGGAGTAGGGATTGCCATGCAACGGATGCACATATGAGCTAAGGTAAGCTCTCCAATGGAACTAGTGGGGTGCATCCAACTTGCTCGCTCAAGAAGACCTAGAGCTCTTTTGAGGAGGCTCATCATTGGAATATACAAGCCAAGTTCTATAGTGTGAAGGTCCCCACATAGCTATATGCATGAATGATAATCTCTGTGGAGTACAAGCTATAAGATGGAGTACGAGTGTGGATCTCTCAAAAGAAATAGTAGTGTGCCCCCTTCTCTCTTTTTATTTCTTTTTCTCTTTTTTCTATTTTTATTTTATTTTTTTGTGGCCTCAATGGCTCTTTCTATTTAACTCTCATTTGTCCTCTTTGGGATCTTTTGATTTTGTCCTCTTTGGGATCTTTTCCTCACTTTAGGGGCAACACTCTATATATTACAAGAAGTATAGAAGATCTTTCACACTTTACAAAGGTACTCAACATAAAGAAGATGAAACTATCATGATGTATGCAAATGTATGCCTCTGCCAGTGTAGCAGGATATGCAATGATACTAGCACGTCATGTAGCAATGATTAGGGAAAGGCCCAACTAGCATGCGGCTCATTGATCAAGCAAAAGGCATGTATGACATGAAGATCAAGTCATGAGAAGATGGATGTTGCATGGCAATGTATCTCGGAAAGGCTATGGAAATGCCTTGATAGGTAGGTATGGTGGCTGTTTTGAGGAAGGATATAATGAGGCTTATGATGACAGAGCGTATCGTGCCAAGGATTTGGATGCACCGGCGAAGTATGCGCCAACTCTCGAGGTGAGAAAGGGCAATGCACGGTACCGAAGAGGCTAGAAAAATATGGCTAGGTGGAAGTGTCAACTTTCGAATACTCACATTAGTCCGAAGAACTCATGAACTTATTATCGGTAACTCTCAATCTAATTAGGAGGTTCACAAAGAGACAAGTACCCCGAGAAGGAGTGTATGGGGGTTTGGTTATCCTTGCGCATCCTCGACTCATGGTACGTGAGTGTACTCTAATATTCGATCCCTCCAAAGATTAGTGATCCATCTAGTAGCTAAAGTTCTCAACTATTTTGTAGGTTTTCGAAAATAAACACGGATTGCCCAAAATACGACATCTATCACTAATAGGCTAAAGCTCTTGACACCAAAAGTTCAGACATTACTCATGGCAATACCTCAAAACTATTGCAAGTTACTACTAAAATTAAATAGCAACCTCAATTACCTACTTTAAGTTAAGACACACAACTCAGTGCAATAGGCAAACTCCCTTAACAAGATAAACATGAAAACTCAAGAGAGTTCAGGAACCAACTAAACAAAAGCTCTTTAAAAAGAAAAGCATGAAAACTAAGAGCTAAACATGACAGCAGCTATGGAAAGACAAAGAACACACACAGCAAAGATAAGCATGAAAACCCTATGTTGTGTTCTAGGTTGAAGTGGAGCGTGTTTCTCTCCCACACAAAGAAAGCTGGGTTCTAACTTGTTATGAACAGCAAGCAAAGCTAAAGAAAACTAAAAAAAGAAACTAAGAGCAAGACGCTCCAAGCATAGCACATAACGCATGAAGTGATAATTATAGTGGAACGAAAGACGAACTGATAATTGTTGATGGAGAAGGGGATGCATGGGGGCATCCCTAAGCTTAGACGCTTGATTCTTCTTGAATATTTCTTGGGGGTGCATGGGGGCATCCCCAAGCTTGAGCGTTTGACCCTCCTGAATCTTCTTTTATCATCTTCCCTCGCACACTTGAAAACTCCCTTCATACATAACTCATCATAATCTGATTGGCGAGGTTAGTACCCACAATAAAATAATTTTTTCCCTAATGGAAATAAAGATAATCTTGAAGAGCTACTTTTTCTCAAGATTGCCAAAAGGTTTTTGCAAAGAAAAAGCAAGCTCAAGGTTTGCAAAACGAAGAAAAGGCAAAACATGACGGAATCTGTGAAAAACAGACCAGCAGGTAGTAAATAATTTTTTCGGGGCACTTCTGCAACTCAAATCAAAAAACTCAGAACAGACGCTCGAAATCCAATTGTATAGGGCACGCTGTCAAAAAAATTCAGATAAAAAAGATGAACTGGTGATTTTATTCGAATTTTTCTGTCCAAGGACAGAATCTGTTTTCTGGACAGCACGTCACAACTTTTGAACTTTCTTGCAATCGGAGGCTAAACTTGGCACAAAGCTGAAAAGAAATGATACAATGATGATGCTACTGTAGTAACAAACATCAAGACACAACAAAAGCAAAATTAAACCTAATTCGTTGTGGGCTGCCTCCCAAAAGCGCTTTCTTTTATGCCTTTAAGCTAGGCATGATGCAAAAAGGAGGAATCAAAAGTCATCATAATAATCGGAGTTATAAATTGCTTCAAATGGTTCCTCAACAAGTTCATCCTTGTTCCTTCTAGGAAAGGGGTACGTACCTTTTGCCTTCCCGCATAGGCGGATTTGTCCCTTACCTATATCGATGAAGCCTTTTACGGCTCGGAGGAAGTCCCTTCGAAGCACTATATTTCCTTGGTTTGGCTTCATGATGAAGAAATCAACCATTGCAATCCCTTTAAAGAATGTAACTGGGACATCTTTTATTCTTCCCTGGATCTCATAAATATCCCCATTAGCATGTTCATGATAGGATGATAATTTGTCCATGTTTAATTTTAAAGAATCATGAACAATTTTTGGCATAGTAGAAACCATAGATCCAATATCACAATAAGCAAGGAAGTCTTGATTAGAGATGCTAATCCTAACAAAAGGCTCCCAATCATTGTCTATTTCCAAAATATCTCTCTTATTGGGTTTGGGTTTCTCTACCTTCATCAAGTCTAGAGCATCCATTCTCTTCTCAATAGTAGCAAGTCTATCTATGACAGTATCAAAACTATGATCATAAACAAAGTAACTAGATAGACCATGTATAATTTCAAGAGCTCTAGCTTCATCACACTCTAGGAAATCTCCTTCAGCTATAATATCAAGAGAGTGTTTACACCATTTAAAAAGACCATGGTAAAAGATTCTAAGCACAATTTTTATAGGTATCCAAGGCATAATTCTCCTATGTGCATCAGAAATTCTGTCCCATGCCTTCTTCATATTTTCTCCATCCCTTTGATGGAAATCTAGAACTTCTGATTCCCTCAAAGCACCAAGTCCTAACATGCTTGACTAAACAGAAAGGACTACTAACAGAAAAGCAAATAATTTTTTTGTGATTTTTGATGAAGGACACTAAATCAAAAACTGAAAGGTAAACTAACAAGACTAAAAAGCAAAGATAAAAGATAGCGTGCAACTCCCCTATCTTGAAGAGTGGAGTCCCCGGCAACGGCGCCAGAAACTTGCTTGATGGCTTCTCGCCCCTCGTTGGTTACCCCAAGTGGAAGGTTGAGATGGAGCGTAGCGGCAAATTTCCCTTGGCAAAGATACCAAGGATCGAATCCCGTGAGACTCCGAGGGTCGACAAGTAGGTGTCAACGGCGCCAGAAACTTAGCGGTTGACGGGACCTGCACACAGATACATATAACTTTGCTCCCAACGAGTACAGAGAGGTTGTCAATCCCTCCGGCCTTGTTGTTTACAAAGGATCAAACACAAGAGATAATAATGATAGCTATGACTGCAACTAGGAAATAAAAACAGGAAGTAAATAGAAGGTGTGATCAGCGGTGGTAATATGGACCGGGGTCCCATGATGTTCACTAGTGATGTCTCTCTCCCAAAAGACGATAAAACAGCAAAGCGAGGTAAACAAATTACAGCTGGGCAATTGATAGGATTATGTGCGCAAACCAATGCTAACTATGCTGCAAAGAAAGGTAGAGGCTCAAAAGCATGGGCGGTACGCCAAGGCAAGTAGACCGAAATCCATCTGCATCTACTACTAATCATCCACCTTGAGATATCTATCAAGAACATCTCGCTGGTATTAAGTTGCGAATCCCACCCAAAGTGTAAACTCAAAGCAACAGACAACTGCATTAAAAGAACTTTGCGTAAAGTAAATAATCCTTGCACCCGCAAGTACAAGCACCGTTGTTTTCTCCCTTGTGGCAACAACACATCCCCTAGACTCATGTTTCTATCACTCAAGCTAGTCATCTGGGGGCATGAAACCACAATCAAGCATAACGCTCCCTCTTGGAGTTACTACCTACTACTTGGCCAAAGCAATAAACAGCAACGGAGAACATGCAAGAATTACTCAAGAACAAAGATATAAAAGAGGTGAATCAAATATATTACTCAAACACAATCTGAACATAGTCTCATAATCCATCAGATCCCAGCAAACTCAGCAAAGCAACAACAGAAAGATTACATATGTGCCTCGATCATGTAGGGCAGCTCACGAGGTCTAAACCATGAAGACAAAGAGGGGAGGAGAACATCACATAGCTACTGATCATGGACCCATGGTCCAAGGTGGACTACTCACGACTCATCCGGGAAGCGTCCATGGTGGTGGGAAGCTCCCGGTGGTGGTTCTCCCCTCCGGCAGGGTGCCGGGAAGAGTTCTCCTGATGCTCCCGATCTTGGAAGCGCTGCGGCGGCAGAACAGAGGCGAGATCGCGAAAAAGGGTTCTGTCCTTGAGGGTTTCGGGACGAGAGGGATATATATGCGAAGGGGGGCAGCCAGAGGCGGAGCTGGGGCCCCAGGCGCCCCCCTGGCGCGGCCAGGGGTGGGACCGCGCCAGGTGGCCGCCTGGGCCTCCCCTGGCTCCCCTCTGGCCCATCTTTGGTTCTTCGCGAAGCTTCCTGTACGCTGATTTTTCCTATATTTTTCCTGGAATTTTTGGAGCACTTTTAATATGGGGGAAACCTGAAATAGAAAAACAGCAGAAAACAGGAACTGGCACTGTGGTGCACTAAGTTAATAGGTTAGTCCAAATATGATCAAAATTGTATGGAAGTGCATCAAAATCATAGCAATGTCACACAAAAGAAGCATGGAGCAAGCAGAAATTATAGATACATTTTGGACGTATCACACGCATACTGTCCTCGGCATTGCAAGGCGGGTTCCTTCTTCCAAACATATGAAATTTATTTCCTGCATAAAGGAACTATGTCCGGCTCCGCTTGATTAGTACAACCATCAGTCACGAAGGCAATAAGTCAAAGCAAGCACTCTGTCTTTACTAACAACTTTTTCAGTGAAAACGTCACATCTGACCCTTTAATATTTTGAGTCATTTTCTTGGCTCTAGTTTCGCGTTTCGAGGCATAACCTCCATTGGCACGTCTTGTCAAAACAGAGATCGTGCCCACTTATCGTGGGGTCCTCATCAATATGATTTGGTTAACCCAACCACACCTTACGCACGATCTAGTTGGGAACATGCGAGTTTTATGGCTTGAGTGGGGGACGTTTTGTATTTACCGCCTATTATGGACATAGATTCCCCCATATTACCTCACACTCTCCTCCAGCCTTTTGCTTCCCAATCTCCTAGCTCCAACGCCCGCAGCTCCCATCCCTTCCACCATCACCTCCTTCCCTAGCAATGGCTGGATCTGGTTCCAAGAGCAAGTGAGAGGCATCCTCCGTCACGGAGAAAGACGTGAAGAGTCTCTGGAGCGCGGGCTATATCGCCCCCAACATAGTGCACCGGATTCCTGATGAGAATCAGGTGATCCCCGTCCCTCAACCTGGCGAGATGGTTGTGTTCATCCCTCAGTTTATTCTGGGGATGGGATTTCCGCTCCACCCCTTTGTCCAGGGTCTCTTATTCTTCTGCGGGCTAGATTTCCATGATCTGGCCCTGAACTCTATCCTCCACATATCGGCTCTCATAGTCGTATGTGAAGCTTTCCTCCGCCCCCCCCCCCCCACACACTTCGACCTATGGCTCAAAACCTTCAATCTGAAGCCGAAGGTGGTCGACGGGCAGCACACGGACTGCGGCGGAGCTATGGTAAGCAAGCTCCCGAATGCAACCTGGTCCATAGGGGCTTTTGTGGAAACCAGCAAGGTATGGCAGCATGAGTGGTTCTATATCACCGAACCCCGTGAGGCTAAATGGGCGGCCATGCCCGATTTCAGATTTGGACCCCCAGAGAGGCTCACCTCATGGACTGCCAAGGGCCTTGATTGGGGGTCTCAATCGGAGGTGAAGACGCTCCAGAATCGCATCTCTGGCATGATAGCAAAGGACACCCACCTCACTAACGTGATTCAGGTGATGCTCTTTCGCCGCACCCTTCCCTGCCAACTCCGGGCCTCCCGCTTGTGGGAGTTCAATCCGGAGGGACCATGGACCTTGAAGCGCTTCTTCGGCACTATGCACGAAGACATTGGTTTTGATAGCATGACTCCGGCTACGGAGGTAAGCACAATTTTGTCGAAGACCTATCATGTCCATATTTCAATTATAACATGAGTTAGAATATTTGCGTTCTATATAGGCTTGGACGGCGAAAGCGGAGCAGATCAACTGTCTGGCCCCGCTGCCTGAAAACCTAGCCACGCCTCAGCTAACGGCGATGCTGGTGCCGGCGCCATACAAGGCGCCGGAGAAGAAGGCCAAGAAGAAGGGAAAGGAGGTCAAGAGCGGCCCCCTCCCTAAGGGTCCTTCGGAAGAAATATCCGGAGAGACCGACGCCCCCTCCTCCCATGATGAAGAGGAAGAGGAAGAGGTGGAAAGCGACTCCACCATCAAGAGAAAGGGGAAGAAGAGGGCGGCCCCCGAAGACACGGGAAAGGGGGCGCCCAGGAGGAAGCTGAACCTCCCGGACAGCTCGGACTCAGCGTCCGAAGCTGATTTTCGGAAACAGCCCAGGGTCAAGCCCCTGGCCGAATCATAAGTGTTCGGAATTCACTGTTATCTTTGGTCAGTCAGTTATCATTGTGCAAGTAATTCTTATGTTGTTTTGCAGTCATCCCCGTATATTCCCCAACGCACCACTATCATTAGGGAGCTCTCTACCAGCCGATATGGCAGAGAGTGACACGCCACCGCGGGCTCAATCGTCCGTCATCCTAGGGGACACCGAGGTGTCTTCCCTACGGGCGTCTCCTGTGCGAGGAGGTGGGAGCGGGGCAGACGAGAGGGTACCCGGGGTCAATACCTCGGCCTCCATTTGCCAAGGGGAAGCAATCCCTATGGCGACCGACGCGGGGAGCCCAAGCAATTTGGGCTCCGGCCGAACACCATTCTGGAGGCCAGTACGGCTCTGGAATCGGAAAGACAACCACCTACGATAGGGGGAGGAGCATCAGCTCCACCGACGACCTTCATTACACGCTGGAGGAGGCACTGCAAGGTGCTTCCATCGTGGGAGAACACCGCACCCTGATGGGTACGGTTATGGGGAAGATTCAGTCTGCCAAGAGCGGACTGAATGAAGCTTTCAATAGCCTACTGACATGCTTTGAGGTATGTGATGTAATATTATAAGAAAACTTTATGTTTTATTTGTGTAGGATAATAAACATGTGTACGAATGCTAGCCCCTGATGCTCTGTTTGATTCTGAAAGAAATCAGACAAAGGATCTGCATAGTATCAGCTAGTATACTATATTGTGCTATTTATTTGAGCAGGCTTCCCTGTTGGCGGCATCCACCCAGGCCGCGGAAGTTTCTGAGCTCAATTGGAAACTTCAAAAAGCTCACGAGGAACTCGACCGCATTAATAAGCGGTTTGATGAAATGCAAGGAATGCGGACTTTGAAAATTATTATGTCAAAAAGACGATATGTCTTTATTATAAGAGTTTTAACTCATTGTGTGGTGTGATTATGGTCACAGTTGGCGCTGCCGAGGTCGAGACCCTCAAGGGCGCCCTTACTCAGTCCAAGAAGGAGGCCGAGATGAACAAGGCAGCCACTGATAAAGCGGTTGCCGAGCTTGAGGCCGAACAGGTCTCCCGCCATCAACATGAGTCTCGGGTGGCCGAAGTCGAACAAGAGCCGCGTGACGCCATCCGCAAATGTGAGGAGTTGGAGCAGAAGACTTCGGACCAAACATCCGAGCTCAACAAAGCTCTCAATGTTGTCAAGGAGGCACGAAGCGAGTCCCGGAGTGCTCGCAAGGAGATCCATCAGGCACGGTAGGTAGCGGCTGGGAAGGCATTTCTTCTGTAGAGTATCTTTGGAGGTCAGAAGTATGTGTCGCTGACTCGAGTCCTGGATCGGGGGGTCCTCACGTGGCCGGATGAACTCCTGATGGGCCGGACTGGTGGGCCGTGAAGATTATAATCGAAGATCATCTCTCGTATCCGGATAGGACTCCTGTATTCATGTAATGGCAAGTTTTAGGTTCGGGTGTAGATTTTCCTTCCTCTGCAAGATAACATGTACAAACCCTAGGCCCCTCCGGTGTGTATATAAACCGGAGGGCTTAGTCCATAGAGGCTAGAACAGAATCACAATATCCTCATAGGCTAGACTTAGGATTTAGCCATTACGATCTCGAGGTAGATCAACTCTTGTATTCATATTCATCCATATTAATATAGCAAGAAGTAGGGTATTACCTCGATCGAGAGGGCCTGAACCTGGGTAAACATCGTGTCCCCAGCCTCGTGTTACCATCGATCCTCAGACGCATAGTTTGGGACCCCCTACCCAAGATCCGCGGGTTTTGACACCGACACCCGCCCGAGGGCAAGGATCATCGGAGGCCGGAGAGGTACCTCAATGACGTCCTAGAAGGAGACCGCATTGTAAAGGGCCAGTGCTCAAAGGATGTGGCTTTTGATTAAGTGTATTCGGTTTGTAAATACTTTGCTTATGAACTGATATGTATGAATATATTTTTGCGCCTTATATTTCAAGCGACTTTTCCTCCTATGCGGCTGTTTATTTTTATATCTGAAAGTTTCCAGTTGTCGGCTTTGGCCCCCATGTAGCTGCTACAGGGGTGTTCGGCATGATGCGTGACCACGCTTTACCCAACGTCTTGGTCCATAAAGGAGGTGTCCGCGAAGTGAACCAGACAATTAGACTATGCGGCTTTATTTCTTTCACTTAGCCATAGGAGTTTGACTATGGGGCTAAGTACTAGCCCCTAGTGCGTGTGCGGCTATCCGAATTACGGTGCCTACTCTACGTGGCTGGGCGAAGAACAGCCCCTCGTGTAACACGGAGTAGATCGCGAGTGATCTGTAGTATAATACTAAGTCGCCGAATCACCGACCAGCTCTCGCTTATCATGACAGTCAGTTTTTGGCTTTATCTACTGAGGTACTTGACTGGATGAACCAGAAATACAATCGCAGTAGTTCTCCCTTTACTACCTTAGCCGAACAATTTAGAACGTAAGGTGGTAAGCACAGGAGCCGGGCAACCCAACTATAGACCCAAGACATGATTCAGAGGCGATGCATATAACGCAATATCCGGGACGCCGAACAGTTCCATATAGGTGTTTGGACTTTGACATGTGTTGGGCCGTATATAGCCCCCGGTGTTAAGTCCAGATTGGAGCACATGTGGCAATCTGAGGTAGGGAGAGAACACAGATGGTAATGTAAGATGAACTCCAAACAAAGTAGAACCAAGCTGTTTCTTTTATACCCTGATTAATACAGCGAGCCGTGTGGTTACAGATAATGCCAACAACATCTTGGACATTTTACATGCCAAAAGAAAAATAAATAAAGGGAAAGGTTTACACAGAGCCCAAGATTAATGACTTAAAGATCTTGATGGAGCCCTGCCACACGTCTGCACCGTTTTTCCTTTGTGACACGTCTGTGAAGGAAAAAGGTCTGCTGGCTGCCTATGAAATATTAAGAGGAAATCTTGGAGAAGAATTCCCAGCACAACCAGAGATAAGGTCGGTTCTTTAATGAACCTCCAAGAAAAACATAGGTGGAGTCCATATAGGGTCAAGCCGTACTATGGACTGTTTTTCCGCAGTGTGCCCCGGGCGCTGCCCAAGGTATTTTAAGGGCATAGTTGTGTACGCGAGGTATGTATGCCACCAACTTGTAGGGCAGTCGACGGAGGCGTAACTGCTAATCAAGCTCAGGTTCTTATGAGCTGTCGCATTGCAATGCAGGCCAGACACGCTTAGCAGTGTCTCTAGTCTTGACGACCGATGAATTATTCGGCTTGAATAGGCCGCCTTGAACTTCGGTTGCGAGGACCACAGTATCCTCCTCTGTACGGAGGGAGTGCTCCATGTTCTGATTCACCATGATGACGCCACGAGGTCCAGGCACTTTAAGCTTCAGGTAAGCATAGTGCGGGACTGCGTTAAAGCGGGCGAAGGCCGTTCTTCCGAGTAGTGCATGGTAACCACTTCGGAAGGGAGCAATGTCGAAGATTAACTCCTTGCTACAAAATTGTCTGGAGAGCCGAATACCACTTCCAGTGTTAATGACCCCGTGTAGCGGGCCTCTACGTCGGGTATCACTCCTTTAAAGGTAGTGCTGCTAGGCTTGACTCTTGGCGAGTCTATCCCCATGTTGCGGACGGTGTCTTGATATATCAAGTTGAGACTACTATCGCCGTCCATAACAACTCGAGTAAGATAGTATCCATCAATTATAGGATCGGGTACTAGGGCCACCGAACCTCCATGACGGATACTGGTTGGGTGATCCCTACGATCGAAGGTGATCGGACAGGCCGACCATGGGTTGAACTTGAGGATGACGGGCTCTACGGCGTAAATGTCCCTTAGTGCGCGCTTGCGCTCCTTCTTGGGGATATGGGTGGCGTAGATCATATTCACCATTTCACCTCTGGGGGAAATTGCTTCTGTCCCCCAGTATTTGGTGGGCGAGGTTCGCCTTCGTCCTCGCTTTGAGGTCCTTTCTCCTTGTGTTCGGCATTTAACTTGACGGCCTACTTGAAGACCCAACAATTTATGTTGGTGTGGTTTATAGGTTTGTCAGGGGTGCCATGAATCTGGCAAGGTCTCTCTAATATCTTGTTCAGGCTGAATGGATCATCCCTATTGCCTTTGAACGACTTCTTCTGTTGACTAGACCTGGAGCCACTGAATACAGCATTTACTATCGTGTCATCTGTTTCTCTGTTTTTGTTTCGGCGCTTTTTCTTACTGCGTCGTGGCTTGCCATTGCCATCCCTGACTTCGGAAGTGCCAGGGTCGCTGATACTGTTGCTTCTATGATCCAACGAGCTGTCTTCGCCCACACAAAGAGATCATCTCCATGAGCCATGTGGATGTGAAGAATAAAGTCTTCAATCCATATAGTGGGATCCGTCGTTCCATCATACGCCTCGATGTTTACGGATTTAAACCCTTCCGGAAATTGGTGATCCATCACCTCATCGGTAAAGCACATGGGGTACGTAGCGCCCGTGTATCGTGCGACAACGCGACGTAGTTCGGACGTCATCTATGTACGGTGTTGACTACGAACTTGATTATATCCGGTGTGCTTGGCTTGATAGCCACCGTCCCGCATGGGAGCATGTTCTCTTGACCCATAGATCGATCTGGCCTGACCGGCTTTATTGTTCAGATCTTGACGTAGGTCGTATTTGCGGCCCTGAGCCGTTGTATTCTTTCCTTTACGGTCGGTATGTGCGGGTTGATATACGACATTGCTAGCCACTTTGTCCCGTCCACTAGGTGGTAGGTCTGGTTGATCAGCCTGATCGTGCCTTGACGGAATTGGCGCGAGGGCCTCGTCGGCGAATTGTGGTAGCAGCTTGCGCTTGGGATAGTTCTTTGTTTGGCGCTCATGACCGTATCTCTCTTCGGCGTCTAGCACTTCATTCCATCTGTCGTTGAGCATATCCTGTTCTACTTTAAGACGCTGCTGCTGCTTTTTCGGGCTCCTTACTGTGGCAATAAGCCGTCGCTAAAAGTGTTCTTGTTCGAAGGTACCTCTGGGACGATGAATTCCTCGTCTCCCAGGCTGACATCCTCTTCGGAGACAAGTAAGTAGTTACTATCTTCAGAATCATTATGATCGGTTAGTCGTTCGGGGCTGCATTGTCCATCTTCCTGCTCATCCTGCTCTAACACTTTGAAACTAATCCAGATGACTTTGGGTAACAGTCTCGATGCGTATTGAACGTGGGAGCAATTAGCTAGGGTAGCTTTATGTGGAGGATTGTAGACATAGATATTTGCAAAGTACACACGGATCTGAATGTCGCAAACCTAGCTTTTGACTAAAACCCTCTCTCACAAGCAAAACATGATCACATCATAGAACTCTTTGGGTGTTAATCACATGGTGATGTGAACTAGATTATTGACTCTAGTAAACTCTTTGGGTGTTAATCACATGGCGATGTGAACTAGATTATTGACTCTAGTGCAAGTGGGAGACTGATGGAAATATGCCCTAGTGGCAATAATAAAATGGGTATTATTATACTTCCTTATTCATTATAAAGGTTTATTATTCATGCTAGAATTGTATTGACCGAAAACTTCAGTATATGTGTGAATACATAGATAAATATTGTGTCCCTAGTGAGCCTCTACTGGACTAGCTCGTTGATCAAAGATGGTTAAGGTTTCCTAACCATAGACTAGAGTTGTCATTTCATAACGGTATCACGTCATTAGGAGAATGATGTGATGGAGAAGACCCATCTGTTAGCATAACATTTGATCGTACAGTTTATTGCTACTGCTTTCTTGCATATCAAATACTTATTCCTTTGACTATGAGATCATGCAACTCCCGGATACCAGAGGAATGCCTTCTGTGCTATCAAACGTCACAACTTAACTGGGTGATCATAAAGATGCTCTACATGTATCTCTGAAGGTGTCTGTTGGGTTGGCATGGATCGAGACTGGGATTTGTCACTCCGTGTGAAGGAGAGGTATCTATGGGCCCTCTCGGTAATACATCATCACAAGAAACTGGCAAGCAAAGTGACTAAGGAGTTAGTTACAAGATGATGTATTACGGAATGAGTAAACAAACTTGTCGGTAATGAGATTTAACTAGGTATAGAGATACCGACGATCAAATCTTGGGCAAGTACCATACCGACAGACAAAGGGAATTACGTATGTTGTCATAAAGGTTCAACTCATAAAAGATCTTTGAGGAATATATAGCAATGAATATGGGCATCCAGGTCCCGCTACTGGTTATTGACTGGAGAGGTGTCTCGGTCATAACTACATAATTCCCGAACCCGCAGGGTCGCACGCTTAACGTTCGTTGACACTAGAGTAGTATTGAGATATTTGATGAGTGGTAACCAAATATTGTCTGGAGTCCCGGATGAGATCCCGGACGTCACGAGGAGTCTCAGAATGGTCGAGGGGTAAAGATTTATATATGGGAACTCATATTTTGGGTTCCGGAAAAAGGTGTTGTTTTTTAGGTATTGTACCGGGAAGTTGCCAGAAGGTTTCGGAGGATTCCGGAGGGGTCCGGAAGTCCACAAGTGAGTTCACCATGACCCAAGGGCTAGCATGGGCTACGGGGAGGTGTCCTGGTCTTATTGGGCTAGGCGCACCAAGTCCTCAAAAGCCCATGTGGCTAGGGAAGGCAAAAAAGGAAGTAGTCCTTGTAGGAATAGGGTTGGACTTGGAGTCCAAGTCCTCTCCCCCTTACCTGCACCCTAGGGCTTGGAGTCCAAGTCCTCCCCTCTATATATAGGTGGAGGGGGCGCCCCAAGAGTACAGACTAAGACATTAGCGCCTTGATATGTCTCCAACGTATCTATTTTTTTTATTGTTCCATGCTATTATATTATCCGTTTTCAATGTTTTATAAGCATTTATATGCCAGTTTATATTGTTTTTGGGACTAACTTATTAATCTAGAGCCCAGTGCAAGTTTCTATTTTTCCCCTTGTTTTTTAGTTTCGCAGAAAAGGAATACCAAACGGAATAAAACCTTCGTGATGATTTTTCTTGGACTAGAAGACACCCGAGAGACTTGGAGATAAAGTCGGAGGAGCCGTGAGGCGGCCACAAGGGGGAGGGCGTGCCCCACACCCTTGTGGGCCCCTCGCAGCTCCCCTGACCTTATTCTTCAGCTTATATATTCTCATATATTCCAGAAACACCAGAGGAGGCAATGGAACCACTTTTCCATCGTCGTAACCTTCTATACACGTGAGATCCCATCGGGAGGCCTTTTCCGGTACTCTACCGGAGGGGGGTTCAACCACGAAGGGCTCCTACATCAACACCATTGACCTTCCGATAAAGCATGAGTAGTTTACCACAAACCTACGGGCCATAGCTAGTAGCTAGATGGATTCTTCTCTCTCTTTGATTCTCAATACCATGTTCTCCTCGATGTTCTTGGAGATCTGTCCGATGTAATCTTATTTTGCGGTGTGTTGGTCGAGATCAGATGAATTGTGGATTTATGATCAGTTTATCTATGAATATTATTTGAATCTTCTCTGAATTCTTATATGCGTGATTTGGTATCTTCGTAATTCTCTTTGAACTATTGGTTTGGTTTGGCCAACTAGATTGGGTTTTCTTGCAATGGGATAAGTGCTTTGCTTTGGGTTCAATCTTGCGGTATCCTCTCCCAGTGACAGAAGGGGTAGCGAGACATGTATTGTATTGTTGCCATAGAGGATAACAAGATGGGGCTTTCATCCTATTGCTTGAGTTAATTCCTCTAAATCATGTCATCTTACTTAAAGCATTACTCTGTTCTTCATGAACTTAATACTCTAGATGCAGGCAGGAGTTGGTCGATGTGTGGAGTAATATTAGTAGATGCATGTAGGATTCGGTCTACTTGATACGGACGTGATGCCTATATTTCATAATCATTGCCTTAGATATCTTTATTACTTTGAGCTATTCTATCAATTGCTCGGCAGTAATTTGTTCACCCACCGTATTATTTGCTATCAAGAGAGAAGCATGCATCTAGTGAAACCTATGGCCCCGGGGTCTATTTTCCATCATATTAGTTTTCGATCTACTATTTTGCAATCTTTTACTTTCCAATCTAAAAACCAAAAACCCAAAAATATTTTACCTTTTGTTTATCTACCTCTATCAGATCTCACTTTTGCAAGTAACCGTGAAGGGATTGACAACCCCTTTATCGCGTTGGGTGCAAGTTGTTTGATTGTTTGTGCAGGTATTGGTGATTTGTGCGTTCGTCTCCTACTAGATTGATACCTTGGTTCTCAAACGGACGGAAATACTTATCTCTACTTTGCTGCATCACCCTTTCCTCTTCAAGGGAAAACCAACTCAAGCTTTGGAAGTAGCAGGAAGAATTTCTGGCGCCGTAGCCGGGGAGATCTACGCCAAATCAAGACACACCAAGTACCCATCATAAAATCTCATCTCTTGCATTACATTATTTGCCATTCGCCTCTCGTTTTCCTCTCTCTCTCTCTCTCACTTCTAAAACAATTTTCAAAAAGATGTGCCTTTTCATTCGCCTTATTTCCTTATGTATTTTTGCTCGTTTGCTATCTTTGCTTGCGTTTCCATGTGCCTTCTATTTTGCTTGCATCTTTTCTTGCTAAAAATCTTTTGATATGGACCCACTTAAAGTTTTCTACTTGGATCATCTTCGATCCATTTCTACTCGTGCTGAAACCCCAACTAGTTTAGTTGAGAGAAAATCCTTAGATGAGCATGCTCATTTTGTGCGTCATCGCTTGTTTGAAAAAGGGAGACTTTTATGGTATCAAATAAATTGTTTGCTATGTTATGCTTGGAATCTTTGTGAACTTTGTGATTTTACTTGTTGCTCTAAGAACCCTAGAAAGCACCTTCCCTACCTATGTGAGTTTAATGATATTGAAATCTTATCTTGTTATGAAAAGGGTGTTTATAGTTACTATGATATCGAACAAATTTAATAATTTCTTGCTTTTAAGGGTGCTTATGAAGTTGCTTCTTTGATTGAAAAGTATGATATTGCTTTCTACAAATCTGAAATTTTTGACATACTTATATATTGCTATGAAATTATGCTCACAATGCCCATGTCAAAGAATTTATTGAGCGAATGACTGTTGCTTTGGAAGAAAATAACAATATGTACGAATCTATAGATAATTATGATTCCGATGATTTGATTGAGATACCCTCCCTTGATGAGTGTGATGCTTGCTATTCTTGTGGCCATGATGCCAATATTTATGGAGATGAATTTGCTATAGTTTTGTATGTTAAACATGAGATTATTGCTATTGCACCCATACTTGATAGTTCCTTGAATCAAAAGCATGATTGCAATGATGTTATTATAAATTCTACTAATGCCAATTGTGTTAATGACATGCAAAACCCTAAGCTTTGGGATGCTAATTTTGATATGTATACTACTTGTTGTAATGATCATGATTGGGGTGATTCTTCTTATGATCTTGAAAATTTATTTAAACCCCATGATGAATATGAGATTGATAATAATGTTTACAATAATATTGAAGGTGGGTTTGGAAGAGTGTCAACTTTAGATCCCACATATTTGGAGAATAATCAATCTTATGAAATTTTTGATAAAAGTGGGTTTGGAGAGGTCATGACTTTAGTTAATGATAATCCCACTATTTTGGAAGAGTGTCAACTTTGCATGCATGTGGATCGTGAAGAAAATATGTTATATGATAGCTATATTGTTAAGTTTGAATATGATCCTACATGCAATTATTACGAGAGAGGAAAATGTGGTTGTAGAAATTTGCATGTTAGTAAATTACCTCTCTTCATGTTGAGATTGCTATCACCTCTTTCTTCTTCCTTGCTTATGCTAGTTTTTGCTTACCTTGATAATTTGTTTACTTATAAAATGCCTATGCATAGGAAGTATGTTAGACTTAAATGTCTTTGTCATGTGTTTTATGATGCTCTCTTTGTGCTTCAATGCTTCCTTTTTATGTGAGCATCATTGAAATCTCAATGCCTAGCTAAAAGGCTTTAAAAAAATAGGGCTTGTTGGGAGGCAACCCAATTTAATTTAATTTTTTGCTTTTAGGTTCTGTTTTTCAATAAATACACATTATTACTTCTGTAGTAATTGAGTCTTGGTGTTTTAATTAGTGCTTGAGCCAAGTAAGACCTTTGGGATGGCTTACAGTGATTTTTGATTTGATTTTGCTGAAAAATAGAAACATTTGCGTCCAGTGCAGAAAATTCAATAATTCACTGCAACATGATAATCTTCTACAAAATTTACACAAAATTGATATACAAATTCCCCACGTTGTCCTAATTTTTTAGAATTTTTTGAATTCTAGAAGTATGCGAAGTTTTCAAATTGCTACAGACTTTTCCGTTTTTGACAGATTCTGTTTTTCTATGTGTTGTTTGCTTATTTTGATGAATCTATGACTAGTATCGGGGGGTATGAACCATGGAAAAGTTTGAATACAGTAGACATTACACCAATATAAAATAAGAATGAGATCGCCACAGTACCTTGAGTGGTTATTTGCTTTGTTTTACTATTGGATCTCACGAGTATTCTGTTGAGTTTTGTGTTGGGAAGTTTTCAAGTTTTGGGTAAGAATTTGATGGACTATGGAATAAGGAGTGGCAAGAGCCTAAGCTTGGGTATGCCCAAGTCACCCCAAGGTAATATTCAAGGACAACCAAGAGCCTAAGCTTGGGGATGCTTTCCGTGGCATCCCCTCTTTCGTCTTCGCCTATCAGTAACTTTACTTGAGGCTATATTTTTATTCTTCACATGATATGTGTTTTGCTTGGAGCGTCTTGTATGATATGATTCTTTGGCTTTTAGTTTTACACAATCATCCTTGCTATACACACCTTTTGAGAGGGACATGCTTGAATCATGATTTATTAGAATACTCTATGTGCTTCACTTATATCTTTTGAGCTAGGCAATTTTGCAATAGTGCTTCACTTATATCTTTTTAGAGCATGGCGGTGGCTTTATTTTATAGAAATAGTTGAACTCTCATGCTTCACTTATATTATTTTGAGAGTCTTCAAAATAGCATGGTAATTTGCTTGGGGTTATGAATTTAGTCCTAATATGATGGGCATCCAAGGGAGATATAATAAAAACTTTCATATATAGAGCATTGAATACTATGAGGAGTTTGATTCCTTATAAATGTTTTGAGATGTTGAGATGGTAATATTAGAGTCATGCTAGTGGTAATTTGTGAGGTTAATTTTTTTTGTTAAGGTTTGTGATTCCCGTAGCATGCATGTATGGTCTCCTAACTATGTAACCAAATTGAAGCGCGTTGTGTCTTGCTTGTTTATCTTTGCATGGAGGTCGGGAGCGCGCGATGGTTAACTCCTACCAACCTCTCCCCTAGGAGCATGCGTAGTAGTCCTTTGCTTCGAGGGCTAATACATTTTTTGCAATATGTATGTGAGTTCTTTATGACTAATGTTGAGTCCATGGATTATACGCACTCTCAGCCTTCCACCTTGCTAGCCACTCTAGCGCCGCGCAACTTCCGCCAGTGCAACAAACCACCTTACACCCTTCCTCAAAATAGCCACCAGACCTACCTATTATGTCATTTTCATAGCCATTCCGAGAAATATTGCCATCTAACTCCACCGTTCTATTTATTATGACACGCACATCATTGTCATATTGCTTTGCATGATCGTAAGACAGCTAGCATGATGTTTTCACGGCTTGTCCGTTTTGGTGGCATTGCTATGCTAGATCATTGCACATCCCGGTACACCACCGGAGGCATTCATATAGAGCCATATTTTGTTCTAGTATCGAGTTGTAAGTAAATAAAAGTGTGATGATTATCATTATTAGAGCATTGTACCATGTGAGATTATAAATAAAAGAGGCCAAAGAAGCTCAAATAAAAAAAAGAGGCCAAAGAAGCCCACAAAAAAAGAGGCCAAAGAGCCCAAAAGAAAAAAAGAAAAAAAGGAAAAAATGAGAGAAAAAAGAGAGAAGGGACAATGTTACTATCTTTTTCCACACTTGTGCTTCGGTATAGCACCATGATCTTCATGATAGAGAGTCTCCTATGTTATCACATTCATATACTAGTGGGAATTTTTCATTATATAACTTGGCTTGTATATTCCAATGATGAGCTTCCTCAAATTGCACTAGGTCTTCATGAGCAAGCAAGTTGGATGCACACCCACTTAGTTTCTTTTTGAGCTTTTATGAACTTATAGCCCTAGTGCATCCGTTACATGGCAATCCCTACTCACTCACATTGATATCAGTTGATGGACATATCCATAGTCCATTGATTTGCCTAGTTGATGTGAGACTTTCTCCCTCCTTTTGTCTACTACCACCTTCTATTCCACCCATAGTGCTATGTCCATGGCTCACGCTCATGTATTGCGTGAAGAATTGAAAAAGCTGAAGCGCGTTAAAAAGTATGAAACAATTGCTTGGCTCACATCGGGATGGGCATGATTTATACTTTGTGTTGAGAAGAGGAAGCATAACGAGACTATATGATTTTGTAGGTATAACTTTCTTTAGTCATGTTATTTTTGAAGCTTTAGATTGCTTTTTAGTATGCTTGAAGTATTACTATTTTGATATTGATAAACTTTTGTTTTGAGTCTTATGGATCTGAACATTCATGCCATAAATATGTTTTTATATTGATAAACTTTTGTTTTGAGTCTTAAGCTTGGGGATGCTTGATAAGTCTCCAACGTATCTTTAAATTTTTATTGTTCCATGCTATTATATTATCTGTTGTGGATGTTTTATATGCATTTATATGCTATTTTATATTATTTTTGGGACTAACTTATTAACCTAGAGCCCAGTGCCAGTTTCTATTTTTTCCTTCTTTTTGACTTTCGCAGAAAAGGAATACCAAACGGAGTTCAAACGGAATAAAACCTTCGCGATGATTTTTCTTGGACGAAGACACCCCATAGACTTGGAGATCAAGTTGGAGGAGTCGTGAGGCGGCCACAAGGGGGGAGGGCGCGCCCAGGGGGTAGGGAGCGCCCCCACCCTTGGGGGCCCCTCGCAGCTCCCCTAACCTAATTCTTCAGCCTATATATTCTCATATATTCCTGAAACACTAGAGGAGGAAACGAAACCACTTTTCCACCGCCATAACCTTCTGTACCCGTGAGATCCCATCTGGAGGCCTTTTTTGGTACTCTGACAGAGGGGGATTCAACCATGGAGGGCTTCTACATCAACACCATTGCCCTTCCGATAAAGCGTGGGTAGTTTACCACAGACCTACGGGTCCATAGCTAGTAGCTAGATGGCTTCTTCTCTCTCTTTGATTCTCAAGACCATGTTCTCCTTGATGTTCTTGGAGATCTATCCGATGTAATCTTATTTTGCGGTGTGTTTGTCGAGATTTGATGTATTGTGGATTTATGATCAGTTTATATATGAATATTATTTGAATCTTCTCCAAATTCTTATATGCATGATTTGGTATCTTAGTAATTCTCTTCGAACTATCGGTTTGATTTGGCCAACTAGATTGGTTTTTCTTGCAATGGGAGAAGTGCTTTGCTTTGGGTTCAATCTTGCGGTGTCCTCACCCAATGACAAAAGGGGTAGCGAGGCACATATTGTATTGTTGCCATCGAGGATAACAAGATGGGGCTTTCATAATATTGCTTGAGTTAATTCCTCTACATCATGTCATCTTACTTAAAGCGTTACTCTGTTCTTCATGAACTTAATACTCTAGATGCAGGCAGGAGTCGGTCGATGTGTGGAGTAATAGTAGTAGATGCAGGCAGGAGTCGGTCTACTTGATACAGACGTGATGGCTATATTGCATAATCATTGCCTTAGATATCTTCATAACTTTGCGCTTTTCTATCAGCTGCTCGACAGTAATTTGTTAACCTACCGCATTATTTGATATCAAGAGAGAAGCCTCTAGTGAAACCTATGGCCCCCGGGTCTATTTTCCATCATATTAGTTTCTGATCTACTATTTTGCAATCTTTTACTTTTCAATCTATAAACCAAAAACCCAAACATATTTTACCTTTTGTTTACCTACCTCTATCAGATCTCACTTTTGCAAGTAACCGTGAAGGGATTGACAACCCCTTTATCGCGTTGGGTGCAAGTTGCTTAATTGTTTGTGCGGTTAATGGTGATTTGTGCGTTCGTCTCCTACTGGATTGATACCTTGGTTCTCAAACTGTGGGAAATACTTATCTCTACTTTGCTGGATAACCCTTTCCTCTTCAAGGGAAAAACCAACGCAATCTCAAGAAGTAGCACCCCTCTCTCTCCTGTTACTCCGTAGTTCAATCGCCTCGTCCTGGCGACACTTAGCGAAGCGCTGTCGGTGCTCCACCACCACCATCATCACCACACCATCGTGTTGGTTGTGACCCCATCTACTTCTCCTCTCCCTCTTGCTGCAACAAGAAGGAGGAGACATCATCCAGCCGCACGTGTGCTAAACTCGGAGGTGCCGTCCGTTTGGCACTAGATCGGTTGGATCGTGATCGAATCACGAAGAGTACAACTACATCAACCGTGATAAACGCTTCCGCTTAGCAATCTACAAGGGTATGTAGATGCTCTCCCCCTCTCATAGTTATGCATCTCCATGGATAGATCTTGCGTGTCCATAGATTTTATTTTTGTTTTCCATGCAATGTTTCCCATCAAAGTAGTATTTCTACTTAGTACAAGTTGAGGCTAGCAAATAGATTGAGAAGCAACCAACCAACAAACGAAAAATCACATAAGCGCGCATTGAGCATAACTAACACCAAATAGTGCACCACTAGTAGGATGTAATTTTATTGCATAACTATTAACTTTCGTGCTTGCATAGGGAATCACAAACATTAGCATCAATATTCTTACTAAAACATAACTACTCATTAACATGATTCCCATATCACTATCATCATATCTCAAAACTATTACAAAGAATCAAGTTTATTTTGTCCAATGATCTTCATGAATGTTTTTATTATATCCCTCTTGAATATCTATTACTTTGGGACTAGTTTAATATGTTACTTTTGATAAGCTCAAACAAATCTAAGTGAAGAACATGAGCATAAAATTTTCTTTCCCTCAAAATATTCTAAGTGAAGTAAGAGAGAATTTCTCAAAAATCATTAAAGCACACCGCGCTCAAAAAGATATAAGTGAAGTACTAGAGCAATTTGATAGCTCTCGAAAAATTTAAGTGAAGCATAAAGAGCAAACATAGCATCAATTGGATTTCTCAAATAAGTGTGTCCAGAAAGAATAGATGACACAAACTAAAAATAAAAACAAGCATAGACTCAAATCATACAAGACGCTCCAAGCAAAACTCATGATATGTGACAAAAAAATATGGCTACAAGTAAAATACCGATGATCGTTAGAAGAAAGAGGGGATGCCACTCGGGGCATCCCCAAGCTTAGTTGCTTGATACTTCTTGAATATTATCTTGGGGTGCATCGGGCATCCCAAAAGCTTAGCCTTTTGCTAATCCTTATTCCTTCATCCATCATGATCTCACCCAAAACTTGAAAACTTCAATCACACAAAACTCAACAAAACTTCGTGAGATCTATTAGTATAACAAAACCAATTTTTACTTTAAGTACTGTAGCAACCCAATTCATATTTTGTTATTGCATTATATCTATTGTATTCTAACTTTTCCATGGCAACAATTCTTCAAAAGACACAATGAAAACAGAATCTGTCAAAAATAGAAGAGTCTGTAAAGACGCAATTTTTAATCATACTTCTGTAATGCTGAAAATTTGATAAAATTAGGAAAACATGGGAATTTTTTATATCGATAACGTGTAAAAAAATCAAGAATTTATCACGTTCCAGTAGCCGTCAACAATTCTACACTGGTGCATAACGTTTCTTATTTTCGACGCAACCAAACCATCCCAAAGCTTTGCTTGGCACAAACACTAATTTAAACCACAAAAACACATCTAACCAGAGGCATATTTTTGTAATTATTGGAAAACAACAAGAAAAACAAAAGGCAAAAAGAAACAATTTGGGTTGCCTCCCAACAAGCGCTATCCTTTTACGCCCCTAACTAGGCATAACACATAGATCTCAAGTGTTGTCATCTTTGGTTCTAGATCCATAAGATGCTCTCATGATTGATTCATAAGGTGGCCTAATTTTTGTTCTAGTGAAGTGTTTTGTACCCTTTCTCAAAGGAATTTGGAAATTATTATTCCCTTCTTTCATATCAATCACGACACCTATAGTGCATAAAACGGTCTACCAAGTATAATTGGACAAGACGAATTACAATCAATATCAAGCACAATAAAATCAAGGGGAGCATAATTCCTATTTGGAAGAATAAGAACATCATTAATTCTTCCCAATAATAGTGGAATCTGCCAAGTGCAAATTTAAAGAACACTCTTTAATGTCGGTAAGACCAAGCACACCACATAAAGATTTTGGAATTGTTGAAACACTAACATCCAAGTCACACAAAGCAAAACACTCATAACTTTTAATCTTGACTTCGATAGTAGGTTCACATTCATCATGTAATTTTCTAGGAATTGAAACTTCCAATTCCAACTTTTCTTCTAAAACTTTCATCATGGCATCAACAATATGTTTAGTAAAAGCTTTATTTTTTCATAGGCATGAGGTGAATTTATCATGGATTTTAACAAGGAGATACAATCAATCAAAGAGCAATTATCATAATTAAAGTCCATGTAATCCAAGAGGGTGGGCACATCACTAGTTAAAGTTTTGACCTCTCTAAACCCACTTTTATCAATTTTCTCAACAAGATTTTCACCCTCCGAATTATCGGGACGCCTTCTAGCTAATGTTGACTCTTCTTCAATCCCTTAATCATCAATTTTAACTTTACTAAACAAGGAATCAATAGAATGAACACCATTCTTTTTTAAGATCTTCATCATTTTTATGGAAGCAATCACTAGGAATGCTTTTTCTAAAAATTCTCTTTTAGCTCTAAGCATAGCGGTTCTTTTCTTACTTTCATCCTTAGAAACATATAAAGCCTTAATTGATTCCTCAACCTTGGGCACAAAAAAATTCAACTTGAGATTTTCCACATCATGAGAAATTCTATCAATACTTCTGGACATATCGTCAATCTTATTCAATTTTTCTTCTATCAAAGTATTGAAAACCTTTTGAGTATTGGTAAATTATTTAATATTATTCTCTACATCAGAGGCATTCCTATTATTATTGTAAGGCGAATTACCATATGGATTAGCATAATTATTAGAGGAATTTCCAGGAAAAGGCCTAGGATTGAAATTACCTCTATAAGCATTGTTATTGAAATTATTTCGCGAGATAAAATTCACATCTACGGCATCACTATTTTGCTCAATCAAAGTAGGCAAAGGCACATCATTAAGATCAATAGCAGCACTTTTACTAGCAACTATTTTCATAAGAACATCTACTTTTTCACTCAAAGAATTAATTTCTTCGACGGAATTAACTTTTTTACTAGTTGGCACTCTGTCCGTATGCCATCGTGAATGATTTGCCATAATATTATCAAGCAATTTAATAGCATCACCCAAAGTAATTTCCATAAAAGTACCACCCACGGCGGAATCTAAAAGATTTCTAGAGACAAAATTCAATCTCGCATAAAAAATTGTATGATCATCCAAAGATTTAAACCATGAGTAGGGCAATTTCTTAGCATCAATTTAATTCTTTCCCAAGATAGCGCAACATGTTCTGTTGGGGAACGTAGCATAATTCAAAAAATTTCTAGGCCTTCACCAAGATCCAACTATGGAGACATCTAGCAACGAGCAAGTAAGAGTGCATCTACATACCTTTATGGAGATTGCGAGCGGAAGCTTTCAACGAAGCGTGGATGAAGTAGTCGTACTCTTCACGTTCTTCGTCACCGATGATCTAGCGCCGAACGGACGGCACCTCCGCGTTCAACACACGTACGGTGCAGCA
Organism: Secale cereale; assembly: GCA_902687465.1. Lineage (NCBI taxonomy): Eukaryota > Viridiplantae > Streptophyta > Magnoliopsida > Poales > Poaceae > Secale > Secale cereale. Next base: position 698,375,746 of record LR738711.1, on the reverse strand, counting down.
ACGTCACCTCCTTCTTGATCCAGCAAGGGGGGAGGAGAAGTCGTCAGAGATCCGGCAGCACGACGGCGTGATGATGGATGCAGTGGAGATCGCAGCAGGGCTTCGCCGGGCGCCCTGCGTTGGAGTATGGAGGTGTGACGGGAGGGGGAGAGGCGCCAGGGCTTGGGTGCGGCTGCCCTCTCCCCCCCCCCCACATATATATAGGGGCCAGGGGGGTGCGCCAGGGCCCCCTGTAGATCCAATCTGCAAGGGGGCGGCGGCCAGGGGGGAGTTCTTGCCCCCCCCCAAGGCAAGTGGTGGCCCCCCTCCCCTTAGGGTTTTAACCCTAGGCGCATGGGGAGGTGGGCCCCCTAGAGGTGCGCCAGCCCAGAGGGCTGGACACTTCCCCTCGCGGCCTAGGGGCCCCACCGGGATGGGTGGCCCCACCCGATGGACCCCCGGGGCCCCTCCGGTGGTCCCGGGACGCTCCCGGTGACCCCCGGAGATCACCCGTTGGCCGAAACTGGACGTCCTATATAAAAATCTTTACCTCCGGACCATTCCGGAACTCCTCGTGACGTCCGGGATCTCATCCGGGACTCCGAACAACTTTCGGGTTTCCACGTGCATTTATCTCTACGACCCTAGCGTTACCGAACCTTAAGTGTGTAGACCCTACGGGTTTGGGAGACACGTAGACATGACCGAGACGACTCTCCGGTCAATAACCAACAGCGGGATCTGGATACCCATGTTGGTTCCCACGTGTTCCTCGATGATCTTCATCGGATGAACCACCGTGTCAAGGATTCACTCAATCCCGTATGTTATTCCCTTTGTCCATCGGTATGGTACTTGCCCGAGATTCGATCGTCGGTATTCCCGATACCTTGTTCAATCTCGTCATGGCAAGTCTCTTTACTCGATCCGTAATCCATCATCCCGTGACTAACTACTTAGTCACATTGAGCTCATTATGATGATGTCTTACCGAGTGGGCCCAGAGGTACCTCTCCGTCATACGGAGTGACAACATCCCAGTCTCGGTTCGTACCAACTCAACAGACACTTTCGGAGATACCCGATGCGTACCTTTATAGCCACCCAGTTACATTGTGACGGTTGGCACACCCAAACTACTCCTACGGTATCCGGGAGTTGTACAACCTCATGGTCTAAGGAATAAATACTTGACACCGAAAAGCTTATGCATTACGAACTATACGATCTCGTGTCATGCTCAAGTTTGGGTCTTGTCCATCACATCATTCTCCTAATGATGTGATCCCGTTATCACCGACATCCCATGTCCATGGTCAGGAAACCATGACCATCTGTTGATCAACGAGCTGGTAACTAGAGGCCTACCAGGGACTCTTTGTGGTCTGGTTATTCACACATGTATCGCTGTTTCCGTACAATACAATTCAAGCATGAATAACAGACAATTATCATGAACAAGGAGATATAATAATAATGCTTTTATTATTGCCTCTAGGGCATATCTCCAACAGTCTCCCACTTGCACTAGAGTCAATAATCTAGTTACATTGTGATGAATCGAACACCCATAGAGTTCTGGTGTTGATCATGTTTTGCTCGTGAAAGAGGTTTAGTCAACGGGTCTGCGACATTCAGATCTGTATGCACTTTACAAACATCTATGTCTCCATCCTGAACATAATTCCGGATGGAGTTGAAACGGCGCTTGATGTGCTTGGTCTTCTTGTGAAACCTGGGCTCCTTGGTAATAGCAATAGCACCAGTGTTGTCACAGAAGAGAGTCATCGGGCTTGACGCGCTTGGAATGACTCCTAAGTCGGTGATGAACTCCTTCATCCAGACTCCTTCCTGCGTTGCTTCAGAAGCAGCTATGTACCCCGCTTCACATGTAGATGCTGCCACCACGCTTTGCTTGCAACTGCACCAGCTGGATGCCCCTCCATTCAAAATATACACGTATCCGGTTTGTGACTTAGAGTCATCCAGATCTGTGTCGAAGCCAGCATCGACGTGACCCTTTACGACGAGCTCTTCGTCACCTACATAAACGAGAAACATATCCTTAGTCATTTTCAGGTACTTCAGGATGTTCTTGACCGCTGTCCAGTGTTCTGTATCGGGATCACTTTGGTACCTCCCTACCAAACTTATGGCAAGGTTCACATCAGGTCTGGTACACAGCATGGCATACATGATAGAACCTATGGCCGAGGCATAGGGAATGACACTCATCTTTTCTCTATCTTCTGCCGTGGTCGGCGACTGAGCCTTGCTCAATCTCATACCTTGCAAAACAGGCAAGAATCCTTTCTTTGACTGATCCATATTGAACTTCTTCAATATTTTGTCAAGGTATGTACTTTGTGAAAGACCAATGAGGCGTCTCGATCTATCTCTATAGATTTTGATGCCTAATATGTAAGCAGCTTCTCCAAGGTCCTTCAATGAAAAACTTTTATTCAAGTAGGCCTTTACATTTTTCAAGAATTCTATATCATTTCCCATCAGCAATATGTCATCCACATATAATATGAGAAATGCCACAGAGCTCCCACTCACTTTCTTGTAAATATAGGCTTCTCCATAAGTCTGTATAAAGCCAAACGCTTTGATCACCTCATCAAAGCGAATATTCCAACTCCGAGATGCTTGCACCAGCCCGTAAATCGAGCGCTGGAGCTTGCATACCTTGTTAGCGTTCTCTGGATCGACAAAACCTTCCGGTTGCATCATATACAACTCTTCCTTGAGGAAGCCGTTAAGGAATGCTGTTTTGACGTCCATTTGCCATATCTCATAATCATAGAATGCGGCAATAGCTAACATGATTCTGACTGACTTCAGCATCGCTACGGGAGAGAAAGTCTCGTCGTAGTCAATCCCTTGAACTTGTCGATAACCCTTAGCGACAAGCCGAGCCTTATAGATGGTCACATTACCATCCGCGTATGTCTTCTTCTTAAATATCCATTTGTTTTCTATGGCATGCCTATCATCAGGCAAGTCCACCAAAGTCCATACTTTGTTTTCATACATGGATTCTATCTCGGATTTCATGGCTCCAAACCATTTATTGGAATCTGGGCCCGCCATCGCTTCTTCATAGTTCGAAGGTTCACCGTTGTCTAACAACATGATTTCCAGTACAGGGTTGCCGTACCACTCTGGTGCGGAACGTACCCTTGTGGACCTTCGAAGTTCAGTAGTAACTTGATCAGTTTCTTCATTATCATTATCTTCCTCCCTTGTCGGTGCACGCACCTCAGGAACAGTTTCCTGCGCTCCGGTACTTTCCGGTACAGGAGTGGTGACTGTCACCTCATCAAGTTCTACTTTCCTCCCACTCACTTCTTTCGAGAGAAACTCTTTCTCCAGAATGCATCCATTCTTGGCAACAAAGACTTTGCCTTCGGATCTGTGGTAGAAGGTGTACCCAATCGTTTCCTTTGGGTATCCTATGAAGACGCATTTTTCCGATTTGGGTTCGAGCTTTTCAGGTTGAAGTTTCTTGACATAAGCATCGCAACCCCAAACTTTTAGAAACGACAGCTACGGTTTCTTGCCAAACCAAAGTTCATACGGAGTCGTCTCAACGGATTTCGACGGAGCCCTATTTAAAGTGAATGCGGCAGTCTCTAAAGCATAACCCCAAAAAGATAGCGGTAAATCGGTGAGGGACATCATAGATCGCACCATGTCCAACAGAGTACGATTTCGACGTTCGGACACACCGTTACGTTGAGGTGTTCCGGGCGGTGTCAATTGTGAAACAATTCCACAGCTTCTTAGGTGTGTGCCAAATTCATGACTTAAATATTCACCCCCACGATCCGATCGCAAGAACTTTATTTTTCTGTCACGTTGATTCTCAACCTCATTCTGAAATTCCTTGAACTTTTCAAAGGTCTCAGACTTGTGTTTCATCAAATAGATATACCCGTATCTACTCAAGTCATCTATGAGGGTGAGAACATAACGATAGCCTCCGCGAGCCTCAACACTCATTGGACCGCACACATCGGTATGTATGATTTCCAACAAGTTGGTTGCTCGCTCCATTGTTCCGGAGAACGGAGTCTTGGTCATCTTGCCCAAGAGGCATGGTTCGCACGTGTCAAATGATTCATAATCAAGAGACTCTAGAAGTCCATCTGAATGGAGCGTCTTCATACGTTTGACACCAATATGACCAAGTCGGCAATGCCACAAGTATGTGGGACTATCATTATCAACTTTACATCTTTTGGTATCTACACTATGAATATGTGTATCACTATGTTCGAGACCCATCAGAAATAAACCATTGACCAGTGGGGCATGACCATAAAACATATCTCTCAAATAAATAGAACAACCATTATTCTCCGATTAGAAAGAGTAGCCATCTCGCATAAGACGATATCCAGAAACAATGTTCATGCTCAAAGCTGGTACTAAATAACAATTATTGAGGTTTAAAACTAATCCCGAGGGTAGATGTAGAGGTAGCGTGCCGACGGCGATCACATCGACCTTGGAACCATTCCCGACGCGCATCGTCACCTCATCCTTCGCCAGTCTCCGTTTATTCCGCAGCTCCTGTTTTGAGTTACAAATGTGAGCAACTGCACCGGTATCGAATACCCAGGAGCTACTACGAGTGCTGGTAAGGTACACATCAATGACATGTATATCATATATACCTTTGACGTTGCCGGCCTTCTTGTCTGCTAAGTATTTGGGGCAGTTCCGCTTCTAGTGACCCGTTCCCTTGCAATAAAAGCACTCTGTCTCAGGCTTGGGTCCATACTTTGGCTTCTTCCCGGCAACAGGCTTGCCAGGCGCGGCAACTCCCTTGCCGTCCTTCTTGAAGTTCTTCTTACCCTTGCCTTTCTTGAACTTAGTGGTTTTATTGACCATCAACACTTGATGTTCTTTCTTGATGTCAACCTCCGCTGATTTCAGCATCGAATACACCTCGGGAATGGATTTCTCCATCCCCTGCATATTGAAGTTCAACACGAAGCTCTTGAAGCTTGGTGGGAGCAATTGGAGGATTCTGTCAACGACCGCTTCATCTGGGAGATTCATTCCCAGCTGAGACAAGCGGTTGTGCAATCCTGAAATCTTGAGGATGTGCTCACTGACAGAACTGTTCTCCTCCATCTTATAGCTGTAGAATGCGTTGGAGACATCATATCTCTCGACTCGGGCATGATCTTGGAAAACCATTTTCAGCTCTTCGAACATCTCATATGCTCCGTGGTGCTCAAAACGTTTTTGGAGCCCCGACTCTAAGCTGTATAGCATGCCGCACTGAACCAGGGAGTAATCATCACTACGCGACTGCCAGACGTTCAAAACGTCTTGGGCCGCATCGGGAGCAGTTGCATCACCTAGCGGTGCTTCTAGGACATATGATCTCTTGGCAGCTATGAGGATAATCCTCAGGTTACGGACCCAATCCGTATAGTTGCTACCATCGTATTTCAGCTTGGTTTTCTCTAGGAACGCGTTGAAGTTGAGGGAAACTGGAGCGTGGGCCATTTGATCTACAAGAGATATTGTAAAGAATTTAGACTAAGTTCATGATAATTAAGTTCATCTTAATCAAATTTTAATGAACTCCCACTCATAATGACATCTCTCTAGTCATCTAAGTGATACACGATCCGAATCGAGTAGTCCGTGTCCGATCATCACGTGAGACGGACTAGTCATCAACGGTGAACATCTTCATGTTGATCGTATCCTCTATACGAATCGTGTTCGACCTTTCGGTCTTCCGTGTTCCGAGGCCATGTCTGTACATGCTAGGCTCGTCAAGTGAACCCTAAGTGTATCGCGTGTGTAAATCTGTCTTACACCCGTTGTATGCGAACGTTAGAACCTATCACACCCGATCATCACGTGGTGCTTCGGAGCAACGAGATTTAGCAACGGTGCACAGTTAGGGGAAACACAATACTTGAAATTTTAGTGAGAGATCATCTTATTTACTACCGTCGTTCTAAGTAAACAAGATGCATAAACATGATAAACATCACATGCAATCAATTAAAGTGACATGATATGGCCAATATCATCTTGCTCCTTGGATCTCCATCTTCGGGGCACCATGATCATCTTGTCACCGGCTCGACACCATGATCTTCATCATCATGATCTCCATCATCGTGTCTTGAGGAAGTCGTCACGCCAACTATTACTTCTACTACTATAGCTAACGTTTAGCAACGAAGTAAAGTAATTACATGGCGTTATTTAGTGACACGCAGGTCATACAATAATTAAGAAAACTCCTATGGCTCCTGCCGGTTGTCAAGTTCATCGACATGCAAGTCGTGATTCCCTATTACAAAAACATGATCAATCTCATACATCACATATATCATTCATCACATCTTCGTTTTGGCCATACCACGTCACATAGCACATGCTGCAAAAACAAGTTAGACGTCCTCTAATTGTTGTTGCAAGTTTTACGTGGCTTCTATAGGATTTCTAGCAAGAACGTTTCTTACCTACGCCAAAACCACAACGTGATTTGTCAACTTCTATTTACCCTTCATAAGGACCCTTTTCATCGAATCCGATCCGACTAAAGTAGGAGAGACAGACACCCGCCAGCCACCTTATGCATCTAGTGCATGTCTGTCGGTGGAACCAGTCTCACGTAAGCGTACGTGTAAAGTCGGTCCGGGCCGCTTCATCCCACAATACCGCCGAATCAAGATTGACTAGTAACGGTAAGAAAGTTGAACAAACTCAAACGCCCACAACTTTTTGTGTTCTACTCGTGCAAGATGCTACGCATAAAACCTAGGCTCAGATGCCACTGTTGGGGAACGTAGCATAATTCAAAAAAATTCTACGCCTTCACCAAGATCCAACTATGGAGACATCTAGCAACGAGCAAGTAAGAGTGCATCTACATACCGTTATGGAGATTGCGAGCGGAAGCTTTCAACGAAGCGTGGATGAAGTAGTCGTACTCTTCACGTTCTTCGTCACCGATGATCTAGCGCCGAACGGACGGCATCTCCGCGTTCAACACACGTACAGTGCAGCAACGTCACCTCCTTCTTGATCCAGCAAGGGGGTAGGAGAAGTCGTCAGAGATCCGGCAGCACGACGGCGTGATGACGGATGCAGTGGAGATCGCAGCAGGGCTTCGCCGGGCGCCCTGCGTTGGAGTATGGAGGTGTGACGGGAGGGGGAGAGGCGCCAGGGCTTGGGTGCGGCTGCCCTCTCCCCCCCCACATATATATATAGGGGCCAGGGGGTGCGTCAAGGCCCCATGCAGATCCAATCTGCAAGGGGGCGGCGGCCAGGGGGGAGTTCTTGCCCCCCCAAGGCAAGTGGTGGCCCCCCTCCCCTTAGGGTTTTAACCCTAGGTGCATGGGGAGGTGGGCCCCCTAGTGGTGCGCCAGCCCAGAGGGCTGGACACTTCCCCTCGCGGCCTAGGGGCCCCACCGGGATGGGTGGCCCCACCCGGTGGACCCCCGGGGCCCCTCCGGTGGTCCCGGGACGCTCCCGGTGACCCCCGGAGATCACCCGTTGGCCGAAACTGGACTTCCTATATATCAATCTTTACCTCCGGACCATTCCGGAACTCCTCTTGACGTCCGGGATCTCATCCGGGACTCCGAACAACTTTCGGGTTTCCACGTGCATTTATCTCTACGACCCTAGCGTTATCGAACCTTAAGTGTGTAGACCCTACGGGTTCGGGAGACACGTAGACATGACCGAGACGACTCTCTGGTCAATAACCAACAGCGGGATCTGGATACCCATGTTGGTTCCCACGTGTTCCTCGATGATCTTCATCAGATGAACCACCGTGTCAAGGATTCACTGAATCCCGTATGTTATTCCCTTTGTCCATCGGTATGGTACTTGCCCGAGATTCGATCGTCGGTATTCCCGATACGTTGTTCAATCTCATCATGGCAAGTCTCTTTACTCGATCCGTAATCCATCATCCCGTGACTAACTACTTAGTCACATTGAGCTCATTATGATGATGTCTTACCGAGTGGGCCCAAAGGTACCTCTCCGTCATACGGAGTGACAACATCCCAGTCTCGGTTCGTACCAACTCAACAGACACTTTCGGAGATACCCGATGCGTACCTTTATAGCCACCCAGTTACGTTGTGACGGTTGGCACACCCAAAGTACTCCTACGGTATCCGGGAGTTGTACAACCTCATGGTCTAAGGAATAAATACTTGACATCGAAAAGCTTATGCATTACGAACTATACGATCTCGTGTCATGCTCAAGTTTGGGTCTTGTCCATCACATCATTCTCCTAATGATGTGATCCAGTTATCACCGACATCCCATGTCCATGGTCAGGAAACCATGACCATCTGTTGATCAACGAGCTGGTAACTAGAGGCCTACCAGGGACTCATTGTGGTCTGGTTATTCACACATGTATCGCTGTTTCCGTACAATACAATTCAAGCATGAATAACAGACAATTATCATGAACTAGGAGATATAATAATAATGCTTTTATTATTGCCTCTAGGGCATATCTCCAACATGTTCATGTTCAAGTTGCTTGAAATTCATGATTTGCGCTCTAAGGGAAATAATTTACGCGGGCGGAAAATACTTAGTAATAAAAGCATCTTGGCACTTATCCCAAGAATCGATACTATTGTGAGGCAAAGAAGAAAACCAAAATTTTGCACGATCCCGCAAAGAGAAAGGAAATAATTTCAACTTCATAATATAATTGTCCACATCTTTTTTCCTTTGCATATCACAAAATTCTACGAATGTGTTTAGAAGGGACGCGGCATCCTCATTAGAAGTACCAGAAAACTGCTCTATCATAACAAGATTCAGCATAGCGACATTAATATCACAAGATTCCGCACTAGTGGCGGAAGGAGCAATCAGAGTGCTAATAAAATCATTGTTATTGGTATTGCGGAATTCGTAGAACTTGGTGTTTTCATGAGACATTGTGACTACGCAAAAACAGATATGACGAGAAAACAACGAACGAAAACAAGGGCGAATAAAATGGCAATTTTTTGTGAAGTGGGGGATATGAAAACGAGAGGCAAATGACAAATGATGTAAATTGCAAGGAGATGAGATTTTTGTGATTAGGAACTTGATAGATGTTGACGATGCTACCCCGGCAACGGCGCCAGAAATTCCTTTTCATGTCGCTTGAACTACGTCGGTATTTCCCCAAAGAGGAAGGGATGATGCAGCACAACTACGGTAGGTATTTACCTCAGTGATGAGATCAAGGTTATAGAACCAGTAGGAGGATAAGCAACACTATGTAAAGGTACCTGCAGACAAATAACAAATACTTGCATTCCGACGTGTAAAAGGGGTTGTCAAGCCCTCCCGGGTAATCGATTGGTAAATAGGTAGATGAGTAGTGGCAAAAGGAACAACGGCAAAAAAATGCAGCGAGGTATTTTTGGGTTTTTGATAATATAGATCTGAAAATAAAAGTTGCAAATAAAAGGCAAATGGCAATATAGATATGAAAGTATATGATAGGAAAATAGACCCGTGGGCCGTAGATTTCACAAGTGGCTTCTCTCGAGAAAATAGCAAACGATGGGTGACAAGTTATTGTTGGGCAATTGATAGAAAAGCGAATAGTTATAACGATATCCAAGACAAAGATCATGTATATAGGCATCACGTCCAAGATTAGTAGACTGACTCCTGCAGGCATCTACTACTATTACTCCACACATCGACCGCTATCTAAAATGCATCTAGTGTATTAAGTTCATGGAAAACGGAGTAATGCAACAAGAACGATGACATGATGTAGAAAAGATCTATTCATGTAGGAATAGACCCCATCTTTTTGTCCTTAATAGCAACGATACATGCGTGCCTTGTTGTCCCTTCTGTCACCGGGAAAGGACACCGCAAGATCGAACCCATCACAAAGCACCTCTTCACATTGCAAGATAAATAGATCAAGTTGGCCAAACAACAAATATCGGAGAAGAAATATGAGGCTATAATAATCAAGTATGGATATTAAATTAAGCCAAATCTGATCATAAACTCACAATTCATCGGATCCCAACAAACACACCGCATAAAGTCATTGCATCAAATAGATCTCCAAGAGACCATTGTATTGAGAAACAAAGAGAGAAGAAGCCATCTAGGTACTGCCTACGGACCTGTAGGTCTGAGGCGAACTACTCACACATCATCGAAGAGGCACCAATGAGGATGATGAACCCCCTACGTGATCGTGTTCCCCTCCGGTGGAGTGCCGGAAAGGGCTCTAGATTGGATCTCGTGGTTCTGGAACTTGCGGCGGCTGGAACAAAATTTCGTCGACTCCCCTAGGGTTTTTGGAGCATGGGGTATTTATAGAGTGAAAAGGCGGTGCGGGAGGCCACCGAGGTGGGCACAACCCACCTGGACACGCTAGGGGGCCCAGGCGCGCCCTGGTGGGTTGTGCTCCCCTTGGGTACTTCTTCGGCCCATCATATGTCTTCTGGCCCAGAAAAATTCTTCAAAAAGTTTCGCTGCATTTGGACTCTGTTTGGTATTGATTTTCAGCGATGTAAAAACAAGCAAAAAACAACAATTGACACTATGTTAATAGGTTAGTCCCAAAAAGTGATATAAATTTGCTATAAAATGATTGTAAAACATCCAAGAATGATAATATAACATCATGGAACAATAAAAAATTATAGATACGTTGGAGACGTATCAGCGGCAGCGGCGAGCTGCGGGTGCAAAAGGTCACCCCCGTTGCCGACAGTTGGTAGAGTGGATGTGGCGCAGGGCGGCGAAGCTTTCAGGCGGCACGATGCAGCCGGAGACGGCACCTAGGTGGGGATTTGCGATGTCGACGGCAAGTGGAAGCGGGAAACGGGAGCCGGTGGAAGTGCTTCGTGCCAAACGAAAGGGGCTCTCGCAAAATCGAGGCGACTCCCCCACTTACGAAGGAGGCGGGCTCACGAATGCGGGATCCCAACCGACGGTTATTTTAGCGAATGGTTTGGTTTGCAGGATTAGTTAGAGGTGATCTTAGGATAATAGACAACAATGCTACATGTAGAAAGCTTACGTTAGGTTCTTACGTAAAAACTGATGTGGGGGTGATTAATTTGGCAAGGATTAGCGACGGAGGGGCACACTGTTAAATTAGGGGGAGGGGAGAATTTATGGAAGGTTAAGTGAACTTGCGTGGGACCTTTCGGTAGGTATAGGGTTATCCCAAATGCTTAACAGTGCAGCTGCACTATTTGACGATTTTGAGCGCTCGCTCTTTCACTTCGTTCGATTGAAAGATGATCTATGATGGAGACATAGGAACCAGCGCCATTTTCTCAAGACGTGGCCCACTGAGTCATGTAGAATATTAATGCATGTGATTACGTGAGTATGCATGCATGTCCTAATGTCATCCCATTTTATTTTGTTTCAATTCTTTCAAAAAGCTACTACTTTCGAACCGATTGTCAGAACGAAGATCCATTTTCAGTGTTAGGTTTCTGGCGGTCAAAACTAAATACCATGTGGCCATGTTTCGTTAAATTTTTTAACAAGCAACTTTGATGATAGATAAGACTACTTTAGTGCTAAATAGAAGCAACTTTATTGCATCATGTATATAGTAAATTTATCTATCAAGTATATCTTAGACAACTTAGAAATCATGGTAGTCAACCTTTTATCGTACATAGGCAACTCAACATCATCAATATGCAACTTTGGCTTACATGAAGGTAAATTTCAGTAATAAAGGAAGAAACTTGCATTATGAAGGTGCATACAACATATATTATGCATATGCGGTCCTTATCTATCAATATTTCATAAATGCATTGTAAATATTTCTCCTAAGTTGTCTACCATGGTTATGAAGTTGCCTATAACATATGTGAACTATATTAGGATATATTAGAAAATAAATGAGATAGGCAACTTCCCTCCAATTAAAAGAACTAATTAGCAATGACAGATAACTAATTAGCAATAGTGATATAGTGAACAACTTCGAAACAGAGGTATGTAACATCACATCACTTTTCGTAAGTAACTATCTTTTACGGGAGGCAATTTTAGTGCTACAAATAGGCAACTTCACCACATTTTGTGTCATAGTTAATTTTTTAACACTCTTCTATCTTTCTAACTGTTACTTCTAAGTTTCCTACCTTTGTGCTCATATTTCGTTGCTTCTAAAATGCCTACAATCATACCGTTGATGTTAAGGTGTTGTCATTGCTAGTTAGTTTTTTTATCGTGGTAATGTATGTTGATCGACATTGCTATACTTGCATGCTGGTGATTTCGAGATGCATATCATCGCTAATTAGTTGCCTATAATACCAAGTTGTCCATCATTGTTGCTCAAGTTATCTATCTTTGTCTACTGGTGTACTGCTAGTTATAGTAGAGAACTTAGAGATGAAGCTAGTCAACAAGGTAGTCATTCCGCTCATAGGCAGTCACACTGACAAACTAAAAATAAGTTGCTTTCTCGTACAACTAAAGTTGGCTCTGTAGCATTTAAAGTTGCTCGTGAAAAATGTTCGTCAAAACCTACCGATATGATATCTAATTTTGATGTCAAAAGAAACCCAACGATGAAAACGGGTGTGAATTTTGATGATCAAATCAAAAGTCATGACTGTTTAAATTATCGAAACCTCTAATAAATGAAGGTGGGATAATATCTTATCCTTTCTTGGATGGAATCTGCAAACTAAACGAGCGATGGGCGACAAAGATCACATGCTTTCCCAAATAAAGTCGTAACTTCCCTTTTATGCCATTCGTGCTCGCGACATCCAACGAGCGCATGGGCGTTGCGTAGCCATGTCCGGATTATTGAAGAATCCATGGCCGAAGCATGTATAGGTGGGCTCTTAACTCGCTGGTAGATTATATGTCTCCCGGGCTTCCGCAAAATTCTTTATGTGAACCTTCTAACCATTTGTAATACTCTATCCATTCCCTTATACAAGGTCACAAACTCAGATTACATGTACCAAAGTAAAATTTAATGACTGCTTTGAAAGCCAACTTTTCTTTTCATAAACCGGGATCATTAATACGCCCGCATGCATGTAAGGCTGGCCATAGTGGGGGGTAACATAAGTAGTATCATGCACCTGGGACTCGCAAACATGCTTATGTGGCAAGCAATTAAAGAAGAGAGAGATGGTTATAGTAACATAGGTACATATCGTAACATAATAAATATGATGTTACTATGTGTCATGCATGGCAATAAATGAGACCATATATGATACTGATCTATGATACTATACACTATGAATGTTGTATCATACACTAGTATCATATGCATGATACTAGTATATGATACTCCCCACTATGACCAGCCTAAGGAAGGAATGGGAAGAAAGTACAGTATCATTATGACTACATCAAGGCCAGTATTAAACAAGTTGTTAGTACGAGAAAACATTATTAATTTTTACATTGATTATTGTTAGTTGCCCTGTATGGATGCAAAATGTATTTTTCATAGTGGCCTTGTATAACGGAATGGAGGGAATACTTATTATCCTTTCAATGGCCTGGGTTGCACCATGTGCATCGTGGTCGTGGTGGACTGGGCCAAACATCGTTGGGAAAGTAGAATTTAGCATGTAATGACATAGTGCTTAAAAGAAAAGAAAAACCTTGTAATCGGATTTAGCACTCCAAGCAAATGGATCCTATTTAGCGAGTAGCGTGGGATCTCAAGCAAACCGCAAAGACTATGCTTCACTTACTGCGAGACAAAAGTCATGCTCGCCTCTGCGAGTTTCTAGTGGGCCACACCCTAAATAGTGTCAGAGAGTACAATTAGTAGCGGCTTGGAAACATCCTAGTATATGATACTCCCCACTATGACCAGCCTAAAGAAGGAATGGGAAGAAAGTACAGTATCATTATGACTACATCAAGGCAAGTATTAAACAAATTGTTAGTACGAAAAAACATTATTAATTTTTGCATCGATTATTGTTAGTTGCCTTGTATGGATGCAAAATGTATTTTCCATAGTGGCCTTGTATAAGGGAATGGAGGGAGTACTTATTATCCTTTCAATGGCCTGGGTTGCACCATGTGCATCGTGGTCGTGGTGGACTGGGCCAAACATCGTTGGGAAAGTAGAATTTAGCCTGTAATGACATAGTGCTTAAAAGAAAAGAAAAACCTTGTAATCTGATTTAGCACTCCAAGCAAATGGATCCTATTTAGCGAGTAGCGTGGGGTCTCAAGCAAACCGCAAAGACTATGCTTCACTTACTACGAGACAAAAGTCATGCTCGCCTCTGCGAATTTCTAGTGGGCCACATCCTAAATAGTGTCAGAGAGTACAATTAGTAGCGGCTTTGGAAACATCCCCCCCCCCCTCTCTTTTTCCCTCCCACTGCATCGACTTATTTTTAGTACACACTAAAAGTTCTTCACATACAAGTTGAAAAAAATACAGATACATGTTGATTTTTTAAAATAGATGTTGATTTGTTTTAGAATATATGTTGCACATTTATGAAATGCACATTGAATATATTTTAAACACACACTGAGCATTTAAAAAAAAGTCATGAACTTATTTGTACATGTGTGGGCATTTTTCTAAATGACATGAACATATTTTTTTGAATAGTACGAACATTTTTATAAAATCACGCAACCAATTTTTTAACTTCTCATGAGCATATTTCAATAATGTGAAAAACATGTTTTAAACATGTTAACATTTTTCTAAATGGTACAAACATTTCTAAAAAAATACAAGAATAGATGACTACGTTTTCTCAGCATTTTTTAATGTGTGATGAACATTCTTACATATCTCTCTTATATGGGCTGTTTTTTTCTCAACGGTCTTGGACAATTTCTCTCCTATTCACCGCTGTTAGCACCGCGGAACACAACCGGTGCTTACAGCGCCAAGTGGGCCGGCCCATGAATGCGTAGCGCACAGAATCAAACTTGCGCCCTACAATTCCTACAGGTCTGTAGCTAGCAAGCGACTTAATACTTTAGGAACTGTTATAGTCGCTCATACATGATTTTCTTTAAAGAAAATTGAAACTTCACATATTTTGGAAAAAGTTCATGAACATGCAAAAAAAACGTTAACCTATTCAAGAAGAGCTCATTGATGTTGAAAAAGTTCATCGATTTTGGGAAAAATAGTTCACATTTTTTTTAAATTATCCCATTATTTGGAAAAAATCATTAATTTTTAATTTTTCACAAAAACTATAAAAGTTCATCGAATTTGAAAGAAAGTTCATCAAATTTATAAAAGTTCATACACTTTTTACAATTTTCATTGATTTTGAAGAATGTTCATCAAATTTAAAAAAAATCATCAATTTGTAAAAATAGTTCACCATTTTTTTAAAAGTTCATTCCATTTGAAAAATGTTTTTCACTTTTGAGAAAGTATCATCAGTTTGGAAAATGCTGACACGTTTAAGAAAAGAAAAAAGAAACAGAAAAACAAAAGAAAGAAAATGAAAAGAAAGGTTGAAAACATGGGCATTTCCTATACGATAAATACAAGAAAAGAAGTTGGTATGCACCATCGACAAGTTCGCACGGTGGTTAGTGCAATTACTTCACAACAGTTAGACCGCAGGTTTGAGCCCAGTCGCGTGCACTATCACACCCGTCTTTTTGGTGTTTTAAAACAGTGGGCAGGACCAAATTTGTGAACATTCTTTTAAATTCTTGTAAATTCTGAATAATCGTGAACATATTTTCAAGTACAGGAAGTTTTTATGTTCGTGAAAGTTTTTTCAAATTCAAAAACATTTTAATATGTACACTGTTTAAATTTATGAACATTTAATTTGGAGGAAAAACTATGGTTAATGAATATTTAAACAAGTTTATAAACATTTTATAATTAAATGGGTATTATTTAAATTTGCTTATATTTTTTCAAATTCGTAAACTCTTTTCCAATTTGTGAATTTTCTTTTTAAATTGATGATGTTTTAAGAAATAAATTTGAACATTTTTCAATCATGATTTTTTTTTTGAAAAACTGGTTTACATCTATAAGAAATGAGGTCGGGTTTTTTATTACCAATAGCTCCTGGTTTTTATATCACGAGACCGTGAAAAAAAGAGCGGAGCATAGAAGCGAGTGAGACGAGCGATGGGCTCACTCCATAGCATGTCACAATGACAACAATGTGGGAGTGTGGTGGCTCTTGCCGGGGAGTTCTCTAGCGGGCGCCGCTAGCAATCAACATACGCCCATTAACATGTTTTCATTTATATAAATGTGAAATACGGACATATAGACATATTTCACTACTTTATATTATGAATATCTAAAAACCATTTTATATTTTCATTACTTTAATCTAATTATTTATATAATTTTCACGTGTTTAGAAAATGATTGCACATACTTCAAATCTAAACATGTATTTACTAACATAGTTTTAAAAAATTCTCTTGTATGAGAAAAGAAAAATTCAAAAGTTACAAGAAACTATTCACGCATGTCAGGAAAATAATATGTGTTTTACAAACAAATGTTCATCTATAAAATAAAACATTGTTTGTTTATGGATGTTCATGTAATACAAAAATGCCGTACTAAAACAAGTTAATGTGTCTTACAAAAACCATGCATTTTACTCAAAAACACAAGGGGGGGGGGGAGAAAGGAACAACCAGTAAAACATAAAATCAACGAGAATGTAAAAAGAAAGGAAAAAGGGGAAGGAAAAGGAAAAACAAAAAAAGAGTGATCCTAACATGTGGTCATGGCCCATTTAGCAAACAATCGTGAGTGAGTGCTTGCTTTAGCTCGGCATAGGCAAGATATATTTTTTGTGGTTTGAGTGCACCTTATGTACCAAGTCCAAAGTACAATGCCTAAAAGTTGTCAACAAAAATAAGAAAGCTCATTAACATAGGCATATATGCACTTTATTATAATCAAAACTAGACCACAAGAAACAAAAGAACATATTAACTCGTGTATAGTATCAGCTGACTAATGTCACTTCACATTTGAAATTATTTACACTGACTTGCCCATTCCATTTCTCGAGCCACTGTTGATTTTTGATTTTTACTTTTTACGGTACATTGATTGTATTAGTTCTATGCCAGGTTGACTTTTGCACTTTGGTCTCAAGGGTGCACGAGATACATTCTTGAGAAGTAGTGTGGTGTCATCTAATGTTGAATTGCCCTCTTGTAAAAGAAGTTTAAGCATTGTTAGCCATTCCAACCCTGAGATGGTTGTTGTTGGTATGAATGCAATGTTTTTTAAAGCCGAAACCATAGAACAATTGTTCTAAATATTATCTGGCAGCGGATCATTCAACTATGCTAAAGGGTGAAAGGAAAGAAAATATCACTACTGCTTCTTATGTGATTTGGCACTTGTGGAAAGAGAGATATCACTGCACCTTCGAGGGGGGGGGGTTGCACTCCCGTTGTAGGGATACAAGGGTTTCCGGATGTCGGCGACAGACAAGCTTGCTGGTGGGTGTTTTACAAAACACAGTTACGCTAGGACAAAAAAACTCTACACCAAAGACTCTAAAATTGATTTCCAGATAGACCGAAAGTAGCACCAACGACGTTGGCCACAATGTTGCATGCCACCACCATGGGTGGGTGATGGTTGTCCCGAACAACTTTGGAGTTCCGACTCTTCCTAATACCCCAGAAGGTGGCAAGAGAGGAGTAGTCTTCTTTATTTCAAGGCAAGGTGTTTCAGACTTTGATATTTACATTTTTTTCATGTTTTTTCTTCCACTCTAATAGTTGTTTACTTGGTTGATTGAACATTTGCCCCTCTTCTGTGATGAATAGCAGATCTCTTGTTGGTCACGTCATTTTAAATGTAGTGTGACTGTGACATAACAGAAAATGTACTATTCAACACCTTTGAGAGTAGTCAAGTTTATGTAGTTTTATTTTCTGAAATTGTTTCATATGAGCTACGTGTTGGGGAACGTAGCAGAATTCAAAAAAATTCCTACGCTTCACCAAGATCAATCTAAGGAGTCATCTAGCAACGAGCTTAAAAGAGTGCATCTACATACCCTTTGTAGATTGCGAGCGGAAGCGTTCAAGAGAACGTGGATGATGGAGTCGTACTCGTCGTGATCCCTATCACCGATGATCCCAGCGCCGAACGGACGGCACCTCCGCGTTCAACACACGTACGGTGCAACGACGTCTCCTCCTTCTTGATCCAGCAAGGGGGGAGGAGAGGTTGATGGAGATCAAGCATCACGACGGCATGGTGGTGGATGCAACAGAAAAACTACAGGGCTTCGCCAAGGACCTGCGGGAGGAGGGAGATGTGTAACGGGGGGGAGGCGCCAGGGGCTGGGGTGCGGCTGCCCTCTCCCCCCCCCCACTATATATAGGTGCCAGGGGGCGCCGGCCCTAGGAGATGAGATCTCCTAGGGAGGGCGGCGGCCAGGGGGGTGGCTTGCCCCCCAAGCCAAGGAGGGCGCCCCCACCCCTAGGGTTCCCAACCCTAGGCGCAGGGGAGGACCAAGGGGGTGCGCCAGCCCACTATGGGCTGGTCCCCCTCCCCCTATGGCCCATGGGGCCCTCCGGGATGGGTGGCCCCACCCGGCGGACCCCCGGGACCCTTCTGGTGGTCCCAGTACACTACCGGTGACCCCCGGAACTCTCCCGATGGCCGAAACTGGACTTTCTATATAGAATTCTTTACCTTCGGACCACTCCGGAACTCCTCGTGATGTCCGGGATCTCATCCGGGACTCCAAACAACATTCGGGTTACCGTGTGCATATATCTCTACAACGCTAGCGTCACCGAACCTTAAGTGTGTAGACCCTACGGGTTCGGGAGACACGTAGACATGACCGAGATGACTCTCCGGTCAATAACCAACAGCGGGATCTGAATACCCATGTTGGTTCCTACGTGTTCCTCGATGATCTCATTGGATGAACCACAATGTCAAGGATTCACTCAATCCTGTATGCTATTCCCTTTGTCTATCGGTATAGTACTTGCCCGAGATTCGATCGTCGGTATACCGATACCTTGTTCAATCTCGTCATGGCAAGTCTCTTTACTCGTTCTGCAATACATCATCCTGTGACTAACTCCTTAGTCACATTGAGCTCATTATGATGATGTCTTACCGAGTGGGCCTAGAGATACCTCTCCGTCATACGGAGTGACAAATGGCAGTCTCGGTTCGTGCCAACTCAACAGACACTTTCGGAGATACCCGTTGCGTACCTCTATAGCCACCCAGTTACGTTGTGACGTTTGGCACACCCAAAGTATTCCTGCGGTATCCGGGAGTTGCACAACCTCATGGTCTAAGGAAAAGATACTTGACATTGGAAAAGCTTTAGCATTACGAACTACACGATCTTGTGCTAGGCTTAGGATTGGGTCTTGTCCATCACATCATTCTCCTAATGATGTGATCCCGTTATCAATGACATCCAATGTCCATGGCCAGGAAACCGTGACCATCTGTTGATCAACGAGCCAGTAACTAGAGGCTTACCAGGGACACGTTGTGGTCTATGTATTCACACATGTATCACTGTTTCCGTATAATACAATTCAAGCATGAATAACAGACAATTATCATGAACAGGGAAATATAATAATAACCATTTTATTATTGCCTCTAGGGCATATTTCCAACAGTCTCCCACTTGCACTAGAGTCAATAATCTAGTTACATTGTGATGAATCGAACACCCATAGAGTTCTGGTGTTGATCATGTTTTGCTCGTGGAAGAAGTTTAGTCAACGGATCTGCAACATTCAGATCCGTATGCACTTTACAAATATCTATGTCTCCAACTTGAACATAATTCCGGATGGAGTTGAAACGACGCTTGATGTGCTTGGTCTTCTTGTGAAACCTGGGCTCCTTGGCAATGGCAATGGCTGCAGTGTTGTCACCGAAGAGAGTCATCGGGCTTGACGCGCTTGGAATGATTCCTAGGTCGGTGATGAACTCCTTCATCCAGACTCCTTCCTGCGCTGCTTCGCAAGCAGCTATGTACTCCGCTTCACATGTAGAATGCGCCACGACGCTCTGCTTGCAACTGCACCAGCTCACTGCCCCACCATTCAAAATATACACGTATCCGGTTTGTGACTTAGAGTCATCCACATCTCTGTTGAAGCTAGCATTGACGTAACCCTTTACGACGAGCTCTTCGTCACCTCCATAAACGAGAAACATACCCTTAGTCCTTTATAGGTACTTCAGGATGTTCTTAACCGTTGTCCAGTGTTCCATACCGGGATCACTGATGGCTTCTCGCCCCTCGTTGGTTACCCCAAGTGGAAGGTTGAGATGTAGCGTAGCGGCAAATTTCCCTTGGCAAAGATACCAAGGATCGAATCCCGTGAGACTCCGAGGGTCGACAAGTAGGTGTCAACGGCGCCAGAAACTTAGCGGTTGACGGGACCTGCACACAGATACAGATAACTTTTCTCCCAACGAGTACATAGAGGGATAATAATGATAGCTATGACTGCAACTAGGAAATAAAAACAGGAAGTAAATAGAAGGTGTGATCAGTGGTGGTAATATGGACCGGGGTCCCATGATGTTCACTAGTGATGTCTCTCTCCCAAAAGACGATAAAACAGCAAAGCGAGGTAAACAAATTACAGCTGGGCAATTGACAGGATTATGTGCGCAAACCAATGCTAACTATGGTGCAAAGAAAGGTAGAGGCTCAAAAGCATGGGCGGTACGCCAAGGCAAGTAGACCGAAATCCATCTGCATTTACTACTAATCATCCACCTTGAGATATTTATCCAGAACATCTCGCTGGTATTAAGTTGCGAATCCCACCCAAAGTGTAAACTCAAAGCAACAGACAACTACATTAAAAAAACTTTGCGTAAAGTAAACAATCCTTGCACCCGCAAGTACAAGCACCGTTGTTTTCTCCCTTGTGGCAACAACACATCCCCTAGACTCATGTTTCTGTCACTCAAGCTAGTCATCAGGGGGCATGAACCCACAATCAAGCATAACGCTCCCTCTTGGAGTTACTACCTACTACTTGGCCAAAGCAATAAACAGCAACGGAGAACATGCAAGAATTACTCAAGAACAAAGATATAAAAGAGGTGAATCAAATATATTACTCAAACACAATCTGAACATAGTCTCATAATCCATCAGATCCCAGCAAACTCAGCAAAGCAACATCAGAAAGATTATATATGTGCCTCGATCATGTAGGGCAGCTCACGAGGTCTAAACCATGAAGAGCAAAGAGGGGAGGAGAACATCACATAGCTACTGATCATGGACCCATGGTCCAAGGTGGACTACTCACGACTCATCCGGGAAGCGTCCATGGTGGTGGAGAAGCTCCCGGTGGTGGTTCTCCCCTCCGGCAGGGTGCCGGGAAGAGTTCTCCTGATGCTCCCGATCTTGGAAGCGCTGCGGCGGCGAAACAGATGCGAGATCGCGAAAAAGGGTTCTGTCCTCGAGGGTTTCGGGACGAGAGGGATATATAGGCGAAGGGGGGCAGCCAGAGGCGGAGCAGGGGCCCCAGGCGCCCCCCTGGCGCGGCCAGGGGTGGGGCCGCGCCAGGTGGCCGCCTGGGCCTCCCCTGGCTCCCCTCTGGCCCATCTTTGGTTCTTTGCGAAGCTTCCTGTACGCTGGTTTTTCCTGTATTTTTCCTGGAATTTTTGGAGCACTTTTAATATGGGGGAAACCTGAAATAGAAAAACAGCAGAAAACAGGAACTGGCACTGTGGTGCACTGAGTTAATAGGTTAGTCCAAATATGATCAAAAGTGTATGGAAGTGCATCAATATCATAGCAATATCACACAAAAGAAGCATGGAGCAAGCAGAAATATAGATACGTTTTGGACGTATCAACATCCCCAAGCTTAATTCCTGCTCGTCCTCGAGTAGGTAAATGATAACAAGCATAATTTCTGTGGTGACATGCTACCAACCATATAAGAACTTTTTAAGTAAAGCAATCAAGGCATGTAATTCAATTCAAGTCATAACAAGCAAGAGTCTATATTAGCATTGTAACAAGAAACATAAGAACATAAAGGTGCAAGAGCTCTCGCTGTCCGTGACTCGAATGTCTCCAAATGGTGTTTGCATGCAAGAAAGGGGATAGGGATATACGAGAGAGTAAAACATAGTTTTTGTATTGTTGAGAACTTAATCTACTAAAGTTTCACACTTGGTATTCTTTGGAATCTTATCTTGACTCATCCCCAGACCACTAGCCACGTACAAGTCAAAATGATCCACTCCCTTTCGATATTTTGAGCACTCATGCAATGGATGAGCGTAAGCAAGAAAGTTGACACTTAGGATGGCATAGAGAGAAAAATGATGAAGGGGAAAGACAAAAAAGGTGTGAAAGGCTCACATCAATGAGGACAATCATAGGCGAGAGAAAGCCAAATGATAGATATGATGTGAGGAGTAGGGATTGCCATGCAACGGATGCACATATGAGCTAAGGTAAGCTCTCCAATGGAACTAGTGGGGGTGCATCCAACTTGCTCGCTCAAGAAGACCTAGAGCTCTTTTGAGGAGGCTCATCATTGGAATATACAAGCCAAGTTCTATAGTGTGAAGGTCCCCACATAGCTATATGCATGAATGATAATCTCTATGGAGTACAAGGTATAAGATGGAGTACGAGTATGGATCTCTCAAAAGGAATAGTAGTGTGCCCCCTTCTCTCTTTTTATTTCTTTTTCTCTTTTTTCTCTCTTTTTTTTTTATTTTTTCTTGTGGCCTCAATGGCTCTTTCTATTTAACTCTCATTTGTCCTCTTTGGGATCTTTTGATTTTGTCCTCTTTGGGATCTTTTCCTCACTTTAGGGGCAACACTCTATAAATTACAAGAAGTATAGAAGATCTTTCACACTTTACAAGAGTACTCAACATAAAGAAGATGAAACTATCATGATGTATGCAAATGTATGCCTCTGCCAGTGTAGCAGGATATGCAGTGATACTAGCGCGTCATGTAGCAATGATTAGGGCAAGGCCCAACTAGCATGCGGCTCATCGATCAAGCAAAAGGCATGTATGACATGAAGATCAAGTCATGAGAAGATGGATGTTGCATGACAATGTATCTCGGAAAGGCTATGGAAATGCCTTGATAGGTAGGTATGGTGGCTGTTTTGAGGAAGGATATAATGAGGCTTATGATGACAGAGCGTATCGTGCCAAGGATTTGGATGCACCGGCGAAGTATGCGCCAACTCTCGAGATGAGAAAGGGCAATGCACGGTACCGAAGAGGCTAGAAAAATATGGCTAGGTGGAAGTGTCAACTTTCGAATACTCACATTAGTCCGAAGAACTCATGCACTTATTATCGGTAACTCTCAATCTAATTAGGAGGTTCACAAAGAGACAAGTACCCCGAGGAGGAGTGTATGGGGGTTTGGTTATCCTTGCGCATCCTCGACTCATGGTACGTGAGTGTACTCTAATATTCGATCCCTCCAAAGATTAGTGATCCATCTAGTAGCTAAAGTTCTCAACTATTTTGTAGGTTTTCGAAAATAAACACGGGTTGCCCAAAATACGACATCTATCACTAATAGGCTAAAGCTCTTGACACCAAAAGTTCAGACATTACTCATGGCAATACCTCAAAACTATTGCAAGTTACTACTAAAATTAAATAACAACCTCAATTACCTACTTTAAGTTAAGACACACAACTCAGTGCAACAGGCAAACTCTCTTAACAAGATAAACATGAAAACTCAAGAGAGTTCAGCAACCAACTAAACAAAAGGTCTTTAAAAAGAAAAGCATGAAAACTAAGAGCTAAACATGACAGCAGCTATGGAAAGACAAAGAACACACACAGCAAAGATAAGCATGAAAATCCTATGTTGTGTTCTAGTTTGAAGTAGAGCGTGTTTCTCTCCCACACAAAGAAAGCTGGGTTCTAACTTGTTATGAACAGCAAGCAAAGCTAAAGAAAACTAAAAAAAGAAACTAAGAGCAAGACGCTCCAAGCATAACACATAACGCATGAAGTGATAAAATTATAGTGGAACGAAAGACGAACTGATAATTGTTGATGGAGAAGGGGATGCATGGGGGCATCCCCAAGCTTAGACGCTTGAGTCTTCTTGAATATTTCTTGGGGGTGCACGGGGGCATCCCCAAGCTTGAGCGTTTGACCCTCCTGAATCTTCTTTTATCATCTTCCCTCGCACACTTGAGAACTCCCTTCATACATAACTCATCATAATCTGATTGGCGAGGTTAGTACCCACAATAAAATAATTTTTCCCTACTGGAAATAAAGATAATCTTGAAGAGCTACTGTTTCTCAAGATTGCCAAAAGGTTTTTGCAAAGAAAAAGCAAGCTCAAGGTTTGCAAAACGAAGAAAAGGCAAAACAGGACAGAATCTGTGAAAAACAGACCAGCAGATAGTAAATAATTTTTTCGGGGCACTTCTGCAACTCAAATCAAAAAACTCAGAACAGACACTCGAAAGCCAATTGTATAGAGCATGCTGTCAAAAAAATTCAGATCAAAAAGATGATCTGGTGATTTTATTCGAATTTTTCTATCCAAGGACAGAATCTGTTTTCTGGACAGCACGTCACAACTTTTGAACTTTCTTGCAATCGGAGGCTAAACTTGGCACAAAGCTGAAAAGAAAAGATACAATGATGATGCTACTGTAGTAACAAACATCAAGACACAACAAAAGCAAAATAAAACCTAATTCGTTGTGGGCTGCCTCCCAAAAGCTCTTTCTTTTATGCCTTTAAGCTAGGCATGATGCAAAAAGAGAAGATCAAGTTCTATCAAGAGTAAGAGAATAGCTAGCCCGTGTAACGGACTCAAAAGGCAACTTAATCTTCTTTCTAGGGAAGTGTTCCATCCCTTTCTTGAGAGGGAATTGGAATTTTATATTCCCCTCTTTCATGTCAATGATAGCACCAACGGTGCGAAGAAAAGGACGTCCCAAAATAATTGGACATGAAGGTTCACATTCAATATCCATAATAGTAAAATCAACGGGAACATAATTGTCATTGACAATGATAAGAACATCGTCGATCTTCCCCAAAGGTTTCTTTACGGAAGAATCAACAAGACGAACACCAAAAGAACAAGGATCAAAAGGTTTCAATTCAAACATATCATACATTCTTTTGGGCATAACGGAGGTACTAGCTCCAACATCACATAAAGCATAGCAAGAGAAGTTATTCAACTTAATTTTAATCATAGGATCCCAACTATCTTCTAGCTTTCTAGGTATGGAGGCTTCTACCCTAAGCTTCTCCTCCCTAGATTGGATAAGAGCATTAGTGATATGCTCCGTGAAGGCAAGATTAAGTGTGCTAGTGTGGGGATCTCTAGACATCTTGTGAAGAAAACCAATAACTTCAGAGAGGGTGCAATTATCAAAATCAAGGTCACTACTATCAAGTAAAGTGATAGTGGTGTCCTTTAGGCTCACTTTTTTGGTAGCTTCTATGGTCATAGGAGTTTCTTCTTCTACGGTTGAGGTCATAGCATCACCATTAATAGGTCCAATGGGACTAGGAGTGCATTGGGTGCTAAGAGTTTGGATATCCTCAACAACTTGGATAGTAGCAACAGTGTGGTGGGTAGGAAGGCTCTTAATTCTATCTTCTTCCTCCTTCAGGGGTGCAACCACTTCAGGTTTAGCTGCCATTTGGTTTATCAAAGTGGCTTGTGTGTGGGACATATTGAAAACTTAGGTCTCAGTGATGGTGAGCCTAGTCTGGAGGTTAGAAATCTCAATATTTAGGCTCTCCAGTTGTCTACCAATGTCTTGCAAGATAGCAGTATGCTCATCTAATTGCCTCGAGAAGGTCTTGTTTTGTTCATATTGGGTGCACATGTAGTTCTTAGTGGCCTTCTCTATTTCTAGAAGTTTCTCATAACTAGGCATGTCCCTATCTCTAGGGGTGGAGTTCTTGGTGCTAGGATAAGTATTGTTGTTCCCATAGGAATTAGAGGGGAACGGTCTAGGGTTGCTACCAAAATTACTCCTATAAGCATTGTTATTGAAATTGTTTCTAGAGATAAAGTTCACATCTACTTGATCTTGAGCAATCAAAGAATTTAAAGGAACATCATGAGGATCAATAGAAGGTTGCTTGGAAAGTAGAGACATGATCAAGTCAACCTTTTCATTTAGGGAGGAAATCTCCTCGACAGAGTTTACCTTCCTACCCAAGGTTGTCAGAATTGCGATTTTGAATCGGATCGGAGCCCTGATGGTAGGATCGCAAATCGTGGAATCTTCACTATCAGGATCGTAGAAACGTAGATTCTATGAAGTAAAGTCGTAGAATCAGAGGGGTTAGTTTGGATCGTAAAGTCGTAGAATCGTACAACAGAATCGCGATTCTGACAACCTTGTTCCTACTTGTTGGAGCGTGTTCGGTGTGCCATTGGGAATAATTGGTCATCATCTCGTCGAGAAGCTTCGTGGCAGCACCAAGTGTAGTTGACATAAAGGTTCCTCCCGCGGCCGAATCTAACAAGTTCCGCGAGGTAAAGTTCAAGCCTGCATAAAAAGTTTGGATAACCATCCAAGTAGTCAAACCATGAGTAGGGCAGTTCTTGACAAGAGATTTCATGCGTTCCCAAGCTTGGGCAACGTGTTCATTACCCAATTGTTTAAAATTCATTATGTTACTCCTTAGTTGGATAATTTAGCAGGGGGATAGTACTTCCCAATAAAGGCATCCTTGCACTTGTCCCAAGAATCTATACTATTCCTAGGCAAGAATTGAAACCAGATTTTAGCTCCTCCTCTCAAGGAGAAAGGAAAAAGCTTAAGCTTAACAATACCACCATCTACTTCTTTGTACTTTTGCATATCACAGAGCTCAACAAAATTATTTAAGTGCAAAGCAGCATCATCTCCAGCACCGGAGAATTGATCTTTCATAACTAGGTTCAGTAAAGCAGGTTTAATCTCATAAGAAGGTGCTGAAATGGCAGGTGTAGCAATAGGCATGCAGATAAAGTCACCGTTGTTATGACTAGTGAAGTCACACAACTTGGTGTTCTCGGTGGAACCCATAGCAGCAGCAAGCAAGATAACTATTTTTGTGATTTTTGGTAAGGGACACTAAAGCAAAAACTGCAAGGTAAACTAACAAGACTAAAAAGCAAAGATAAAAGATAGCGTGCAACTCCCCTATCTTGAAGAGTGGAGTCCCCGGCAACGGCGCCAGAAACTTGCTTGATGGCTTCTCGCCCCTCGTTGGTTACCCCAAGTGGAAGGTTGAGATGTAGCGTAGCGGCAAATTTCCCTTGGCAAAGATATCAAGGATCGAATCCCGTGAGACTCCGAGGGTCGACAAGTAGGTGTGAACGGTGCCAGAAACTTAGCGGTTGACGGGACCTGCACACAGATACAGATAACTTTGCTCCCAACGAGTACAGAGAGGTTGTCAATCCCTGCGGCCTTGTTGTTTACAAAGGATCAAACACAAGAGATAATAATGATAGCTATGACTACAACTAGGAAATAAAAACAGGAAGTAAATAGAAGGTGTGATCAGCGGTGGTAATATGGACCGGGGTCCCATGATGTTCACTAGTGATGTCTCTCTCCCAAAAGACGATAAAACAGCAAAGCGAGGTAAACAAATTACAGCTGGACAATTGACAGGATTATGTGCGCAAACCAATGCTAACTATGCTGTAAAGAAAGGTAGAGGCTCAAAAGCATGGGCGGTACGCCAAGGCAAGTAGACCGAAATCCATCTGCATCTATGGGACGCCCCCGATTTGACCGTACACTAATCATGCACGCAAATGTGTACGACCAAGATCAGGGACTCACCGGAAGATATCACAACACAACTCTAGACACAAATTAAAATAATACAAGCTTTATATTACAAGCCAGGGGCCTCGAGGGCTCGAATACATAAGCTCGAATACACAAGAGTCAGCGAAAGCAATGATATCTGAGTACAGACATAAGTTAAACAAGTTTGCCTTAAGAAGGCTAGCACAAAAGTAGCAACGATTGAAAAGGCAAGGCCTCCTGCCTGGGACCTCCTAACTACTCCTCGAAGCCGAACCCCACGTAGAAGCATCATCGGGATCTTCTGGCTCCTGGACTCCATCAACCTGGTTGCATCATCCGAGAAGAAGGAACAAGAGGGGAAAAGGGGGAGAAAGCAACCGTGAGTACTCATCCAAAGTACTCGCAAGCAAGGATCTACACTACAAATGCAATGATATCTGTGTAGGGGGTAATATATGTGGGTTAAACTGCAGCATGCCAGAATAAGAGGGGGATAGCTAATCCAATCGGAGACTACGCTTCTGGCCACCTCCACCTTGCAGCAGTAGAAGAGAATAGATTGAAGTAACAAGTATCCTCGCATCTCGCAACCTCCGTCTTGCAGCAGTAGAATAGAATAGATGGTAAGTTCACCAGGTAACAAAGTATAGCATAAACCTACCCGGCGATCCTCCCGCACATCACCCTGTGAGAGAGCAACCACCGAGTTATATCTGGAACTTGTAAGGGTGTGTTTTATTAAGTATCCGGTTCTAGTTGTCATGAGGTCAGAGTACAACTCCGGGTCGTCCTTTTACCGAGGGACACGGCTATTCGAATAGATTAACTTCCCTGCAGGGGTGCACCACATAACCCAGCACGCTTGATCCCATTTGGCGGGACACACTTTCCAGGGTCATGCCCGGCCTCGGAAGATCAACACGTCGCAGCCCTACCTAAGCACAACAGAGAGGTCAGCACGCCGGTCTAAACCCTAAGCGCACGGGGGTCTGGGCCCATCACCCAATGCACACCTGCGCGTTGCGAGGGCGGCCGGTAAGCAAACCTAGCCTCTCCTAATACCAGAGTAGGCTTTCCAGTCCAATCCGGCGCGCGCCGCTAAGTCGCTGACGTCAAGAAGGCTTCGGCTGATACCACGACGTCGAGTACCCATAACTATTCCCATGTAGCTGGTTAGTGCGTATAGAACAAATGGCCAGACTCAGATCAAATACCAAGATCTCGATAAACATGTTATTATGACATAACCGCGGACAACGTCCAGGGCCAGGCCCACCTGTCTCCTAGGTGGTCGCAACCTTCCCTGTCGCTCCGCCACAAAGTAACCATCAGGGGGCTGTCGGGAACCCAGGCCCACCACTACCTGGGTGGAACCACCTGCCCCTTCAGCCCCCATCTCCGAATCATCATCATGTGAATGTAAAGTATGTAAATAGTATATACCCGTGATCACCACCCGAGTGATCACGGCCCGATGGTATAGCATGGCAGACGGACAAGAATGAAGGGCCACTGATGGAATACTAGCATCATATACTAAGCATTAGGATGGCGGGTACAGGTATCAACAGTTGTAGCAGCAATGACAGGCTATGCAACAGAATAGGAGTAACCGAACAGTAACATGCTACACTAATCTAATGCAAGCAGTAGAGAAAAGAATAGGCGATATCTGGTGATCAAAGGGGGGGGCTTGCCTGGAAGCTCTGCAGACGAAAGGAATCTTCGGAAGCGTAGCCGTAGTCCAACACCGAAGCATCAATGGTCTCGGGGTCTATCACAGTATCGGAGTCTACCGAAAATAAGCAACGAAGGGGAAACAAATAAATAACAGAGCAAAGGATAGCATCACAAAGCATAACGTGGAAAAAGACGGTGCTACGTGTGACCTAACGCAGTGCTCGGTGATAAAGGCGAAGAGGAATAACATCCGGGAAAGTATTCCCGGTGTTAGGCATTTTTGGGCAGATGAAACGGAGGGGAATGTTGCATGTTCGGTATGATAGAGGCGTGTGGCGGACGAACGGACCTCGTATTCGGATTCGTCTCGTCGTTCTGAGCAACTTTCATGTACAAAGTTTTTTCATCCGAGTTATGGTTTAAAAGATATGATTTTCTAAAGTTTTTATTAATTTCTGGAATTTAATATTAATTAAATTAATTCGAAAAAGGGTTTATGACATCAGCACGACATCATGCTGATGTCAGCATGGTTGACTGGTCAACCTGACCAGTGGGTCCCACTGGTCAGTGACACAGTATAATTAGTTCTATATTTAATTAACTAAACCTGATTAGTTTAACTAATTTAAAGTTAATTAGATTAATCACAATTAATTAAGTTAATCTTAACATTATTCAATTTAGTTAATTGTCCATTAGGTTAATTAAAGACAGGATTAATTAGATTAATTATCTAGTTAATTAATTAATTAATTAATATTATTAATTATTTATATTTATATTTCTTTTTTCGTTCTCGGGCCTAGGGCCCCCTTGCCATTGGCCCTGGGGGGGGGGGCTTAACGGGCGTTGGGTTATGGGCACTGGGCACGGCCACGAGCGCCCGATGGGAGCGAGCCGGTGCGGGCCTCGGGGCGGCGATCGAAGGCCGGGGCGGCGAGGCATTGGGGTCGGGGCGCCATTTCCCTCGATCCAGATCGGGGCAGAGGTGGTCGTGGGGGGGAGTGGACCGAGAGGGGGAAGTGGGGGAGGGATTGGGCTAGGGTTTCGGGTCCGTGGGGTTATACAGCCGGGATGGGCCGGCTGGGTTGCGTGGGTGGCCAGCTGGGCCTGTTGGCCTAGTTGGCCAGGGGGTCCTCTTCGTTTTTGTTGTTTCTTTTTTTTGTTTGTTCTTTTAATTCTTTTCTGTTTTCTTTATTTTAGTTATAAAAATAGTTTTTTTTAAGTTAATCCTTGCTCCTAAATTAGCATAACAACATAGGCCACCTCTACAAAAAGTTTGGTGACTAAATAAACTAGTTTAATATTTGTTTATCATGCAAAAGCATTTAATTAATACTTTGGGCCCGTGATTTATTCGTTTTAGAGCATTTAAGCATTTTATCAAAATGTGGTACCTTCATCATATTTACTCATGATTTACTTTGACGCATCTAGAATATTTTAATTTTAATGTTTGAAAAATTTTGTTGTTTGCGTTTGTTTCGAAATTTGAATTTGGATCGTTCTAAACTAATGCGAGATTATCAACAGCGACCGTGGTAACGTGGCATCATTAGTGTGGAATTACTGTAGTGTAATTACCCGGGCGTCACAATTCTCCTCCACTACAAGAAATCTCGTCTCAAGATTTAAGCGGTGGAGTAAGGGGGGGGGGGTTCTGGTTGCGGAATTATAACGGGTCTTCTTGGTCTTGGTTGCCCTTCTCGAAGAGGTTGACTCCATGCGTTGATGTCTTAATTTGCTCTACTTCCGGTCACCATGATGAAGTTGTCATGCTTCCTCCGGGGTATTCATCGTCCTACGAACGCGACCAGGGGGAAAACTTTGGTGGAACGTATCTCCACGAAGTATGTGCATCTGACAGTGAATTCAGAAAGTGATACACGAAGTGCCCTACGCGTAGTATTTCAGTGAATGCATTGAGAACAATAAGCGATGGTACCAAAGTTTCAAACGGGTAGGCAGTCATTCGATGCCTAACCAGAAGCTGGAATGGGGGCTTGAACAACGAGAATAATAAGGTGTTTGATATCAGGATGAAACATGGTAGAATTTAGCTCGTGAATTACACACGAAGCCAAGTGCAAAGTGTACCTTAGAATCAGGGTTGTAAATAAGGGTCAGGTTTCGATCCAGTGGTCCTGTGGGTTATGGGCCCACCATGTGGATTGAAAGTAGGAAGGGTGGTGACATGTTGCACAGCCTCGACAGGGAGGCATGTGAGTGGATAGCTTGTCAGCTATGTCGGCAACAATGTCGGAACCAAGGACGGGGAACGAAGAGAACCATTTTCCTACTCGTTGAAACAAGGCGGACCAATAGGCAAAGTTCTCATCCAGCGGCTGTATCGGGATATTATCATCAATAGAATCAAGGTCTTAGTAATAGAGTTGTACACCAAGGTGTTTACATAAGCAGAAAATTATTACTGCTTAGATTATATGTAGATCAAAGAAAGGTTAAACAAACAAATGGAAAGGAAAATTGTGATTACACACAATTAATAGGAGTATATCCTTCCCTTGTACAAGCAGAACATGACATACATGTTAGGAGAGCAAGTACCCAACCATTCAGATAAAGAGGCAAGGATTAATCAAAATTTTACCCATACAACGGTGTTTGGATAACTGACCAAGAAACATTTAGCATTGGGCTTCAAATGCTCTTGTTGAAAATCGGAGTACCACAGACATGCTTCGAGATAGCATTGGCATGGTCTTTAAGCAAAGGTCGGACTTGGATACACAAAGGATTCATTAGGAGCAGCTTATAAAATAAGACTTACAATTTCCTCCTGGAAGAATGGTTATCCTTGCGAAGAAATTATAATGATAGGTCCTCCAGCCAGGGGTGCTAGACATGGCATCATATTACCGGGTTATCAAAGGACCAAGATTATAACTCCTGGAAAGTTGCCCCAACCATCATATCTGACCGAGATTCAGATCTGATTGGTGTCATGATACCTCAAACTCGGGATGTTTGAGAAGAAAAGGTGCAACACAAATTGATGAAATGACATTGCAAGATTCTCAGGAAATGAACTATGGGAGCGGGTTCCCGAATTAATAGTTCTTCATTTAAACCAAGGAGAGGATGGGGAGGCGGCTGATGGGCTCAGCGACAATTCATCGAGAATTCCAAACGGATGGATTTCCACAATAATGTGAACAAAAATATGACACTTGTCAATTCAAATGATATAAGGTTGTATGCTCGAGGAAAACATACACCATTAATCATTAGTTGAAAGGTGTGCCCGAAATATGACCTTAGGCAGCAAGATCAATGTTAGAGTGATGATTCAATAACCAACAATCTAAGAACGAACTGTCGATCATTAACTTCATAGCAATAGGGTTGCTAGAAGTATAGAACTCAAGCAGCATCGTTAGCATATTGGTATCCCGGTTAAAAACAACACGGGGACCAAGGAAGAATGGTGATGGTGAGAAGTAGCATCATACCGAGAATTTATAAGAGGTGGAGCAATCCTCACAACATTCTGGACATAATGACAATAATACTTCAAGGCAGAACAGAATACAAGCTGGATAGCAAGTTGCATCCATAACATGGACAAGCTCGTGATGAAAGGAAGTCAAGGGTGTTGTCGATGATAATAAAAATCATCGAGGGCAAGGAGGGTATTTCTCATCATGAACTCAGTTGACATCTCGGAAGAAGTCAAAGTGTTGAAGGTGATCACGGCTCATTTGTCGGGAGTTTTCAAGAAAATGCAATCAAACAGCGATGTCATCAAGCAGGGAATGACGACATGGAAGTCATAGGAACAACAGATAAGATGCAAGCTCGGAATCGAAGTTGCCTTTTAGAACAAGCAACATGAGGTTGAAAGCTCGATGTAAGTCGTGCCCACATTCTGAAGAATTCGTGCACCAAAGAAGGACGAGGTAGCACAGTCAAAGATAGCAAGACAAGGGGTGTATCTGATAGTCTAGGAATAACCAGATTGAGTTTAAAATTTTCCCAACAACATCTACTATGGGTGTTGAATTTTTAGAGCGGATTTGATTTACTAAACGGTGTCCTTGGTTGATGGCAACCTAGAACCCGTAGAGTGTTTACGACAAGCAAAGGTATTACTTCATCAAAAGCTCAAACCGTGTAGTGCAAAGGCATGATATCCTCGAGATATCAGAGGGTAAAACTCGAAGGTAGAACACGATAGAAGTTGAACTAGGTCATTGACCTATGATAGTAGATACTGTAACCTTGTCAAAAATTGACGAGGCAATGGAATGAATTCCCAACAGATATATTAGATTAGGACAGCATGGTCGGAACCATAACTGTAAGGAATCAATTCAAGAATACCGAAAGAATCATACAGCTGAATAATCAATTTGCAAGAAGCTTCCGAGACGCTCTACATCATTTTCATGGGCATGAACACAAGTTCAAGGTCGACTCCCACTTCTTTAATGCATATCATTTCATTCACCTCCCGCTTTGATAAAACTGTAGTGTCGGAATTTTATCTGGTAGAACACCAGAAGAGTATGACTTGTGAAAACTTTCGGGTTCTCACGGATTAGGGGAAGGCATAGGTTCAACCCATCGGGCATCTTAGTAACATATACCACAAGTTTCAAAAGTAAAAATTCAAGCTCAAAAGCAGAGCATGGTTGGCCAAGCAGAGGATACAATTTACCGAAGGCATTATGTATCAGTGGAAGAACTCGCAAGGTGATTGAATATGAAGGACACTCTCGGATAACAATCCAACAATGGATCGGGTGATCCACAACGGAGCTGATGTGAGTATCGGTACTCACTCAGAGGAAGAAAGAATGCAGAGAATCATCTTATTAGTCTGATGCTTAAATGGAAAGAAATTATGGTTTCCAAAATGAAGGATCAGAAGCAGACGCTCTGATCAAGATGGATAAGTCGAAAACACTTAGTTGGACAATCAATAAAGGTTTGATTTGCCGAGAACCAACTCATGTCCGGAATGACGTCTGAGCCGGAAAGATAATTTTATAAAGGATAACCTGATGACTGCGTGCATACTCACACATTGAATCAATAGGCTCAAAATGGCTAAGACAAGGGATATTAACGAAGGCTACTAGTCATATGGAACTAACCATAATGCAAGCAGGCAAGAACTTCAAGAGTAATAGGCTGCAGAGGATTTTCGAAAGATCAAAAAGTATTCAGAAGAATTTTGTGAGACACATGATCAATTGAGAAAAACGGATCCTCGATAAATGTGAGGAAATAACCGTAAGGGTTTTCATGGTGAATAAAACTGCAACACAGTAAACTCAAAGGATTCTCGGGACTACGGAAATATTTCGAGGCATCTTGTAACGACAGGAGCGACGAGGAATGATCATGAGAATGACATGTGCATGCAGATATCCATAGGGATATATCGGTGGCAGTGAATTGCAAAGGCGATGAGCACAAGGGTGTCGGGAAATTATCGAGGAATATCCTCAGAATTCTTCTGATGAAGCAGGTGACCTTCCGGAATGGGGACTCTCCGGGAGAAATAGTTACGAGAACCTAGAGTCAGAGTTAGTAAAATCTTTTTACCCGAATAGAAGAGAGATCAGAGTCCCAGAGTATAGACGAGGAGTAAAAGATCCTAATACCACCCATTGGTGCTGTGGGCCCGTAAGCCACACAACAAGTTAGTAAATTTATTTTTCAAAGACTAGACTCAACTTCGGCCAAGGAGTTGGAAAGGGGGATTCCTACAGGCAGTCGGCTCTGATACCAACTTGTGACACCCCCGATTTGACCGTACACTAATCATGCACGCAAATGTGTACGACCAAGATCAGGGACTCACTGGAAGATATCACAACACAACTCTAGACACAAATTAAAATAATACAAGCTTTATATTACAAGCCAGGGGCCTCGAGGGCTCGAATACATAAGCTCGAATACACAAGAGTCAGCGGAAGCAATGATATCTGAGTACAGACATAAGATAAACAAGTTTGCCTTAAGAAGGCTAGCACAAAAGTAGCAACGATCGAAAAGGCAAGGCCTCCTGCCTGGGACCTCCTAACTACTCCTCGAAGCCGAACCCCACGTAGAAGCATCATCGGGATCTTCTGGCTCCTGGACTCCATCAACCTGGTTGCATCATCCGAGAAGAAGGAACAAGAGGGGAAAAGGGGGAGAAAGCAACCGTGAGTACTCATCCAAAGTACTCGCAAGCAAGGATCTACACTACAAATGCAATGATATCTGTGTAGGGGGTAATATATGTGGGTTAAACTGCAGCATGCCAGAATAAGAGGGGGATAGCTAATCCAATCGGAGACTACGCTTCTGGCCACCTCCACCTTGCAGCAGTAGAAGAGAATAGATTGAAGTAACAAGTATCCTCGCATCTCGCAACCTCCGTCTTGCAGCAGTAGAATAGAATAGATGGTAAGTTCACCAGGTAACAAAGTATAGCATAAACCTACCCGGTGATCCTCCCGCACATCACCCTGTGAGAGAGCAACCAACGAGTTATATCTGGAACTTGTAAGGGTGTGTTTTATTAAGTATCCGGTTCTAGTTGTCATGAGGTCAGAGTACAACTCCGGGTCGTCCTTTTACCGAGGGACACGGCTATTCGAATAGATTAACTTCCCTGCAGGGGTGCACCACATAACCCAGCACGCTTGATCCCATTTGGCCGGACACACTTTCCAGGGTAATGCCCGGCCTCGGAAGATCAACACGTCGCAGCCCTACCTAAGCACAACAGAGAGGTCAGCACGCCGGTCTAAACCCTAAGCGCACGGGGGTCTGGGCCCATCGCCCAATGCACACCTGCGCGTTGCGAGGGCGGCCGGTAAGCAGACCTAGCCTCTCCTAATACCAGAGTAGGCTTTCCAGTCCAATCTGGCGCGCGCCGCTAAGTCGCTGACGTCAAGAAGGCTTCGGCTGATACCACGACGTCGAGTACCCATAACTATTCCCACGTAGCTGGTTAGTGCGTATAGACCAAATGGCCAGACTCAGATCAAATACCAAGATCTCGATAAACGTGTTATTATGACATAACCGCGGACAACGACCAGGGCCAGGTCCACCTGTCTCCTAGGTGGTCGCAACCTGCCCTGTCGCTCCGCCACAAAGTAACCATCAGGGGGCCGTTGGGAACCCAGGCCCACCACTACCTGGGTGGAACCACCTGCCCCTTCAGCCCCCATCTCCGAATCATCATCATGTGAATGTAAAGTATGTAAATAGTATATACCCGTGATCACCACCCGAGTGATCACGGCCCGATGGTATAGCATGGCAGACGGACAAGAATGAAGGGCCACTGATGGAATACAAGCATCCTATACTAAGCATTAGGATGGCGGGTACAGGTATCAACAGTTGTAGCAGCAATGACAGGCTATGCAACAGAATAGGAGTAACCGAACAGTAACATGCTACACTAATCTAATGCAAGCAGTAGAGAGAAGAATAGGCGATATCTGGTGATCAAAGGGGGGGAGGCTTGCCTGGAAGCTCTGCAGACGAAAGGAATCTTCGGAAGCGTAGCCGTAGTCGAACACCGAAGCATCAATGGTCTCGGGGTCTATCACAGTATCAGAGTCTACCGAAAATAAGCAACGAAGGGGAAACAAATAAATAACAGAGCAAACAATAGCATCACAAAGCATAACATGGCAAAAGACGGTGCTACGTGTGACCTAACGCAGTGCTCGGTGATATAGGCGAAGAGGAATAACATCCGGGAAAGTATTCCCGGTGTTAGGCATTTTCGGGCAGATGAAACGGAGGGGAATGTTGCATGTTCGGTATGATAGAGGCATGTGGCGGACGAACGGACCGCGTCTTCAGATTCGTCTCGTCGTTCTGAGCAACTTTCATGTACAAAGTTTTTTCATCCGAGTTATGGTTTAAAAGATATGATTTTCTAAAGTTTTTATTAATTTCTGGAATTTAATATTAATTAAATTAATTCGAAAAAGGGTTTATGACATCAGCACGACATCATGCTGATGTCAGCATGGTTGACTGGTCAACCTGACCAGTGGGTCCCACTGGTCAGTGACACAGTATAATTAGTTCTATATTTAATTAACTAAACCTGATTAGTTTAACTAATTTAAAGTTAATTAGATTAATCACAATTAATTAATTTAATCTTAACATTATTCAATTTAGTTAATTGTCCATTAGGTTAATTAAAGACATGATTAACTAGATTAATTATCTAGTTAAATAATTAATTAATTAATATTATTAATTATTTATATTTATATTTCTTTTTTTTCTTTTTTCGTTCTGGGGCCTGGGGCCCCCTTGCCATTGGCCCTGGGGGGGGGGCTTAACGGGCGTTGGGTTATGGGCACTGGGCACGGCCACGAGCGCCCGATGGGAGCGAGCCGGTGCTGGCCTCGGGCGAGACCAGCGGCGCGGCCGCCGGGGCGCGGCAGGACCGGTCCGGCCGGTGGCGGCATGGCAGGCTGGGTGAGGCGGGGCGTGCAGGAGCGCCGGCGGCCGCGGCGAGCTGCGCCGGCCACGAGATAGCAGCGGGG
>LR738711.1:698280101-698337352 GCA_902687465.1 Secale cereale | reverse complement strand
GGCAACGGCGAGCGGTGATCGAAGGCCGGGGCGGCGAGGCGTTGGGGTCGGGGCGCCATTTCCCTCGATCCAGATCGGGGCAGAGGTGGTCGTGGGGGGGGAGTGGACCGAGAGGGGGAAGTGGGGGAGGGATTGGGCTAGGGTTTCGGGTCCGTGGGGTTATACAGCCGGGATGGGCCGGCTGGGTTGCGTGGGTGGCCAGCTGGGCCTGTTGGCCTAGTTGGCCAGGGGGTCCTCTTCGATTTTGTTGTTTCTTTTTTTGTTTGTTCTTTTAATTCTTTTCTGTTTTCTTTATTTTAGTTACAAAAATAGTTTTTTTAAAGTTAATCCTTGCTCCTAAATTAGCATAACAACATAGGCCACCTCTACAAAAAGTTTGGTGACTAAATAAACTAGTTTAATATTTGTTTATCATGCAAAAGCATTTAATTAATACTTTGGGCCCGTGATTTTTTTGTTTTGGAGCATTTAAGCATTTTATCAAAATGTGGTACCTTCATCATATTTACTCATGATTTACTTTGACACATCTAGAATATTTTAGTTTTAATGTTTGAAAACTTTTGTTGTTTGCATTTGTTTCGAAATTTGAATTTGGATCGTTCTGAACTAATGCGAGATTATCAACAGCGATCGTGGTGACGTGGCATCATTAGTGTGGAATTACTGTAGTGTAATTACCCGGGCGTCACAATCTACTACTAATCATCCACCTTGAGATATCTATCCAGAATATCTCGCTGGTATTAAGTTGCGAATCCCACCCAAAGTGTAAACTCAAAGCAACAGACAACTGCATTAAAAGAACTTTGCGTAAAGTAAACAATCCTTGCACCCGCAAGTACAAGCATCGTTGTTTTCTCCCTTGTGGCAACAGCACATCCCCTAGACTCATGTTTCTGTCGCTCAAGCTAGTCATCAGGGGGCATGAACCCACAATCAAGCATAACGCTCCCTCTTGGAGTTACTACCTACTACTTGGCCAAAGCAATAAACAGCAAGAGAACATGCAAGAATTACTCAAGAACAAAGATATAAAAGAGGTGAATCAAATATATTACTCAAAAACAATCTGAACATAGTCTCATAATCCATCAGATCCCAACAAACTCAGCAAAGCAACAGCAGAAAGATTATATATGTGCCTCGATCATGTAGGGCAGCTCACGAGGTCTGAACCATGAAGAGCAAAGAGGGGAGGAGAACATCACATAGCTACTGATCATGGACCCATGGTCCAAGGTGGACTACTCACGACTCATCCGGGAAGCGTCCATGGTGGTGGAGAAGCTCCCGGTGGTGGTTCTCCCCTCCGGCAGGGTGCCGGGAAGAGTTCTCCTCATGCTCCCGATCTTGGAAGCGCTGCGGCGGCGGAACAGAGGCGAGATCGCGAAAAAGGGTTCTGTCCTCGAGGGTTTCGGGACGAGAGGGATATATAGGCGAAGGGGGGCAGCCAGAGGCGGAGCAGGGGCCCCAGGCGCCCCCCTGGCACGGCCAAGGGTGGGGCCGCGCCAGGTGGCCGCCTGGGCCTCCCCTGGCTCCCCTCTGGCCCATCTTTGGTTCTTCGCGAAGCTTCCTGTACGTTGATTTTTCCTGTATTTTTCCTGGAATTTTTGGAGCACTTTTAATATGGGGGAAACCTGAAATAGAAAAACAGCAGAAAACAGGAACCGGCACTGTGGTGCACTGAGTTAATAGGTTAGTCCAAATATGATCAAAAGTGTATGGAAGTGCATCAATATCATAGCAATATCACACAAAAGAAGCATGGAGCAAGCATAAATTATAGATACGTTTAGGACGTATCAATCACTTTGGTACCTCCCTACCAAACTTATGGCAAGGTTCACATCAGGTCTGGTACACAACATGGCATACATAATAGAACCTATGGCTGAGGCATAGGGGATGACACTCATCTTTTCTCTATCTTCTGCCGTGGTCGGGGATTGAGCCGTTCTCAATCTCATACCTTGCAATACAGGCAAGAACCCTTTCTTGGACTGATCCATATTGAACTTCTTCAATATCTTATCAAGGTATGTGCTTTGTGAAAGACCAATGAGGCGTCTCGATCTATCTCTATAGATCTTGATACCTAATATGTAAGCAGCTTCTCCAAGGTCCTTCATTGAAAAACTTTTATTCAAGTAGGCCTTTATGCTCTCCAAGAATTCTATATCATTTCCCATCAGCAATATGTCATCCACATATAATATGAGAAATGCTACAGAGCTCCCACTCACTTTTTTGTAAATACAGGCTTCTCCCCAAGTTTGTATAAAACCAAACGCTTTGATCACATCATTAAAGCGAATATTCCAACTTCGAGATGCTTGCACCAGCCCGTAGATCGAGCGCTGGAGCTTGCATACCTTGTTAGCATTCTCAGGATCGACAAAACCTTCCGGCTGCATCATATACAGCTCTTCCTTGAGGAAGCCATTAAGGAATGTCGTTTTGACGTTCATCTGCCATATCTCATAATCATAGAATGCGGCAATTGCTAACATGATTCGGACGGACTTCAGCATCGCTACAGGAGAGAAAGTCTCGTCGTAGTCAATCCCTTGAACTTGTCGATAACCATTAGCGACAAGCCGAGCATATAGATGGTCACATTACCATCCGCGTCAGTCTTCTTCTTAAATATCCATTTATTTTCTATGGCGTGCCGATCATCGGGAAAGTCCACCAAAGTCCATACTTTGTTTTCATACATGGATCCTATCTCGGATTTCATGGCTTCAAGCCATTTGTTGGAATCCGGGCCCGCCATCGCTTCTTCATAGTTCGAAGGTTCACCGTTGTCTAACAACATGATTTCCATGACAGGGTTGCCGTACAATTCTAGTGCGGAACGTGTCCTTGTGGACCTTCGAAGTTCAGTAGTAACTTGATCTAAATCTTCATGATCATCATCATTAACTTCCTCCCCTGTCGGTGCAGGCACCTCAGGAAGAATTTCCTGCGCTGCGCTACTTTCCGGTTCGGGAGGGGTGACTGTCACCTCATCAAGTTCTACTTTCCTCCCACTCACTTCTTTCGAGAGAAACTCTTTCTCCAGAAAGGATCCATTCTTGGCAACGAAGATCTTGCCTTCGGATCTGAGGTAGAAGGTGTACCCAGTCGTTTCCTTTGGGTATCCTATGAAGACGCATTTTTCCGATTTGGGTTTGAGCTTATTAGGTTGAAGTTTCTTGACATAAGCATCGCAACCCCAAACTTTTAGAAACGACACTTAGGTTTCTTGCCAAACCAAAGTTCATACGATGTCGTCTCAACGGATTTTGACGGAGCCCTATTCAAAGTGAATGCGACAGTCTCTAAAGCATAACCCCAAAAAGATAGCGGTAAGTCGGTGAGAGACATCATAGATCGCACCATGTCCAACAGAGTACGATTTCGACGTTCGGACACAGCATTACGCTGAGGTGTTCCTGGCGGTGTCAATTGTGAAACAATTCCACAGTTCCTTAGGTGTGTGCCAAATTCATGACTTAAATATTCACCCCCACGATCCGATCGTAAGAACTTTATTTTTCTATCACGTTGATTATCAACCTCATTCTGAAATTCCTTGAACTTTTCAAAGGTCTCAGACTTGTGTTTCATTAAGTAGACATACCCATATCTACTTAAGTCATCTGTGAGGGTGAGAACATAATGATAGCCTCCGCGAGCTTTAACACTCATTGGACCGCACACATCGGTATGTATGATTTCCAATAAGTTGGTCGCTCGCTCCATTATTACGGAGAACGGAGTCTTGGTCATCTTGCCTAAGAGGCATGGTTCGCACGTGTCAAATGATTCATAATCAAAAGACTCTAGAAGTCCATCTGCATGGAGCTTCTTCATACGTTTGACACCAATATGACCAAGGCGACAATGCCACAAGTATGTGGGACTATCATTATCAACTTTACATCTTTTGGCATTCACACTATGAATATGTGTAACATCACGTTCGAGATTCATCAAAAATAAACCATTGACCAGCGGGGCATGACCATAAAACATATCTCTCGTATAAATAGAACAACCATTATTCTCGGATTTAAATGAGTAGCCATCTCGCATCAAACGAGATCCAGATACAATGTTCATGCTCAAAGCTGGTACTAAATAACAGTTATTAAGGTTTAAAACTAATCCCGAGGGTAGATGTAGAGGTAGCGTGCCGACGGCGATCACATCGACCTTGGAACCATTCCCGACGCGCATCGTCACCTCATCCTTCGCCAGTCTCCGCTTATTCCGCAGCTCCTGCTTTGAGTTATAAATGTGAGCAACTGCACCGGTATCAAATACCCAGGAGCTACTACGAGCGCTGGTAAGGTACACATCAATAACATGTATATCATATATACCTTTGACGTTGCCGACCTTCTTATCTGCTAAGTATTTGGGGCAGTTCCGCTTCTAGTGACCCGTTCCCTTGCAATAAAAGCACTCAGTCTCAGGGTTGGGTCCATTCTTTGGCTTCTTCCCAGCAACTGGCTTACCGGGCGCGGCAACTCCTTTGCCGTCCTTCTTGAAGTTCTTCTTACCCTTGCCTTTCTTGAACTTAGTGGTTTTATTCACCATCAACACTTGATGCTCTTTCTTGATCTCCACCTCCGCTGATTTCAGCATTGAATACACCTCGGGAATGGACTTCTCCATCCCTTGCATATTGAAGTTTAACACGAAGCTCTTGTAGCTAGTGGGAGCGATTGAAGGATTCTGTCAACGATCGCTTCGTTTGGGAGATTCATTCCCAACTGAGACAAGCGATTGTGCAACCCAGACAACTTGAGTATGTGCTCGCCGACAGAACTATTCTCCTCCATCTTACAACTGTAGAATGCGTTGGATACGTCATATCTCTCAACTCGGGCATGAGCTTGGAAAACCATTTTCAGCTCTTGGAACATCTCATATGCTCCGTGGTGCTCAAAACGCTTTTGGAGCCCCGATTCTAAGATGTAGAGCATGCCGCACTGAACCAGGGAGTAATCATCACAACGCGACTGCCAAGCGTTCATAACATCTTGGTTTGCCGGGGCGGGAGCGTCACCTAGCGGTGCTTCTAGGACATAAGTTTTCTTGGCAGCTATGAGGATGATCCTCAGGTTACGGACCCAATCCGTATAGTTGCTACCATCGTCTTTCAGCTTGGATTTCTCTAGGAACGCGTTGAAGTTGAGTGTGACATGAGCGTGGGCCATTTGATCTACAAGACATATTGTAAAGATTTTAGACTAAGTTCATGACAATTAAGTTCATCTAATCAAATTTAATGAACTCCCACTCAGATAGACATCTCTCTAGTCATCTAAGTGAAACATGATCCGAATCGACCAAGCCGTGTCTGATCATCACGTGAGACGGACTAGTCATCAACGGTGTACATCTTCATGTTGATCGTATCTACTATACGACTCATGCTCGACCTTTCGGTCTTCCATGTTCCGAGGCCATGTCTGTACATGCTAGGCTCGTCAAGTGAACCCTAAGTGTATTGCGTGTGTAAATCTGGCTTACACCCGTTGTATGCGAACGTTAGAGCCTATCACACCCGATCATCACGTGGTGCTTCAGAACAACGATCCTTAGCAACGGTGCACAGTTAGGGGGAACACAATTCTTGAAATTTTTAGTGAGAGATCATCTTATTTACTACCGTCGTTCTAAGCAAATAAGATGCATAAACATGATAAACATCACATGCAATCAAATAAAGTGACATGATATGGCCAATATCATTTTGCTCCTTTGATCTTCATCTTCGGGACACCATGATCATCTTAGTCACCGGCATGACACCATGATCTCCATCATCATGATATCCATCATCGTGTCTTCATGAAGTCGTCTCGCCAAGTATTACTTCTACTATGGCTAACGTTTAGCAATAAAGTAAAGTAATTACATGACGTTATTTAGTGACACGCAGGTCATACAATAAATAAGACAACTCCTATGGCTCCTGCCGGTTGTCATTCTCATCGACATGCAAGTCGTGATTCCCTATTACAAGAACATGATCAATCTCATACATCACATATATCATTCATCACATCTTCTTGGCCATATCACATCACTAAGCACATGC
Source organism: Secale cereale (assembly GCA_902687465.1). NCBI lineage: Eukaryota > Viridiplantae > Streptophyta > Magnoliopsida > Poales > Poaceae > Secale > Secale cereale. Next base: position 698,331,252 of record LR738711.1, on the reverse strand, counting down.
TGCAAGAACAAGTTAGACGTCCTCTAATTGTTGTTGCAAGTTTTTACGTGGCTGCTATAGGTTTCTAGCAAGAACGTTTCTTACCTACGCCAAAACCACAACGTGATATGTCAATTTCTATTTACCCTTCATAAGGACCCTTTTCATTGAATCCGATCCGACTAAAGTGGGAGAGACAGACACCCGCCAGCCACCTTATGCAACTAGTGCATGTCAGTCGGTGGAACCAGTCTCACGTAAGCGTACGTGTAAGGTCGGTCCGGGCCGCTTCATCCCACGATGCCGCCGAATCAAGATTGGACTAGTAGCGGCAAGAGAATTGAACAAATCTACGCCCACAACTTGTTTGTGTTCTACTCGTGCAAGATGCTACGGAATGACCTAGCTTAGATGCCACTGTTGGGGAACGTAGCAGAATTCAAAAAAATTCCTACACTTCACCAAGATCAATCTAAGGAGTCACCTAGCAACGAGCATAAAAGAGTGCATCTACATACCCTTTGTAGATCGCGAACGGAAGCGTTCAAGAGAACGTGGATGATGGAGTCGTACTCGTCGTGATCCCTATCACCGATGATCCCAGCGTCGAACGGACGGCACCTCCGCGTTCAACACACGTACGGTGCAGCGACGTCTCCTCCTTCTTGATCCAGCAAGGGGGGAGGAGAGGTTGATGGAGATCCAGCAGCACGACGGCGTGGTGGTGGATGCAACAGAAAAACTGCAGGGCTTCGCCAAGGACCTGCGGGAGGAGGGAGATGTGTAACGGGGGGGGGAGAGGCGCTAGGGGCTAGGGTGCGGCTGCCCTCTCTCTCCCCCCCACTATATATAGGGGCCAGGGGGCGCCGGCCCTAGGAGATGGGATCTCCTAGGGGGGGCGGCGGCCAGGGGGGTGGCTTGCCCCCCAAGCCAAGGGGGGCGCCCCCACCCCTAGAGTTCCCAACCCTAGGCGCAGGGGGGAGGCCCAAGGGGGTGCGCCAGCCCACTATGGGCTGGTCCCCCTCCCCCTACGGCCCATGGGGCCCTCCGGGATGGGTGGCCCCACCCGATGGACCCCGGGGACCCTTCCGGTGGTCCCGATACACTACCGGTGACCCCGGGAACTCTCCCGATGGCCGAAACTGGACTTCCTATATATAGTTCTTTACCTCTGGACCACTCTGGAACTCCTCGTGACGTCCGGGATCTTATCCGGGACTCCGAACAACATTCGGGTTACCGTGTGCATATATCTCTACAACCCTAGCGTCACCGAACCTTAAGTGTGTAGACCCTACGGGTTCGGGAGACACGTAGACATGACCGAGACGACTCTCCGGTCAATAACCAACGGCGGGATCTGGATACCCATGTTGGTTCCTACGTGTTCCTCGATGATCTCATCGGATGAACCACGATGTCAAGGATTCACTCAATCCAGTATGCTATTCCCTTTGTCTATTGGTATAGTACTTGCCCGATATTCGATCGTCGGTATACCGATACCTTGTTCAATCTCGTCATGGCAAGTCTCTTTACTCGTTCCGTAATGCATCATCCCGTGACTAACTCCTTAGTCACATTGAGCTCATTATGATGATGTCTTACCGAGTGGGCCCAGAGATACCTCTTCGTCATACGGAGTGACAAATCCCAGTCTCGGTTCGTGCCAACTCAACAGACACTTTCGGAGATACCCGTTGCGTATCTTTATAGCCACCCAATTACGTTGTGACGTTTGGCACACCCAAAGTATTCCTACGGTATCCGGGAGTTGCACAACCTCATGGTCTAAGGAAAAGATACTTGACATTGGAAAAGCTTTAGCATTACGAACTACACGATCTTGTGCTAGGCTTAGGATTGGGTCTTGTCCATCACATCATTCTCCTAATGATGTGATCCCGCTATCAATGACATCCAATGTCCATGGCCAAGAAACAGTGACCATATGTTGATCAACGAGCCAGTAACTAGAGGCTTACCAGGGACACGTTATGGTCTATGTATTCACATATGTACCATTGTTTCCGTATAATACAATTCAAGCATGAATAACAGACAATTATCATGAACAAGGAAATATAATAATAACCATTTTATTATTGCCTCTAGGGCATATTTCCAACAGTATGGATGAATGTCGTTAAGGTGTAGCTGTAAAGGAAGATATGTAAGGGTCTTTTTAAGGTTTTATTGTTACTTTTAGTTTTGCCATGAGTCTCCATTGTTTGTCTTTCTTTTCATATTCAACTGATTATTATTTGTTTAAAATCATATCATTTCCTACGCATCCTTTTGTATATTTGTGTAAGGACTAAAAATCAAACCCCACATCCTATATACTTAAGAGAGTCATTCTCACTAACTTATTATCTCAGTATGCAAGCATGCCACCTAATCATAAAATTATGAATGGGCTAGGGCCCACCTCAACATGCAATCCTGCATGGGAAAAGACCCACCACAACATTGAACAATGCATGAAATATATTTTTTCATTCAATTATATTCTATAAATATTCTACAACTACACATATTCAAATATAACAAGTCATATATATTTTAAATTTTGGTTCTCATGTTATCAACTCAAATTTTCATCTATTAGTTCCTGCAGCAACGCAAAGAGTATTATTGTCCTATGATGGTGGGCATGCTTGGCTTTTTAAACCTTTTGAACAATTCAATGCACCCCTGCAATTTGTGTTCACTTGCACATCCTCCTTTTGACTGTGGTGTCTATTCGCTTGCGCATCATCATTTTGATTGCAAAAAAAAATGTCAATATTCCCCCCCGGTCCTTTTTACTCAGTGTATTATTGTGTGAAGTCAAACTTTAGAAAGTTTGATTAAATTTATATTGAAAAATATCAACATCTATAATACTAAATATATGTACAATGAAACAACATTTCATAATGAATCTAATAATATTGATTTGGCATTGTGTTGAAACTTTTTTCTATAAGTTTGATGAAAGTATTGGAAAAAACTTATTTACAGGTTAAAAAGGACATGAGGGAGTATGTGAGAAGGACATGGAAATGGCATTGCATAGCTACCGGTCTATGTAGCATTGCCATTGGATCCTGTTTGTCGGAGTTTCTCCAAACTGACGCAAGATGTTGTGCTTTATAGTGTAAAAAGTACTGAAAGTGCTACTAAAATATATCCTGGTACCTAATCAACCGGAACTTATCTCGCATTATACCAGTTTTTGCTGACTATGTAGGTATATGTAACTTTCACCGTACCCATCACAGCATTAGTGAATTGCCCCTGCTTCCATCAGGCTTTGGCACATCGAAAGAGCTTGAGATTTATTATGGAGAAAATATACCCAGTTGGTACTAGGAGCATATGTCTGTGCAGTACTACAATCTACGGACCTCAGCAGCTCATAATTGACCTGCTCCCTCTTGATTGTTTAAGGACGGTGCTTATCACTTTATATCAGCATTTAGTGGCGATGCACCGGACGAGGACGAGGACGAGCTCATCCGAAGGAGCAGCGAAAGAGCTCGCCCAGCGTTGGCATTGTTATCCGAAGGAAGCTAGAGACACACCGCTTAACATCGCCGACCGACCCTACCGCTCATGCCGCCATTGGCCCTTGTTGCTTTGAATGTGAACATCGTCTTTTATATTTTTCTACATTCCTTATGATTCGTCGGCGGAAGCGAGGGCTCTCCTTCCATATCTGATATCTCTACGTTTGATGAGATCGCACAAGGTTCACAGGGTACAGGACATAAAGAAAACACTACCAATAAGATCGACGCGTCGGCAGTTCGATAATAAGATTTGTCAATGCACGCAAACAAATTTGTTTTGAATTGAACAATGTATGAACACGGTTTGTTCACCTCCGCTCCCAGTGACTCATAAACCAGAGGAGCAGCATATGGTTCCGGCTCCGCCGTTCGTTTCATTTCTGAAAGCCATCGTATACTCTAATTAGAAGTGCAGAAAAATTTCAGAAGAAAGAATGCGCAATGATTAGCGTGTTCCTATGTTGTTGTGGAGTAGGTGCAGATGCAGGGGACTTTGGACCTAATCTACACGGCACACTGGCAGAGCACGTACAAGTCATGCCATTGGCCCCCCGGCTCTCGTTGTTTAGTTTGCCGCTGAACAAGACAAGCTGTACGTACTATAGTGTAGAATTCCGTGTGCGGCGTGTGGGTGTGCCTGCGAATCTCGCCGCCCATTGCAACGCTGAAAGCACAAAACCAGGGGTACATGCCTTCAGGGTTATCAAGATGCTGTTAGTAGCCAAGTCATCTCCCCCAGACCGACGCGCATAACAAGTTTTTAAGAATGTGCATCAGCAGTTGAGGCGCCTCGTGGACTAAAACGTGTGATCCGACCCAGGCGTAAGAAATGTACGTACTTGCATGTCACTCTATCAGAAAAAAGATCTACTCCACTCTACTCGCCCATGTTATACTATTCATTCGCTTACAATTCAACTCGCAGGGCGAAGATAATGTTAAGTAACTGCAAGCGTCGACAATATACATGGCTGACGACGGATGAATGATATTTGTAGCTCCCTAATGAAAGGTCTTATTCGGTGGGAGCAGGGAGCAGTTTTCACGAGAGCGATGCGGGAGAATAAGAAATTAATCGGTCGATCCGGGGGGATCACACGGGTAGTTTAATCATCTATAGTGTGGCCCCAACCGGTGATCAGTGAGCGAGATCGACCTGCACGGCTGGAAATCAATCCTTTCTGTCGAGTTACTACTCATACTTGACCTTTCATCATGTCCTTGGGCCTGGTTACCGTCACTTGAGAAAAAGGATATCCGGCGATCAATGCCTGTGCCGTGATGCGGGTACACGCGAACTGTAGCCTGAACTAGCCGCGGAGGCGGAGATGCCACGCGGATATGCCGGCGCGAGGCATATCCACTGGGGAGGTGCTGGGGAGCGTCCGATTCCCGCCGCGGCGGCACGGCGGCGCTGCTGTCACCGCGGATGATCGCAACACGCCAACCCGGGCTAATCATCACAGCGTGGAGGGAGGCCCCTCGTGCTCGTCGAATTATTGGACGCTTGCCCCCCGACGTACTTGCTGGATCGCCTTCGGCCTGGACTATGTGCGCCTACTTGTGCCCCCTTTTCATCGGCATTCTCTTGCTGAATGCACTAGAAAACTACTGGTTCTTTGCTTTGGTTCGGAGCATGTTCATCACAATTCGGACATTTTTCATTCAAAGCGGCCGGGCCCTAAACCTATTCTACGGAAGCGCCCGTCGTCCACTTTCTTTATATTCGCATCATCGACCACGTCCTTCATATGCAGTCTTCATGAGTGACGGCGGGGTTCAAGATCCGTAAAGTGAAGATGCGGTTCTCGACAAGGAAGAGTTGAACATGGAAGACGGGTTGGCCCGCTTGGGACACAATGCCCTTACTCATTCTCAGAGGAGTCTACAATGGATATTGTCCCTTTTAAGAAACAATAGCAGGTGTTAGCTAGTTTATAAGGAGAACATGAAAGTTGGACGGTGGCGTGTAGGACTCACAGCTGAGGGCATTCTCGTCCTTGACCGCCTACGCCTCCAGCCCGTCTGCGGCCGTGTTCGGCGGCGCCGGCTCTGCGTTGCGAGTGACGCCTTGAACACGCGCGGCCACGTAGAGTGCTCACTTTTCCACAACGAAGTTCGTGTTCGTCGTGGCCATGGCGGCCACGGCCTCCTCACTTGTGCGCTAGCCGTAGATTTGGCCCTCCGCCAGGCAGTGCTGCTCGAGGAGGAACAAGTTGTACCTCTGCACCTACTGGAACACCGACATAGGAGCCTGCGCATGCCGCTCCTCCTCCGCATGGTGGTGGTGTAATGCGCCCGCGCCTACTCCATGGTAAAAACCGGCATGCACACGCGTAGGGTCCGGCACGGTGTTGTCGTCGGATCCCGTCTCCATCGTAGGGTCTTCGTCGGAGAGCTCGGGCGAATTGGCCGGCATGACGTGCTTGATCTGTTAGGTGCGATGGGTCTGCCAAGCGGCTGCAAGGGCGGTCACCTCGTGCTTCTCGTCCGATGACAGAGTCTCCCACATCGCTCTAGAACTTGCGGTCATGTTGGATGTGGTGCAAGGGAAGAGAATGTGGAGCGGATGTGTTGTGGTGTGCAGTTTAGCCGGGTGTGGCCGCCTTTAAATAGCGGATTCCGGCGAGGCCAAGCGTTCGGGTGCGTCAATGCGGGGCGACGGAGTTGGTTCCTCGACCGGTGAGCCTACTCAATGGCGGCATATGGACGGACGTGCATTGAACGGGCGGGCCAGATATCCGTCCCTTCCCATACAGTAAACGCCTCTCCGATATTAAACATGTGCGGACACCGCGAACGCGACGCTGGCGGCGCTCTCGGCATGCGCACCGCTTCAATGCCAGCGCTAGTAAGAGGTCGCGTCTGGAAGATCGTGGATGTCGCCTAGAGGGGGGGGGGGTGAATAGGCACTTTTAAAATAATTACGGTTTAGGCTTGAACAAATGCGGAATAAGCCTAGCGGATAATTTGTCAAGCACAAAAACTACAACAACTAGGCTCACCTATGTGCACCAATAACTTATGCTAAGCAAGATAAACAACTAGGTGATAGCAAGATATATGACAAGAAATGGTATGGCTATCACAAAGTAAAGTGCATAAGTAAAGGGCTCGGGTAAGAGATAACCGAGGCACGCGGAGACGACGATGTATCACGAAGTTCACACCCTTGCGGATGCTAATCTCCGTTTGGAGCAGTGTGGAGGCACAATGCTCCCCAAGAAGCTACTAGGGCCACCATAATCTCCTCACGCCCTTGCACAATGCAAGATGCCGTGATTCCACGAAGGGACCCTTGAGGGCGGTCACCGAACCCGTACAAATGGCAACCCTTGGGTGCGGTCACCGAACCCGTACAAATTGCTCGGGGCAATCTCCACAACCTATATTGGAGACCCCGACGCTTGCCCGGAGCTTTACACCATAATGATTGAGCTCCGAACATCACCAAGGTTGGGGCTACCTCCACAACTTAATTGGAGGCTCCCAATGACACCACGAAGCATCACCATAATGGAATATGGCTCCGCGGTGACCTCAACCGTCTAGGGCGCCCAAGCACCCAAGAGGAACAAGCTCAAGGGTACCAAGCACCCAAGAGTAATAAGCTTCTCAACTTGTAACTTTCACGTATCACCGTGGAGAACTCAAACCGATGCACCAAATGCAATGGCAAGGGCACATGGAGTGCCCAAGTCCTTCTCTCTCAAATCCCACCAAAGCAACTAATGCTAGTGAAAGATCGTGGATGTCGCCTAGAGGGGGGGTGAATAGGCGCTTAAAATAATTACGGTTTAGGCTTGAACAAATGTGGAATAAACTTAGCGGTTAATTTGTTAAGCGCAAAACCTACAACAACTAGGCTCACCGATGTGCACCAACAACTTATGCTAAGCAAGATAAACAACTAGGTGATAGCAAGATATATGACAAGAAACAATATGGCTATCACAAAGTATAGTGCATAAGTAAAGGTCTCGGGTAAGAGATAACCGAGGAACGCGGAGATGACGATGTATCCCGAAGTTCACACCCTTACGGATGCTAATCTCCGTTTGGAGCGGTGTGGAGGCACAATGCTCCCCAAGAAGCCACTAGGGACACCGTAATCTCCTCATGCCCTCGCACAATGCAAGATGCCGTGAATCCACTAAGGGACCCTTGAGGGCGGTCACCGAACCCGTACAAATGGCAACCCTTGGGGGCGGTTACCAAACCCGAACAAATTGCTCGGGGCGATCTCCACAACCTAATTGGAGACCCCGACGCTTGCCAGGAGCTTTACACCACAATGATTGAGCTCCGAACACCAAGGTTGGGACTATCTCCCCAACGACACCACGAAGCTCCACCACAGTGGAATATGGCTCTGAGGTGACCACAACCGTCTAGGGCACCCAAGCACCCAAGAGTAACAAGCTCAAGGGTACCAAGCACCCAAGAGTAACAAGCTTCTCAACTTCACTTCCACGTATCACCGTGGAGAACTCAAACCGATGCACCAAATGCAATGGCAAGGGCACATGGAGTGCCCAAGTCCTTCTCTTCCAAATCCCATCAAAGCAACTAATGCTAGGGAAGTAAATGAGAGGAAGAATGGATAAGAGAACACGAAGAACTCCAAGAACTAGATCCAAAGGGTTCCCCTCACAAAGAGGAGAAAGTGATTGGTGGAAGTGTGGATCTAGATCTCCTCTCTCTTTTCCCCCAAAAACTAGCAAGAATCCATGGAGGGATTGAGAGATAGCAAGCTCGAAGAAGGTCAACAATGGGGGAAGAACACGAGCTCAAAGGGTAAGGTTCATTGGGGAAGAAGACCCCCTTTTATAGGGGGGAAAAATCCAACCGTTATGCCCTCTCATAGCCCGCGCAGCGCGGTACTACCGCACCCAACTTGCGGTACTACCGCAAGGCCATGCGGTACTACCGCAAGGCGGTGCGGCACTACCGCTCGCGCGGAAGTGACCAGACGAGGGCCTGTTGCACAGGGCAACGAGTGGTAGAACCGCCGGAGCGGTACTACCGCGCGCCCTTACGGTACTACCGTAAGGCAGGCATCAACTAGTACTGGAAATGCGCGGAAGTAATAAATTACATCCGCACCTACTTTCGCTGAGATTGGAGCTGGTGAAAGTCCGGCACGGTAGTATCGGACAGAAGTCGCGGTACTACCGCATGAGGGCGGATGTAAAAAATTACATCTGCGCCTACTTTCGCATGCGTTTGCGTCAGGGCTGGGGGCAGCGGTACTACCGCACACAAGGAGCGGTACTACCGCTGGCTCCTGCGATACTACCGCTCCCTTGAGCGGTACTACCGCTCCCTTGAGCGGTACTACCGCACACCACTGAGGCTTTAGCACTTGGACGCCTTCATATCGCAGCTAAAGACACAGAAGGATGGAATAAAACCAAAACTGCCATAACTTCTGCAAATGAGCTCCGAATTGAGCAAACTCAAGCTTGTTGGATAGGGGAAGAAGTGAAGCATCATATCGCAGTTATAGTAAGTAGAGGCAGGGAGGTATGCCTAAGATATGGAGGAAGAATCCTCCATAAGAGAAGAACCGCCAAAACCTCCAACATCGAAAACATCATAGAAGATGCATGTGAACTTTGTTTCCGATGAACTCGAGCTTGTCATCAAGATGACCATAAGCTCTAAGACTTACAAAGAGAATCGGAAAAAACCCCAACATCGAAAACATCACAATAGATGTATGTGAACTCTGTTTTCGATGAACCCGAGCTTGTCATGAAAATGGCCATAAGCTCCAAATCTCACAAGGAGAAGAACCAAACAAGAACCATCGCCAAATAATAAAAGTCTTTATAACCCCGACGGCTTCCAAGAACTCATTACAAGGCCATTCACACGGCCAAACTTCCGCAGTGCGAGGAAGATTATATTTAGGCTTCTTATTCTCTTCCTTTTGCTTATCCTTTGAACTTTTACTGGAAGAGCCTCTCAACAATCTCCTCATCATTTTCCGCCTCTGAAAATTTCTGAAATTTTTAGTAACTCAAGATAAAAGTGAACCAAACTCAACAAGATTGATAGCAACAACTCCTACAAGTCCCTAGAGACTATATCATGCATTAGAACTACTTGGGGGCAAATAAATTTAACATGCAAGCTCAGGAACAAGGTCACCACAGCAGCATAAATTTGCAATAAATAAAGCACTAGAACAAAAACTAACTGGACCAATGGAGGAGTCACATACCAAGGAACAATCTTCCCAAACAGTTTTCTGAATGGAGCTTTGAGCAAGGAGATCGAAAATGGCAGCGGGGATGAGCTGGAACTCGTGCTTGAGCTGGATAGTGATTGTTTTGGGAGGAAGGAGTGTGTGGGTGCAGGAATAAGTGGAGGGGGGCACGTGGGGCCCACGAGGTAGGGAGGCGTGCCCAGTGAGGGTGGGCGCGCCCTGGACCCTCGTGGTCAGGTATTGGCTCCCCCTGTTGTGTTCTCAGTGCCAAATATTCTCAAATATTCTAGAAAAAAAATCATATTTCATTTTCAGGGCATTTGGAGAACTTTTATTTTCGGGGTATTTTTTATTGCACTGATAAGTCTGGAAACAGACAGAAAATACTATGTTTGCTTTATTTAATCTAATTAACAGAAAGTAAAAGGAGGATACAGAAGGTTGTGCTATCTAGATTCACCCATCTCATGCTCATCAAAAGGAATCCATTAACAAGGTTGATCAGGTCTTGTTAATAAACTCTTTCCGAATAACATGAAATCGGAGAATTTTCGAATAACACTAGGTTACCTCAATGGGGATATGTGTGTCCCCAACAATAAGAATATCATATGTCTTCTTGACAGTAGAAAGAGGGAATTCAAAACCTCCAATAGTAATAGTTGAAATTTTTCCAATAGAATTGATACTGTGGACCTGAGGTTGTTTCCACGGAAAGTGTACTGTATGCTCGTTACCATTGACATGAAAAGTGACATTGCCTTTGTTGCAATCAATAACAGCCCCTGCAGTATTCAAAAAGGGTCTACCAAGGATAATAGACATACTATGATCCTCGGGAATATCAAGGATAACAAAGTCCGTTAGAATAGTAACATTTGCAACTACAACAGGCACATCCTCAAAAATACCGACATGTATAGCAGTCGATTTATCGGCCATTTGCAAAGATATTTCAGTAGGTGTCAACTTACTCAAGTCAAGTCTATGATATAAAGAGAGGGGCATAACACTAACACCGGCTCCAAGATCACATAAAGCAGTTTTAACCTTTTGATGGAGCAAGGTATAGTAGGTACTCCTGGATCTCCTAGTTTCTTAGGTATTCAACCTTTAAAAGTGTAATTGGCAAGCATGGTGGAAATTTCAACTTCAGGTATCTTTCTTTTGTTGGTAATAATATCTTTCATATACTTAGCATAAAGATTTGTTTTAAGCATATCAGTCAAACGCATACGCAAAAATATAGGTCTAATCATTTCAGCAAAGCGCTCAAAATCTTCATCATCCTTTTTCTTGGATGATTTAGGAGGAAAAGGCATGGGTTTCTGAACCCATGGTTCTCTTTCCTTTCCATGCTTCCTAGCAACAAAGTCTCTCTTATCATAACATTGATTCTTTGATTGTGGGTTATCAAGATCAACAGCAGGTTCAATCTCTACATCATTATCATTGCTAGGTTAACCATGATCATGAACATCATCATTAACATTATCACTAGGTTCATGTTCATTACCAGATTGTGTCTCAGCATCACAAACAGAGATATCATTGGGATTCTCAGGTGTGTCAGCTACAGGTTCACTAGAAGCATGCAAAGTCCCATCATTTTTTTTCTTTTTCTTCTTCTTAGAAGAACTAGGTGCATCTAAATTAGCTCTCTGAGAATCTTGCTCAATTCTCTTAGGATGGCCCTCAGGATACAAAGGTTCCCGAGTCATTTTACCACCTCTAGTCACAACTCTAGCATTATCATTTTTCTTACTATTTAATTCACTGAGCAAATCATTTTGTGCTTTAAGTACTTGTTCTACTTGAGTGGTATCCATAGAAGCATGTTTACTAATGAGTTTCAATTCACCTTTAAATCTAGACATATAATCACTCAAGCGTTCAATCATATAAGCATTACGTTGCAATTGTCTACCACCATAAGCACTGAAGTTTTCTTGTTTCACAATAAAATTGTCAAACTCATCTAAGCATTGGCTAGCAGACTTATAACGAGGAATATCACCTTCATCAAATCTATAAAGAGAATTTACCTATACTACCTGTGTCGGGTTATCAAGACCATGTATTTCTTCAATAGGCGGCAAATTCTTAACATCTTCAACTTTAATGCCTTTCTCTTTCATATATTTCTTTGCCTCTTGGATGTCTTCGGGACTAAGAAATAGAACACCCCTTTTCTTCGAAGTTGGCTTAGGGGCTGGTTCAGGAAGTGTCCAATTATTTTAATTGTTCAACATATTATTCAATAGTAATTCAGCCTGATCAACTGTTCTTTCCCTGAAAACACAACCAGCACAACTATCCAGGTGGTCTCTGGAAGCATCGGTTAGTCCATTATAAAAGACATCAAGTATCTCATTCCTCTGAAGAGGATGATCAGGCAAAGCATTAAGTAATTGGAGAAGCCTCCCCCAAGCTTGTGGGAGACTCTCTTCTTCAATTGGCACAAAATTATATATTTCCCGTAAGGCAGCTTGTTTCTTATGAGCGGGAAAATATTTAGCAGAGAAGTAATAAATCATATCCTGGGGACTACACACACAACCAGGATCAAGAGAATTAAACCATGTCTTAGCATCACCCTTTAACGAGAATGGAAATAACTTCAGGATATAGTAATAACGAATCTTTTCCTTGTTGGTAAACAGGGTGGCTATATCATTCAACTTAGTAAGATGTGCCACAACAGTTTCAGATTCATAGCCATGGAAAGGATCAGATTCAACCAAAGTAATTAACTCGGGATCAACATAAAAATCATAATCCTTATCAGTAACAAAGATAGGTGAAGTAGCAAAAGCAGGGTCATATTTCATTCTAGCATTCAATGACTTCTTTAAGCTTAGCTAATAATTTCTTAAGATCATATCCATCGTTGCAAGCAAGAATGTCTCTAGCAGTTTCTTCATCCATAACATAACCTTCAGGGATAACATGCAATTCATATCTAGGGGAGAATCTTCATCATCACTTTCATCACTATTATCAGTTTCAATATTTGCATTCTCCCTAACCTTAGCAATTTGTTCATCTAGAAATTCACCTAGTGGTACAGTATTATCAAACATAGAGGTTGTTTCATCATACATAGCAGAAGTGGCATCATCAAGAACATGTGACATATCAGATTCAATAGAAGGAGTAGGTGTCACAAGTTTACTCATAACAAAGGGTGAATCAAGTGCAGAGCTAGATGGCAGTTCCTTACCTCCCTTCGTAGTTGAGAGATAGATCTTGGTTTTTGAGTCTTTCAAGTTCTTCATAGTGATCAACAGATATAAATCCCAAGTGACTTAAAGAATATAGCTATGCTCTCCGGTAGCGGCGCCAGAAAATAGTCTTGATAACCCACAAGTGTAGGGGATCGCAACAGTTTTTGAGGGTAGATTATTCAACCTAAATTTATTGATTCGACACAAGGGGAGCCAAAGAATACTCTTAAGTATTAGCAGCTGAGTTGTCAAATCAACCACACCTGGAAACTTAGTATCTGCAGCAAGGTAATTTAGTAGCAAGGTAATATGGAAATAATAGTAACGATAGCAAAAGTAGCGATAGTGTTTTGTAGTGATTGTAACAGTAGCAGCGGAAAAGTAAATAAGCAACAAGCAATATGTGAAAATCTCGTAGGCATTGGATCGGTGATGGAGAATTATGTCGGATGCGATTCCTCATGTAATAGTTATAACATAGGGTGACACAGAACTAGCTCCAGTTCATCAATGTAATGTAGGCATGTATTCCAAATATAGTCATACGTGCTTATGGAAAAGTACTTGCATGCCATCTTTTGTCCTACCCTCCCGTGGCAGCGGGGTCCTAGTGGAAACTAAGGGATATTAAGGCCTTCTTTTAATAGAGTACCGGACCAAAGCATTAACACATAGTGAATACAGGAACTCTTCAAACTACGGTCATCACCGGGAGTGGTCCCGACTATTGTCACTTCGGGGTTGCCGGATCATAACATATAGTAGGTGACTATTGACTTGCAAGATAGGATCAAGAACACACATATATTCATGAAAACATAATAGGTTCAGATCTGAAATCATGGCACTCGGGCCCTAGTGACAAGTATTAAGCATGGCAAAGTCATAGCAACATCAATCCTAGAACATAGTGGATACTAGGGATCAAACCCTAACAAAACTAACTCGATTACATGGCAAATCTCATCCTACCCATCACCGTCCAGCAAGCCTACGATGGGATTAGTCACGCACGGCGGTGAGCATCATGAAATTGGTGATGGAGGAAGGTTGATGATGATGATGGTGACGATCTCCACTCTCTGGAGCCCCGAACAGACTCCAGATCAGCCCTCCCGGGAGAGATTAGGGCTTGGCGGCGGCTCCATATCGTAAAACGCGATAATTCTTCCTCTCTGATTTTTTTCTCCCCTAAAGTGAATATATGGAGTCGGGGGATACGTCGGTGGAGCAACAGGGGGCCCACGAGGCAGGGGGGCGCGCCCCCACCCTCGTGGACAGGGTGTGGGCCCCCTGGCTTGGTTCTTTCCGCAGATATTTTTTATATATTCCGAAATAATTCTCCGTTGAATTTCATGTCATTTCGAGAACTTTTATTTCTGCACAAAAATAACACCATGGCAGTTCTGCTGAAATCAGCGTCAGTCCGGGTTAGTTCCATTCAAATCATGCAAATTAAAGTCCAAAACAAGGGCAAAAGTGTTTGGAAAAGTAGGTACGTTAGAGACCTATCAGCAACCATTAGTCCATAGAGATTGTCGTCAATTACGAAAACCAAACATGGGGGCACCGTATGTTCTTTCAGCATCCGCTATAGGCCGACGTCAATGCGGAGCGGTCGTTCTATATCGGCATGAATGCGGGTAGCTAGCGCCGAGCGGGAACACACGCGGGCAAAGGGGGGGTCGTTGGCCAAGATAGTCACGAGCGGGTGTGGCAGCGGCCCGGCCGCTCGCAACGCCCCCCCTCCCCCGACACACACTTTGTCTTTGGTTTGCGAGAATAAACGCGTTCGGGCCGGCCGACTGACTGTTACAGGACCACATTGCGGGTGGTTTGAGGGTCGGCGTTTTATGTCAAAAATCCTGGAAAATGTACATAAATTTCCCACGTAATAGGCATAACGAAGAAAAAAACAAAGCTTGGTTGTAGAGAGAAACACAAAGAAAATTGCTCGCCAAAAGCTTCCCTCAACATGTTAGTCTTATACAATGCAGGATGCTTAGAGAAATGCTTAGTAAAATAAATCATGGTTTTAAGCACTAGTGCTTATTTGAAAGAACATGTGGTGCTTCCATATTTGGTTTTGATAATTGATGACAATCTCTATGGACTAATGATTGTCTTGAGTTATAGGGGCAGTTCTTTTGGCGGCTTAAAAAATAAGCGTCCTCCTCCCCAGCTTTCCCTATAAATCACATCCCTCGTTATTAGGGCTTCCTAACTAGTTATGTGATAACTAATTAAGAAGCCTCAACAAATTTAGGGAGCGGCTTTTTTTAAGCTGGGAGAGGCAGCTTATTTTTGAAGCCGCCCAAAAGAATTGACCCTTAAAGGGTGTGTCCATAGGTTTTCCTTGAAGTCCATTTGTTGGTTTCAAGGATAGTATGTGATGATCAAGGTGTTATTCAAGGAATTATCTAAAGATTGGTCGTGTGAGAGGTTGATCAAGACTATGTCAAAGAGTGAATCAAGTTGATCAACGCACAAAGTGTAGAAGATGTAACGAGAGTGATCGAGTGATCCCATGTCATGGTAAGCATTGTCCATTACGCTTTGTGCACCATCCCATGGTCTACGTGAGAGTTCTTTATGGGGTTAGGTTGTGGTGTGCAAGTTCAAGTGGATCATCACGAAGATATCATATGCTTGAAGCTTGTCATCCATTGTGGTGATAATGGACTTGTGAAGATGCGTCGAAGAGTAGCTCACCCATAGTGGAGTATGGGGAAGCAATCTATGGAACGTGCTTACAATCGTGGTGGTGAGCTAGTTACTGTAAGATGGCCCATTCTGGTTCCACCCACTGCTCCTGGTCCACAATATGATTATCATGTGGAGCAAAGGATTCAGACACAAAAGCCAAAGCATAGATTGCCAAGGCTTCCCAGTGCTGCAACTACCCAAGGCTCCTTCAGTGTGCTAAGCTTCAAAGAGCACAACACCTTCTTCGATAGCGCCAAGAAGCCAAAGATCACCTCAGACAGGTTATGGAGCCATCAGCAACGAAGCTATTACTCTTGCATTCTATACAACCAAGACAGAATTTTTCCTCATAAGCGTCTGGATTGTGATGCCATTGCTGGGCTGCCATGTCTTGAAGAGGCTCTTGACTGCTTCAAAGATGTTGGGCTGCTCCAGTTTGTGACTGATAAGGAGCATCGGAATGAAGAGCTTGTACTGCAGTTATATGCCTCACTTCACATCAGAGGCTACAACAGGGATCCGAAGACTTGGATCCTTGAGTGGATGACATGTGATGTACATCATGAAGCAAAAGCTCAGGACATCATCGAGCTTACTGACGGGGTTACAGACCTAGGGTAGGGCCACAGGCCTGACCAAGGTACCCCACCCAAGGTCACTACCACAGAAGATCGAAAGACAAAACCTACGATGGTAAAGACAGCCGACTGAGACGACCCAAGAGGACATCCCACTCGACTGGACATCACCTGCAAGACGACTCGACCAATCCAAGGCACTCGACCCCCGAAGGTCAAAGGTCCCTTAGGACAATAACGGTCTGGTATTTACCCACCATAGTGAATGTCTTTATTACTCTTTACTGCAGACGTTATCAGTAACGTCTGCCTTAATGTACATTGAACCCTTAGTAACGTGGAGCATGACTGGGGTCCTGGCGCACTATATAAGCCATCCCCCCTCCTCCTGTACGGGGGTTCGCATCCTTGTAACTCACACATATACACATACCAGTCGACCGCCTCCGGGCACCGAGACATAGGGCTGTTACTTCCTCCGAGAAGGGCCTGAACTCGTAAAACACCTCGTGTACAACTCCGACATAGCTAGGGCCTTGCCTCCTCATTCGTACCCCCTACTCGTACTGTCAGGCTTAGAACCACGACAGTTGGCGCCCACCTTGGGGCAAGGCGTCTTAGCGACTTCTGGTGAGGTTGCAATCTTTTCTCCGACCTCCTTCATCATGGTTTCCGGCGGTAGTCTGGCGTTGGGCCGCGAGATCCGACTCTGCGCGCTCGTCTTCGTCGCCGACAACTTCGCATGGCTCTAGGAGGCCCCTCTCGACGTCGAGGCTCTGCCCGTCCGCGGGGTTGCGCATTCCGCGCCAGCGCCTGCGGCGTCCTCCTTCGGCAGTCGTCGACTTAGTACCTGTCGATCCCTACATCATCCCCCATCCCCGCCGGACGCCGTCGCAAACAATCCAGTCGCTCACGGCTCCAGCGATGGGTGAAACACGCGGTGGCCCGCCAGACGGCCACCCCTGAGGTCGCGGCCATCGAGCCCGAGGGTTACCTCTACGGGCTGACCGATCCGTCGATCGAGCTCGTAGATTCAGTTTCCGAGTGTGGGAGCAGCGATCCCGCAGCGGAAGTCCTCATGGCCGACTCACGCTGCAGCCCTCCGGGTTTTCCTCGTGGTAGTGATGGCGGCAGCGGTGGCGGCCGTTCATACGCCAACGGCGGATACATTCCTCAACCCCTCACTGCCGAGCAGAGGGATGAGCTCTGTCGCCGCAACGAAGATGTGTTCTTCACTCCCATCGTGGGAGATTCTCCGGAGGCTCTGGCACTGGAAGCCACGCGCTTGGCCACCGTGGCTGAGCACACGCGCTTGGAAAATATCCAGCGCGCGCTCGACGAACAGGCCCACCGACTGGTCCCCGAGTCCAGTCGACGACCGCGGCAATCGCACTTGCGCGAGACTCAGGTGTTCCGCACACTAGTCCAGAACCTCGAAGCCGCGGCTCGCATTGCGGAGTCGATTCAACCATCTCAGTTGGAGGCTGGGAGGGGCCTTTAGCAGATCCGAGCTTTGCTCCGAATGGCCGAAGAGCAAAACGCGGCTGTTTCCCAATTGCGCAACAGGATCCATAGCAGATCGGTGGCTGCAGACACCGTTTGGTCAGCCCACAGTCCAAGATCGCCCCAAGGCGTGAGGAACGTGGCCCACGGCAATACCGGCATCTGGGTCGGAATGACGAGCAATACGACCGTCGACCCGGTCATCATGACCGCCGTCGAGTGCCTACGCCTCCTCCGGGAAGCGGTTCATTCTCTCCCCGACGGCACGAGGGCAGGCGCCTGCGCGACGACGAGCGGAGGGTTCCCCCAGATCCCCGGAGGCCGGGTTTCGACGCAAGGTCTATCCTTGTGCAGGGGCGGGTCGACCGGAATAGGGCGTTCAGAGAAGAGCAAGGCAGAGATCATCCGAGTGGAAGCCGAGCACCTGTCTCTGGACCCGAGTGTTTCTGCAGTGCCATCAGAGCTGCAGAGATCCCCCCGAACTTCAGGTTGGCGGCGGGGATAAGTAAGTTCACCGGCGAGTCGAAACCAGACACCTGGCTAGAAGACTACCGAGTGGCCGTGCAGATCGGAGGCGGCAACGATGACGTAGCCATGAAGCACCTTCCTCTGATGCTGGGCGGTTCGGCTCGGGTGTGGCTCAATCAGTTGGCCCCGGGATTATTTACAGCTGGGAGGAGCTGGCTCGAGTGTTCATTCGGACCTTTGAGGGCACCTGCAAGCGGACCTGCTGGCCTCGCAGAGCTTCAGCATTGCGCACAGAAGTCGAATGAAACCTTGAGGGATTACATCCAGCGATGGACCACCTTGCATCACACGGTGGAAAATGTGTCTGAGCACCAGGCAGTTTGCGCCTTCAAGGAGGGCGTGCGTAATCGAGAGCTGAATCTGAAGTTTGGTCGAACAGGCGATATGTCCCTGTCTCGGATGATGGAGACTGCCAGTCGATATGCTAACGGCGAAGAGGCCGATCGGCTCCACAGCGGCAAGAAACCAGTCGGGTAGGATGATCAGAATTCCAATCGGAAGAACAAGCGCAAGGCTGAGCCAGCTGCTCAGAGCGAAGCTGCAGTGGTCAACCAAGGGAAAGGAAAAGGGAAGCCGAAGGGGCCGTGGGCACCTAAGAAAGTGAAGGATCAAGCTGGGAATGATGTACTCGACCAGCCGTGTCCCATTCACACGAAGAAAGATGAAGAGGGAAACTTGGTATATCCCAAGCACACCACTCGACAGTGCCGGCTCCTGATCCAGAACTTCCAGAAAGATCAATCGACTGAGAAGGGAAAGGAATCAGAGGAGTCCAAATACAAGGAAGGGGATGGAGGATACCCCTAGATCAACTCCACTTTGGTGATCTTCGCGGACGTCGAGAGCAAAAGTCGACTGAAAGTCATCAACAGAGAAGTCAACATGGTTGCACCGGCAACTGATACGTCCAAAACGTATCTATAATTTCTGCTTGCTCCATGCCTCTTTTGGGTGATATTGCTATGTTATTTATACACTTCCATACACTTTTGATCATATTTGGACTAACCTATTAACTCAGTGCACCCCAGTGCCAGTTTCTGTTTTCGGCTGTTTCTGTATTTCAGGTTTTCACATTACGAGAACTGCCAGGAAAAATCCAGAAAAATTATATAAAAAATCAGCGTTCCAGAAACTACCGTGCACCCGAAGGACAGCCGGGGGGGCCACCAGGGCTCCAGGCGCCCTGGCGACGCCCCCCCTGGGCCGCGCCGGGGGGGCGCCTGGGCCCCCCAAGGCTCCTCCGATGCCCCCCTTTGGCATATATTTAAAGCGTCTCCCGAAACCCTCGAGACGGGAACTCTTTTTCGCGATCTCATCTCTGTTCCGCCGCCGCCGCCGCTTCCAAGACCGGGAGCACCAGGAGAACTCTTCCCGGCACCCTGCCGGAGGGGAGGATCACCACCGGGAGCTTCTCCACCACCATGGACGCCTCCCGGATGAGTTGTGAGTAGTCTCCCTTGGACCATGGGTCCATGACCAGTAGCTATGTGATGTTCTCCTCCCGTTCTTGTGCTTCACTAATTAGTCCTCGTGAGCTGCCCTACATGATCGAGGCACATATGTAATCCTTATGCTGTTGCTATGATGAGTTTGCTGGGATCCGATGGATTATGAGATTATGTTCAGATTGTGCTTGAGGAATATACTTGATTCACCTCTTTTATATTTATGTTCGTAAGTAATTCTTGCATGTTCTCCGTTGTTATTTATTGCTTTGGCCAAGTAGTAGGTAGTGACTCCAAGAGGGAACGTTATGCTTGATTGTGGGTTCATGCCCCTCGATGACTAGTTTGTGTGACAGAAACATGAGTCTAGGGGATGTGTTGTTGCCACAAGGGGGAAAACAACGGTGCTTGTGCCCGCGGGTGCAAGGACTGTTTACTTTACGCAAAGTTCTTTTAATGCAGTTGTCTGTTGCATTGAGTTTACACTATGGGTGGGACTCGCAACTTAATACCAGCGAGATGTTCGGGATAGATATCTCAAGATGGATGATTAGTAGTAGATATTGATGGATTTCGGTCTACTTACTTTGGCGTACCGCCCATGCTTTGAACCTCAACCTTTCTTGCAATGTAGTCAGCATTGGTTTGCGCACATGGTCCTGTCAATTGCCGAGCTGTAATTCATTTACCTCACATAGCTGTTTTATCGTCTTTTGGGAGAGAGACATCACTAGTGAACATCATGAGACTCCGGTCCATATTACCATCATTGATCACATCCACTATTTACTTTTCCGCTTTTACTTACTATTGCAATTATATCTATCACTATTATCACTTGCGTTTGATCCTTTGTAAACTACAAGGCCGGAGGGATTGACAACCTCTCTGTACTCGTTGGGAGCAAAGTTATTTGTATCTGTGTGCAGGTCCACGTTGATTGCTAATATCTGGCGTCGTTAGCAGTTGACACCTTCTTGTTGAAACTGGGAGTCTCTGGGAAATCGATCCTTGGTATTGCCAAGGGACAACTTCTGCTACACTGCATCTCAAACCTTCCACTTGGGGTAACCAACGAGGGGTGAGAAGCCACCTAGCAAAGCAATTTCTGGCGCCGTTGCCGGGGACTCCACTCTTCAGGATAGGGGAGTTGCACGCTATCTTTTATCTTTGCTTTTTAGTCTTGTTAGTTTACCTTTCAGTTTTCTTTATGTCTTTTCACTAGTTATGCTTATGGACAACCTTGCTATTGGATCGTTGCTTGTGGGAAGACGCCCCACACCTGTGGTGGTTGCTCCTCCCCCTACTGAAATTGTGCCCTATAAAATACCAGCTGGTATTATCAATTATGTTTTGGCTAATCGTTATGCAGGAGACAGACATCCCGGTGAATACTTGCTATATCTGTCACAATTATGTTCATTATTTAAGCTTGCAGGTGTATCAAGGGAGTTTATCATGAGGACATTGTTCGCCGTATCACTTATAGATAAAGCTTCAGATTGGTATAAGTTTCTCGATAACTCGCACTTGCTTGATTGGCAAGAGCTTATGTCTCTCTTTTATACTAAGTTTTATCCTCTTCATGATGCTTATGTGGAGAGTAAGAGTACCTTTTTGCATGTGGATCATGGTAACAATGCTTTATGTGATGCTTATATTGTTGAGTTTATTCGTGATCCCACTGATAATTATTATGAGAAGGGAACATATGCTTATAGATATTTCAATAATATCAAGTTCCCTCTCTTTATGTTGAAGGTTTTGAAGCCGCACTTGTTTTGTCTTCCTATGCTTATTGCTTTGTGCTTCAATGAATTATTGTATTGCAATATTCCTATGCATAGGAAGCATGTTAGGCTTAAATGTGTTTGGTATTTGCTTCTTGATGTTCTCTTTTGTTCTTCAATTCTTATTCCTACAAGAGCATCATTAAAGTCTTATGCCTAGCTTAAAGGCATAAAAGAAAGCGCTTTTGGGAGGCAGCCCACATGAATAAATTTTTATTTTGCTTTTGTTGTGTCTTGGTGTTGTTTACTACAGTAGCATCATCATAGTATCTTTACTTTTCAATTTTGTGCCAAGTATAGCCTCTGATTGCTAGAAAGTTCAAAAGTTGTGAGGTGTTGTCCAGGAAACAGATTCTGTCCTTGGATAAAAAAATTCGTATAAAATCACCAGATCATCTTTTTGGTCTGAATTGTTTCGACAGCGTGCTCTATATAATTGTCTTTCGTGCGTCTGTTCTGAGTTTTTTGATTAGAGTTGCAGAAGTGCCCCGAACAAATCATTTACTACCTGCTGTTCTGTTTTTCACAGATTCTGTCCTGTTTTGCCTTTCCTTCATTTTGCAAACCTAGAGCTTGCTTTTTCTTTGCAAAAACCTTTTGGCAATCTTGAGAAACAGTAGAACTTCAAGAATATTATCATTTCCAGCATGGTACAATTATTTTAATATGGGTACTAACCTCGCTAATCAGATTATGATGAGTTATGTATGAAGGGAGTTTTCAAGTGTGCGAGGGAAGATGATAAAAAGATTCAGGAGTGTCAAGCGCTCAAGCTTGGGGATGCCCCCGTGCACCCCCAAGAAATATTCAAGGAGACTCAAGCGTCTAAGCTTGGGGATGCCCCCGTGCATCCCCTTCTCCATCAACATTATCAGTTCGTCTTTCGTTCCACTATATTTTAATCACTTCATGTGTTATGTGCTATGCTTGGAGCGTCTTGCTTTTAGTTTCCTTTTTAGTTTTCCTTAGCTTTTCATAACAAGTCGGAACTCAGCTTTCTTTATGTGGGAGAGAAACACGCTCCACTTCTACCTAGAACATAACATAGAATTTTCATGTCTATCTTTGTTGTGTGTGTTCTTTGTCTTTTAATAGCTACTATCATGTTCAGCTCTTAGTATTCATGCTTATCTTTTCAAAGAGCTTTTGTTTAGTTGGATGCTTGAACTCTCTTTAATTACCATGCTCACCTTATTAAGAGAGTTTGCTTCCGTTGCATTGGTTGATATGTCTATGATAAAGATGCTACGTGCATAATGGCGCTTAGTAGTTCAGGTTTTCTTATGGTTAATCTCAAATAGCTGGGAGATTCACAATGTGTTATTGGGGTACCAACATGATTTGTTTGCCTATGATGTGGTATGGTTTAGTAATATCTTCCTTCGAGAATTTATTTTGATTGACTTGGCGTATGCTCACGCATATTTAAGACTGTAAAGAAAGTCTGTCAAGCCTTAATGATCTTTTGTTTTTGAGTAGCGATATAACTTCCATGCCTGATTCAATGTTGCTTTGTCGCTCTGCATGATTATGACCGTCATCGCTCTCTTAGTTGGTCGCTCCCAGTCTTTTGCTAACCTTCGCCTGTACTAAGTGGACTGACTGCTTGTGCATCCACATCCTTTTAAATCCAGTTATGCCATATGAGTCCACCATACCTTCCTACATGGTATTTACCTGCCATTCCTAACGGAGACTTGCATGTGCCATCTCGAAATTATTCAAAGAAAAAGCATTCTTATTTTGTGCCTCTGTTGTAAGTTCATGAGGAAGTAGTGGTTAATTCATAATCTTTTTAAGTTGGACAAGCTTCACCCCGGGATTGCATGTATAATGTGCAAACCCATAACACGAGAAGGAACTGGCATTGAGTGCGCCCGGCTCAAAAAGATAATATAACAAACAAATCCTCCTTCACGCTTTGTTCATGAGAAATCAGAAAACTTTGGCAGTGATAAACAAAGGAGATTAAGAGGATGTGATCGTCCTCATTCGGGAGCCGTTCCTCGAAACTTGTCCATCTCAAGAAGTGATTGAGTTATTTGCTAGCATTCGTTAACGAAACATGCATGATCTAAAAAAATAATTATTACCTCTGTTTTAAAGCCAAGAGCTCTGGTACATGTTTTGTCTTTGTTACCGACTACGGGTTTTCAACCTTGCCAACAAAAGCCACGGTTCGAGAGTCTCCACCATCTTTTAAAAGCACCAACTACTGAGAGCATGATTGTCATTCTGAGTGTAATGTGCATTGTCCCAAAGTAGCATTGTCTTTTGCATGATTGTGATATCGTTTATTCTGAAATCATTGTCTCTAGTCATCACTTAAACCTTGAAGGTGCCCCTGCATTTATGTTTTGCTTCACTAAAGGGGGCAAGCTAGATATCACTTTATCATATTTGCACATCATGTTCATTACAAATCTATTTGATGTTTCAGTATCATATTGTAAAACTTTCAGTTCTTTGTGATTTTCTCATGAGGCAACTTAATTACTATAGATTCATTATCTCAGTAAGCTTTTGTCATATGACTATTGAAAAAGTCCTATATGGTTAATAGCATGTCACCACAGAAATTATTCTTGTTATCATTTACCTACTCGAGGACGAGCATGAATTAAGCTTGGGGATGTTGATACGTCCAAAACGTATCTATAATTTCTTCTTGCTCCATGCCTCTTTTGGGTGATATTGCTATGTTATTTATACACTTCCATACACTTTTGATCATATTTGGACTAACCTATTAACTCAGTGCGCCCTAGTGCCAGTTTCTGTTTTTGGCTGTTTTTGTATTTCAGGTTTTCACATTACGAGAACTGCCAGGAAAAATCCAGAAAAATTATATAAAAAATCAGCGTTCCAGAAACTACCGTGCGCCCGAAGGACAGCCGGGGGGGCCACCAGGGCTCCAGGCGCCCTGGCGGCGCCCCCCCCCTCCCGGGCCGCGCCGGGGGGGGCGCCTGGGCCCCCCGAGGCTCCTCCGATGCCCCCCTTTGGCATATATTTAAAGCGTCTCCCGAAACCCTCGAGACGGGAACTCTTTTTCGCGATCTCATCTCTGTTCCGCCACCGCCGCCGTTTCCAAGATCGGGAGCACCAGGAGAACTCTTCCCGGCACCCTGCCGGAGGGGAGGATCACCACCGGGAGCTTGTCCACCACCACGGACGCCTCCCGGATGAGTTGTGAGTAGTCTCCCTTGGACCATGGGTCCATGACCAGTAGCTATGTGATGTTCTCCTCCCGTTCTTGTGCTTCACTAATTAGTCCTCGTGAGCTGCCCTACATGATCGAGACACATATGTAATCCTTATGCTGTTGCTATGATGAGTTTGCTGGGATCCGATGGATTATGAAATTATGTTCAGATTGTGCTTGAGTAATATATTTGATTCACCTCTTTTATATTTATGTTCGTAAGTAATTCTTGCATGTTCTCCGTTGTTATTTATTGCTTTGGCCAAGTAGTAGGTAGTGACTCCAAGAGGGAACGTTATGCTTGATTGTGGGTTCATGCCCCTCGATGACTAGTTTGAGTGACAGAAACATGAGTCTAGGGGATGTGCTGTTGCCACAAGGGGGAAAACAACGGTGCTTGTGCCCGCGGGTGCAAGGACTGTTTACTTTACGCAAAGTTCTTTTAATGCAGTTGTCTGTTGCATTGAGTTTACACTATGGGTGGGACTCGCAACTTAATACCAGCGAGATGTTCTGGATAGATATCTCAAGGTGGATGATTAGTAGTAGATATTGATGGATTTCGGTCTACTTACTTTGGCGTACCGCCCATGCTTTGAACCTCAACCTTTCTTGCAATGTAGTCAGCATTGGTTTGCGCACATGGTCCTGTCAATTGCCCAGCTGTAATTCGTTTACCTCACATAGCTGTTTTATCGTCTTTTGGGAGAGAGACATCACTAGTGAACATCATGAGACTCCGGTCCATATTACCATCATTGATCACATCCACTATCTACTTTTCCGCTTTTACTTACTATTGCAATTATATCTATCACTATTATCACTTGCGTTTGATCCTTTGTAAACTACAAGGCCGGAGGGATTGACAACCTCTCTGTACTCGTTGGGAGCAAAGTTATTTGTATCTGTGTGTAGGTCCACGTTGATTGCTAATATCTGGCGCCGTTAGCAGTTGACACCTTCTTGTTGAAACTGGGAGTCTCTGGGAAATCGATCCTTGGTATTGCCAAGGGAAAACTTCTGCTACACTGCATCTCAAACCTTCCACTTGGGGTAACCAACGAGGGGTGAGAAGCCACCTAGCAGCAACCACCACGTTTCTGAAGTGGTACAAGACCCCCATCCGATTTGACCAGTCTGATCACCCTGCGCACATTGCCACCCCCGGGCGGCAGACACTGGTGGTCGACCCAGTGGTTGCGGGCACTCGTCTGACCAGGGTCCTGATGGATGGAGGCAGTGTTTTGATTATTCTGTATGCAGCAACCCTCCGGGATATGGGCATCCCAATGTCCAAGCTGAGTGAGAGCAACATGAGGTTCCACGGGGTCATCTGTCATGCCCAAGATGCGATTCTATCCCGATCACGTGACACTTACGTGATTGGGGCACAACCGCATTTCGGGCGCTTAGCAAGATGGATATCATTACATCGTACCATTACATACATACATGGGGGATACAACAATACATACAAGACACATGAATACAACAACAATACAATACAAGGCATCCGACTACGGATACAAACATGAAAAGCACAAAGACATCCATCTGCTATCCCAGGCTGCCGACCCGGAACCTAACCCAAGACTGAAGAAGAAGAAGAAAGAACTCCAACACAACGATCAACGCTCTCACGTCAAGACATCGAAACCTGCACCTGCAACTGTTGTTGCAGTATCTGTGAGCCACGAGGACTCAGCAATCCCATAACCATGGGTTACAAGACTATCAAAGCTTAATAGGTAGGAAGAGGTAAAGTGGTGAGGTTGTAGCAGCGGCTAAGCTAAATTATATGGTGGCTATCTTACGAGTACAAGAATAAGATGAGCATCTACGCAAACGGTTGCAAACTAGTAGTGATCGCTAAAGATCCTGAACTACTTACGAGTCAAACATAACCCCATCGTGTTCTCTTCTCAAAGTGAAAGGAGACAGTCACGGTTACTCACACAGTTGTGTGTTTTACTTCGGATCCTCTGTCAAGTTTTCTACAACCGGACATTAACAAATTCTAATCTGCCACATAACCGCGGGCACGGCTTTCGAAAGATCATAACCCTGCAGGGGTGTCCCAACTTAGCCCATCACAAGCTCTCACGATTAGCTGAAGTGATAAATATAATATCATCACCCCTTATCTTAGGGAAATCCGATCAGGCTCGGCATCCCGGTGCACAAGACATTTCGACAATGGTAAAACAAGTCCAGCAAGACCTCCCGGTGTGTCGACACCCTGATAGTAGTCGTGCGTATCTCGTCTCAGGCCACGACCGGATGGGCGATCCTACGAGTAAAACCAATCCTCGAGTTTCCCCGCGGTGGCCCCGTAGTCTCCCCGTTTGGGACCAACACCATCAGCACTGGCCCCCCCTGCTATGTAGAAAGAATCCTCGGGTAGCGCTAACTCCCTATGCAATTTAATTAATTAATTAAGTTGTTATTATGAGCAAATTAAAACCAATGTTGGGCCTTGCTGGAGGAGTTTTATTCAAAGACGAACTGTCAAGGGGTCCCCATATACCCATCGTGTAAGGAACGCAAAATCAAGGAACATAAAGCCGGTTTATCGGTGCCTAAGGTGGCATGAGTGGAACAAAACACCGAGCAAAAGGCCAAGCCTTCCACCCATGCCCAGTATATAGGTGTGTTAAAAATAATAATAGATATTGTGATATTCCAACAACAAGTTCCCTCCTGGAATGAATCTTCATCTTCACCTGCAACTAACAACGCTATAAGAGGGGCTGAGCAAGCGGGTAACATAGCCAAACAATGGTTTTGCTAGGAAGGATTCAAAGGTTAGAGGTTTCATGGCAACAAGGAGAGGCTGAAAATAATGATGGGTAGCGCGACATATAACGATAGCATCGAGACACTAAGCATGGCAATGATAGTAAAGGTATCCAAGGGTATGGTCATCTTGCCTAAGATCCCGCAAGGAAGAAGAACGGTTCCATGAAGAAGACGGAGAAGAAGCCTTGAAGAAGAACCACGGGTAGACGAACGAATCCTCACGAACGCAACGGATCAAGCACTAACGAGAAGAAGCAAGCAACACGGTAAACAAACCACTCAAGAACATGACAATATGCTCAACCAAGTATGATGCAAAACAAGTCTACTTATGATGCACAAAAAGTCTACACAGGAAGCAAAACATGGCAAGGTAGGAAGCACAGAAAAACAACACAAGTTTATATATGATGCATTACATGGCAAGGTATGATGCATGACAAGACTAAACAGGAAGCATAACATGGCCAGGTAGGAAGCACAGAAAACATCACAGGAAACATGGCAATGTGCTTAAGCAAGTATGATGCAAACAAGTCTATATAGGAAGCACAACAAGTCTATACAGGAAGCATAACATGGCAAGGTAGGAAGCATAGAAAACAATGTTGGAAATATGCCCTAGAGGCAATAATAAGAGAGTTATTATTATATTTCCTTGTTCATGATAATCGTTTATTATCCATGCTATAACTGTATTGATTGGAAACTCAAATACATGTGTGGATGAATAGACAGACTTTGTGTCCCTACTGAGCCTCTACAGAACTAGCTCGTTGATCAAAGATGACCGCGGTTTCCAGGTCATAGACATGAGTTGTCATTTGATAACGGGATCACATCATTAGGAGAATGATGTGATGGACGAGACCCAAACGTTAAACATAGCTTTTGATCGTGTCAGTTATCGCTATAGTTTTCTGCATGTCAAGTATAAGTTCCTATGACCATGAGATCATGTAACTCACTGACACCGTAGGAGTGCTTTGTGTGTGCCAAACGTCACAACGTAACTGGGTGACTATAAAGGTACTCTATAGG
The DNA here is from genome assembly GCA_902687465.1 of Secale cereale. Classification (NCBI taxonomy): domain Eukaryota; kingdom Viridiplantae; phylum Streptophyta; class Magnoliopsida; order Poales; family Poaceae; genus Secale; species Secale cereale. The sequence goes on along the minus strand of LR738711.1, from coordinate 698,302,677 downwards.
TATCTCCGAGGGTGTCTGTTGAGTTGACATGGATCGAGACTGGGATTTGTCACTCCGTGTGACGGAGAGGTATCTCCGGGCCCACTCGATAATACGTCATCTCAATGAGCTCAAAGTGACTAAGTAGTTGGTCACGGGATTATGTATTACGGTAACGAGTAAAGAGACTTGCCGGTAACGAGATTGAACTAGGTATAGAGATACCGATGATCGAATCTCGGGCAAGTAACATACCGACGAGACAAAGGGAACTGTATACGGGATTGCTTGAATCCTTGACATCGTGGTTCATCCGATGAGATCATCGAGAAACGTGTGGGAACCAATATGGGTATCCAGATCCCGCTATTGGTTATTGACCTGGGAGTGTCCCGGTCATGTCTACATGATTTCCGAACCCGCAGGGTCTACACACTTAAGGTTCGGTGACGCTAGGGTTGTTAGTGAGAACAGTGCATGGTTACCGAAGGTTGTTCGGAGTCCCGGATGAGATCCCGGACGTGACGAGGGTCTCCGGAATGGTCCGGGGACGAAGATTGATATATAGGATGAAAGGTTTCGGAGTCCGGAAGTGTTCCGGGGAGCATCGGGAAATCGGCGGATTACCGAAAAGGGTTTCGGGGGTCCCGGAAGTGGTTCTGGGCCTAATGGGCCACAAGGGGGGACACCACAGCCCTCATAGGGCTGTGCGCCCCCCCCTGGGCCCTCTCCTCATGCGCAAGGGGAGGTGGACCCTCCTAGGGCTGCCGCACCCCCCCTGGCTTGGGGGGCAAGGCACCTAGGGGGGGAAACCCTAGGGCCTGGCCCTTGGCCGCCGCCCCCCCTGCCCTGGCCGCCGGCCCCCCTAGGGGAAACCCTAGGGCGCCCCCCTCTCCTCCTTCCCCCTATATATAGAGAGGTAGAGGGAGGGCAGCCAACACACGTTTGTGCCTCGGTGCTGCCCTCCCTCTCCCATAATATCTTCATCTCCCGCGGTGCTTAGGCGAAGCCCTGCTGGAATCCTTCTCCACCATCACCACCACGCCGTCGTGCTGCCGGTCTCTCCATCAACCTCTCCTCCACCCCTTGCTGGATCAAGAAGGAGGAGACGTCCCCGAGCCGTACGTGTGAAGAACGCGGAGGCACCGTTGCTTCGGTGCTAGGATCTTCGGCGATCTGAATCGCGGCGAGTACGACTCCATCAACCGCGTTCTTAACGCTTCCGCTTAGCGATCTACAAGGGTATGTGGATCCTACTCTCCCCTCGTAGTTGCATCTACTAGATTGATCTTGGTGAACGTAGAGAAAATTTTTTGTTTTCCATGCAACGTTCCCCAACAGTGGCATCAGAGCTAGGATCTTGCGTAGATGCTTTCTCGAGTAGAACACAAAAGGGTTTGTGGGCGTTGATGTTTAAATTGCTGCCCTCCTTAGTCTTTCTTGATTCAGCGGTATTATGGGATGAAGCGGCCCGGACCAACTTTACATGTCCACGTACATGAGACCGGTTCCATCGACAGACATGTGACTTTTGTTGCATAAGATGGCTGGCGGGTGTCTGTCTCTCCTATCTTAGTTGAATCGGAATAGAACAAGGCGGTCCTTGTAGAAGGTTAAATAGCAACTTGAATATCACCGTTGTAGCTTTGCGTAGGTAAGAAGCGTTCTTGCTAGATACCCATAGCAGCCACGTAAAACATGCAACAACAAATTAGAGGACGTCTAACTTGTTTTTGCAGGGTATGTATGTGATATGATATGGCCAATGACATGATGAGATATATTTGATGTATGAGATGATCATGTTGTAATAGTTAATATCGACTTGCATGTCGATGCATACGGCAACCGGCAGGAGCCATAGGGTTGTCTTTAATTTTTGTATGACCTGCGTGTCAATCATTAAGCGCTTTGTAATGCTTTACTTTATCGCTAAACGGTAGCAATAGTAGTAAGAGCATGGTGGGCGCCGACAACCCCGATGGCGACACGATGATGGAGATCATGATGATGGGGATCATGGTGTGGCGCCGGTGACGATGGAGATCATGCCGGTGCTTTGGAGATGGAGATCAAAAGCACGAGTTGATGGCCATATCATGTCACTTATGATTTGCATGTGATGTTAATCCTTTTATGCATCTTATTTTGCTTAGGACGACGGTAGCGTTATAAGATGATCCTTCACTAAAATTTCAAGATAAAAATTGTGTTCCCCCCGAGTGTGCGCCGTTGCGAAGGTTCGTCGTTTCGAAGCACCACGTGATGATCGGGTGTGATAGACTCTACGTTCGCATACAACGGGTGCAAGCCAGTTTTGCACATGCAGAACACTCGGGTTAGACTTGACGAGCCTAGCATGTACAGACATGGCCTCGGAACACGGAGGACCGAAAGGTCGAGCATGAGTCATATAGTAGATATGATCAACATGTTGATGTTCACCATTGACACCACCTCATCTCACGTGATGATCGGACTTGGGTTGGTGAATTTGGATCATGTCACGCTCGAATGACCAGAGGGATGTCAATTTGAGTGGGAGTTATAATTAATTTGATTAGGTAATAACTCACTTATCATGAACAATAGTCTAAAATGTCTTTGCAAATCTTTTGTTGTAGATGGCTCGCGCAGTAGCTCCCCTGAATTTTAATGCGTTCCTAGAGAAAGCTAAACTGAAAGATGATGGGAGCAACTTTGTGGACTGGCTCCGCAATCTGAGGATCATCCTCACAGCTGCCCAAAAGGTTTAGGTCCTAAATGCACCGCTAGGTGACCCCCCCGCTCCTACAGCCCCTGCAGACGTTTTGAACGTCTGGCAGACGCGTTCGGATGACTATTCGATAGTGCAGTGTGCCATGTTGAACGGCTTGGAAGGAGGACTTCAAAGGCGTTTTGAACGTCATGGTGCATATGAGATGTACCAGGAGTTGAAGTTCATCTTTGAAAAGAATGCTAAGATCGAGAGGTATGAGACCACCGATAAATTCTTTGCTTGCAAGATGGAGGAGAATTCGTCTGTCAGTGAGCACTTACTGAAGATGTCTGGGTACTATACCCGCATAGCTGATCTGGGACTTGTGTTCCCGGATGAGGCTATCATTGACAGAATTCTCCAGTCACTCCCTCCTAGCTACAAGAGCTTCGTGCAGCAGTATAACATGCAAGGGATGAACAAAACCATCGCCGAGCTGTTTTCGATGCTGAAAGTCGCTGAGGCAGACATCCAGAAGGAGTATCAAGTGTTGATGGTCAATAAAACCACCAGTTTCAAAAAGAATGGCAAGGGCAAGAAGGGTAACTCTAAGAAGGGTGGCAAAGCAGTTGCTAATCCAGTGAAGAAACCCAAGGCTGGGCCCAAGCCAGAGACTGAGTGTTTCTATTGCAAGGGGAACGGCCACTGGAAGCGGAACTGCCCCAAGTATCTGGCGGACAAGAAGGGGGCCAACAACAACAAAGGTATATGTGATATACATGTTATTGATGTGTACCTTACCAACTCTCGTTGTAGTGCCTGGGTATTTGATACCGGTTCGGTTGCTCACATTTGCAACTCTAAACAGGAACTGCGGAATAAACGGAGGCTGGCGAAGGACGAAGTGACGATGCGCGTGGGAAATGGTTCCAAGGTTGATGTGATCGCCGTCGGCACGCTCGCTCTTCGATTACCGTCGGGATTAGTTATGAACCTGAATAATTGTTATTTAGTGCCTGCGTTAAGCATGAACATTATATCTGGATCTTGTTTATTGCGAGACGGTTACTCATTTAAATCAGAGAATAATGGTTGTTCTATTTATATGAGTAATATCTTTTATGGTCATGCACCCGAAGTTAGGGGTTTATTCTTATTGAATCTCGATAGTGATGATACACATGTTCATAACATTGATGCCAAAAGATGTAGAGTTGATAATGATAATACCACTTTCTTGTGGCACTGCCGTCTGGGTCATATCGGCGTGAAACGCATGAGGAAGCTCCATGCTGATGGACTTTTGGAGTCTCTTGATTTTGAATCACTTGACACGTGCGAGCCGTGCCTCATGGGCAAAATGACAAGGACCCCGTTTTCAGGGACAATGGAACGGGCAAGTGACTTATTGGAAATCATACATACTGATGTGTGCGGTCCGATGAGTGTAACGGCGCGCGGTGGATATCGTTATTTTCTCACCTTCACTGACGACTTAAGTAGATATGGGTATATTTACTTGATGAAGCATAAGTCTGAAACTTTTGAAAAGTTCAAGCAATTTCAGAGTGAAGTTGAAAATCATCGTAACAAGAAGATCAAGTTCCTACGATCTGATCGAGGGGGAGAATATCTAAGTTATGAGTTTGGTGATCACTTAAGAAAATGTGGAATTGTTTCACAGTTGACGCCACCTGGAACACCACAGCGTAATGGTGTGTCCGAACGTCGTAATCGAACCCTATTAGATATGGTACGTTCTATGATGTCTCTTGCCGATTTGCCACTATCGTTCTGGGGATATGCGTTAGAGACAGCTGCATTCACTTTAAATAGGGCTCCATCCAAGTCCGTTGAGACAACACCGCATGAACTATGGTTTGGTAAGAAACCGAAGTTGTCTTTTCTCAAAGTTTGGGGTTGCGATGCTTACGTCAAAAGGCTTCAGCCAGAAAAGCTCGAACCCAAAGCGGACAAAATGTGTCTTCATAGGATACCCAAAAGAGACGGTTGGGTACACCTTCTATCTCAGATCCGAGGGCAAAGTGTTTGTCGCTAAGAACGGGTCCTTTCTCGAGAAAGAGTTTCTCTCGAAAGAATTGAGTGGGAGGAAGGTAGAACTTGATGAGGTTATTGAACCTCTGCTTCAACCAGAGAGTAGCGCAGCACAGAAAGATGTTTTTGTGGAGCCTGCAGAGGTTGAAGAGGAAGCCAATGATGATGATCAAGGAGCTTCTGATCAAGTTACTACCGAACCTCGTAGGTCGACAAGGGTACGCACTGCACCTGAGTGGTATGGTAACCCTGTCTTGGAGGTCATGTTGTTAGACAACGGTGAACCTACGAGCTATGGAGAAGCGATGGTGGGCCCGGATTCCGACAAATGGTTAGAGGCCATGAAATCCGAGATGGGATCCATGTATGAAAACAAAGTATGGACTTTGGAAGTATTACCTGAAGGGCGGAAGGCCATTCAGAATAAATGGATTTTTAAGAGGAAGACGGACACTGACGGTAATGTCACCGTGTATAAAGCTCGACTTGTGGCAAAGGGTTTTTCACAAGTTCAAGGGATTGACTACGATGAGACTTTCTCACCCGTAGCGATGCTTAAATCCGTCCGAATCATGTTAGCAATAGCTGCATATTTCGATTATGAAATTTGGCAGATGGATGTCAAAACAGCGTTCCTTAACGGTTTTCTTAAGGAAGAGTTGTATATGATGCAACCGGAAGGTTTTGTCGATCCAGAGAATGCTGACAAAGTATGCAGGCTCCAGCGTTCCATTTATGGGCTGGTGCAAGCATCTCGGAGTTTGAATCTTCGCTTTGATGAGGTGATCAAAGCGTTTGGGTTTGTACAAGTTTACAATGAAGCTTGTATTTACAAGAAAGTGAGTGGGAGCTCTATAGCGTTTCTAATATTATATGTGGATGACATATTGCTGATTGGAAACAATATAGAATTTTTGGATAGCGTGAAGGGGTATTTGAACAAGAGTTTTTCGATGAAGGATCTCGGTGAAGCTGCTTTCATATTGGGCATCAAGATCTATAGAGATAGATCAAGACGCTTGATAGGACTTTCACAAAGTACATACCTTGATAAAGTTTTGAAGAAGTTCAAAATGGATCAATCCAAGAAGGGGTTCTTGCCGGTATTGCAAGGTACGAAGTTGAGTAAGACTCAATGCCCAGTGACTGCAGAAGATAGAGAAAAGATGAGTGTCGTCCCCTATGCTTCAGCCATAGGCTCTATCATGTATGCAATGCTGTGCACAAGACCAGATGTCAGCCTTGCCATAAGTATGGCTGGAAGGTTTCAAAGTAATCCTGGTATGGATCACTGGACAGCGGTCAAGAATATCCTAAAGTACCTGAAAAGGACTAAGGAGATGTTTCTCGTTTATGGAAGTGATCAAGAGCTCGTCGTAAAGGGTTACGTCGATGCAAGCTTTGACACTGATCCGGATGACTCTAAGTCTCAAACCGGATACGTATATATTCTCAACGGGGGAGCGGTAAGCTGGTGTAGTTCCAAGCAAAGCGTGGTAGCCGATTCTACATGCGAAGCGGAGTACATAGCTGCCTCGGAGGCGGCAAAGGAAGGTGTCTGGATGAAGGAGTTCATGACAGATCTTGGAGTTGTGCCTAGTGCATTGAATCCAATGACTCTGTTTTGTGACAACACTGGTGCCATTGCTCTAGCCAAGGAACCAAGGTTTCACAAGAGGACCAGACACATAAAGCGACGCTTCAATTCCATCCGCGATTCAGTCAAGGAGGAGGACATAAGCATTTGCAAAGTACACACGGATTTGAATGTTGCAGATCCGTTGACTAAGCCTCTTCCACGGGCTAAGCATGATCAACACCAAGACTCTATGGGTGTTAGATTCATTACCTTGTAATGCTAGATTATTGACTCTAGTGCAAGTGGGAGACTGTTGGAAATATGCCCTAGAGGCAATAATAAAAGAGTTATTATTATATTTCCTTGTTCATGATAATCGTTTATTATCCATGCTATAACTGTATTGATTGGAAACTCAAATACATGTGTGGATAAATAGACAAACTTAGTGTCCCTAGTAAGCCTCTACAGGACTAGCTCGTTGATCAAAGATGACCGTGGTTTCCAGGTCATAGACATGAGTTGTCATTTGATAACGGGATCACATCATTAGGAGAATGATGTGATGGACGAGACCCAAACGTTAAACATAGCTTTTGATCGTGTCAGTTATCGCTATAGTTTTCTGCATGTCAAGTATGAGTTCCTATGACCATGAGATCATGTAACTCACTGACACCGTAGGAGTGCTTTGTGTGTGCCAAACGTCGCAACGTAACTGGGTGACTATAAAGGTACTCTACAGGTATCTCCGAAGGTGTCTGTTGAGTTGACATGGATCGAGACTGGGATTTGTCACTCCGTGTGACGGAGAGGTATCTCCGGGCCCACTCGGTAATACGTCATCTCAATGAGCTCAAAGTGACTAAGTAGTTGGTCACGGGATTATGTATTACGGTAACGAGTAAAGAGACTTGCCGGTAACGAGATTGAACTAGGTATAGAGATACCGATGATCGAATCTCGGGCAAGTAACATACCGACGAGACAAAGGGAACTGTATACGGGATTGCTTGAATCCTTGACATCGTGGTTCATCCGATGAGATCATCGAGAAACGTGTGGGAACCAATATGGGTATCCAGATCCCGCTATTGGTTATTGACCTGGGAGTGTCCCGGTCATGTCTACATGATTTCCGAACCCGCAGGGTCTACACACTTAAGGTTCGGTGACGCTAGGGTTGTTAGTGAGAACAGTGCATGGTTACCGAAGGTTGTTCGGAGTCCCGGATGAGATCCCGGACGTGACGAGGGTCTCCGGAATGGTCCGGGGACGAAGATTGATATATAGGATGAAAGGTTTCGGAGTCCGGAAGTGTTCCGGGGAGCATCGGGAAATCGGCGGATTACCGAAAAGGGTTTCGGGGGTCCCGGAAGTGGTTCTGGGCCTAATGGGCCACAAGGGGGGACACCACAGCCCTCATAGGGCTGTGCGCCCCCCCCCTGGGCCCTCTCCTCATGCGCAAGGGGAGGTGGACCCTCCTAGGGCTGCCGCACCCCCTGGCTTGGGGGGCAAGGCACCTAGGGGGGGAAACCCTAGGGCCTGGCCCTTGGCCGCCGCCCCCCCCCCCCTGCCCTGGCCGCCGGCCCCCCTAGGGGAAACCCTAGGGCGCCCCTCTCTCCTCCTTCCCCCTATATATAGAGAGGTAGAGGGAGGGCAGCCAACACACGTTTGTGCCTCGGTGCTGCCCTCCCTCTCCCATAACATCTTCATCTCCCGCGGTGCTTGGCGAAGCCCTGCTGGAATCCTCCACCACCATCACCACCACGCCGTCGTGCTGCCGGTCTCTCCATCAACCTCTCCTCCACCCCTTGCTGGATCAAGAAGGAGGAGACGTCCCCGAGCCGTACGTGTGAAGAACGCGGAGGCACCGTTGCTTCGGTGCTTGGATCTTCAGCGATCTGAATCGCGGCGAGTACGACTCCATCAACCGCGTTCTTAACGCTTCCGCTTAGCGATCTACAAGGGTACGTGGATCCAACTCTCCTCTCGTAGTAGCATCTCCTAGATTGATCTTGGTGAACGTAGGAATTTTTTTTTTTTGTTTCCCATGCAACGTTCCCCAACAAACAACACAAGTCTATATGATGCAATACATGGCAAGATATGATGCATGACAAATCTATACAGGAAGCACAACAAGTATATACAGGAAGCATTACATGGCAAGGTAGGAAACATAACTTGACAAGGTAGGAAGCATACCATGGCAACGATGCAAAATGCACTCAAACATCAACCAAACTCACTCCAAACATGTTAACAAGATGATATTATGAATCTACATGCAAAATCACTCAAGTTTCATATAAGGAACACTCCAGACGGAGCAACGGTCTAAAAGATACACATGAAACAAGATATAACAACAAGCTGAAATTAACAGCCACATGGCAACTTTGGAGCATGATAAATATAAGCTACAACACTCAAACATGGCAACAAGAAGCATGGACATGAAGTAGACATAACCTACAACAAACAATTCCATTGGAGCATCTCCATAGGAGGCATGGATCAATAGCAACAAGCTACAACATTTTGAACATGACAACAAAAACCTGACAGCAGTATTTTATAGCAACTTGGGAGCAAGAAATAAATAAGCTACAACAAGTCAATTGAGCAAGTAAGGACATGAATGGATAGCCAACAACATATACAACAAGGAATCATCAATAGTCACCCCAAAACTATCATGGATTTGCCTGGAACAACAAGCAAACATAGCATCCGGAAATTACAGATTCCAGACTTAGTGAAATTTCACTAAGTGTTAAAACAGCAGTAACAACATGGCATGTTTAAGTCAACACAAGGCATATCATGGAAAGTTAAATGCACCATCTCAAAGACCACATCATGGAGATTCTAAAACATCTAGGCATGTGACAAGGGGACAAAGACAACAATAGCAAAGGGCAATTGAAATCAGCATCTCATAACAAGTTTCAGGACATAACAGCCAAATGCACTTTTGCAAAGGAGATAAACATGGCAATATGAATTCTATCATGCAAGCTAAAGCAACCAACATGTAGAGCATCTCATGAAGAACATTTTGACATATCATTTGCATCATTTGGATAAACATGCACCAAGTTATCATATCTCAAACATAGCAACAAAACAACAAGTAGCAGCAGTTTATAACAAGTAGCACCCTTGCAACAGATATTAGAGCAACTAGATGAAGTCAAACAAGCATGGCACAATGGAACAAATTGTAGAGCATATCAGCACGATCATTTTGACATATCATTCACTCAATTTGGACAAGCACACAAAAAGATATCATCATGCAAAGATGCAACATTATGCTGACAGAAATAAAGACAGCAGATTTTTACACAAAGGAAAAAAACACACGGGCGTCTAATACTAAGCAGCGCACTGGGCGAAGGAAGCAGAGGGATTACCATGGGCCGATCCCATTAGCAGAGGAAGAAGCAGCAGGCCGGCTCGGTGGGCCTCGGGAGTTCGGCCTGCTAGAGGCCCGAGGGAGGCCTGGCTGCGGGGAAGGACTGGGCATCGGGTCCGGCCCGAGACGCGGAGTGGGGTGGCTGGCTGGGCGCACCGCTGCTGGGCCGGGAGTGCCTGGGGTTGGGCCGGCTGAGGGAGGCTCTGGGCCAGAGTCGGTCGAAGGAGGAGGCCCAGGCGGGCGAGCGCTGCAGATTGGACCTCCGGCTGGCGCGGCCCAGGATGGAGCACTGGATCGGGTGGTCGCTGGGGTGTCGTCCTCCCGACGCACGACGAGGCCGGCGGCGGCTGGCGCGACGGAGAGCTCCGGCGGAGGGCGGATCGACGGGATCCGGGCTGGATCCGAGCGGATCTGGCCAGGCCGGATCTGTTCCCGGTGGTGGCAAGGCCTCCGACGGCGGCGAGAACAGATCGACGGGAGGAGCAGGGCGAAGGCTGCGGGAGCTGGCGAGGGGAGCTGCAGTTTGAAGAGCTCGGCGAGGGGAGGAGTTGCGGCTGAGGAAGCACAGCGCGGCGAGGGTGGAAGCACGGCGCGGCGACGGTGGAAGCACGGCGCGGCGAGGGTGGAAGCACGGCGCGGCAACGGTGGAAGCACGGTGGAAACACTAGGGTTTTGGACGCAAAATTAGAGGGGAGAGGACGTTTATATAGGGAAGAACCTAGGGTTTGGGGGTTTTGGAGCGTTCCGGAGCCATCGGATTGCGATCCAACGGCAACGGAGCGAAGGGGGAGTTAGAAAGGCCTAGGTGGGCTGTGTAGATTAGTTGGGCTGAGATGAGAGGAGAGGGAGAGAGGCCCGCGGAGGTTTTCGGAGACCGAAAACATCCGACAAAATAACCGGCGACTAGTGTTGCTATATATATCCGTTGGGCTATCAAACGGACTCAGAATGCGATGAAATTTGGCAGGCAGCCTGTCTACACTATAATAAGACCACACGCCAAGTTTCATCCCATTCCGAGAAAAAATTTCAGCCACTCACAAAATAACTATTCGGAGGCACCGCGGGCGCGTGCAAGTGTGTCTGGGCTCAGAACGGGCAACGGAGAGGACGAGGGAACTCGAGCGGATGCAAGTTTTGAAAACATGCTGATGCAACACACATGATGACATGGCAAGATGCAACACACAAGCAGATGACATGGCACTGACAACGAATAACTGGCTGACACCTGGCGCACCGGTCTCGGGGTGTCACAACACTCCCCTACTAACAAGAGATCTCGTCCCGAGATCTTAGGAATGAGACGGGAAGGAAAAGGAAGAACAAAGTTCTTCGAGGATAAAAGAGTGAAAACCAAAGAATGTTCAGAGGTTGAGCCACTCAAAAAAAAGAAGAAGAATGCAATGAAGAAGAACGAAGTTGCAAGGACTTTGTTAGACAAGAGGAAGAAGGAATTCGACGAGAATCCAAAAGGTTGAAGGAATAAGAATGAATTCGAACCCACTCCGGTTAAAAGAGATAGAAAAAGGAATCTGGACGAAGTAATTCGGGCAACACTCCTGCTGAAGCTGAAAGAAATAGCACACCGGTTGAACATGAATGGAATGGAACAAGAACTGAGAAGATGGAACGGTACTCGATTAGAGTAACAACACAAAGCCTCCGGAAGAATGGAAATAATGGAATGAGAAGAAGGGGAAGAAGATGACAACTTCCATCACGAATGAATTCGAAAGAGGATCTACACAAAAAAGGCTTGAACGGAGTTGTTGAAAAATCAACAACGAAAAGAATTAACTTGTTGTGGACTTATGTAAATCATCTCAAAACTTGAGGTGAATTATGCCGCAACCAAAAGATGGATTAGCTGAGAACGAAGAAAGAAATGCAAAACTCGATAAAAGAATACGGAGAATTATTTGCACTCAAAAGGCAAAAGAATAAGAATGCTTGAGCTGCTCCAGAAGAATTAGATGAATGTTTGAAGAATGAATTAAATGATGAAGAACCACCATGAAGAACTCCGGTAACAAAAGGATGATGAAGGATGAAAAAGAATAAGAATAAGCCTTGCGATGATTAGACGGGGTTCCGAGGAGATAGCCGAGAAACTTGAGCTCCGGAAAAAAAAGAATAGAAACACCTGGAACTAGAATTTATTCATCAAGAATAAACTCCGAAGGAAAAGATAAATCAAATCCACAAGAAGAATAAGAATTGTGTTATGCTTATCCTCCACCAATGAATTGATGAGAAGCAATGGATTCGCATACTACTTATTCCCGTTGAAATTATTAAAGAGGGATATATCGCGAACTTGCGAAAATCTTGTTGAAACACCGTTGGAATTGAAAGAACGAATGAATTGATATGATAACACCGGAAAAGAACTCTTGAGCGAATCACTGTAAAGAATTGAAACCTGGTGAAGAAAAGAACGAACCACCAGGAAGAAATTAAAATTGAATGATGAAAAAAAATAAACCACCGAGAAGAATTACAATCGAGTGAAGAACGAGAATGACCACCGTAAGGAATGAAATTGAACGATGCAATAGGACAAGCCACCGTGAAGAATTGAATTGAGTGAATACGATGAAATGAATCTCCGGGAAGAATAAAGCACTTGGGGAATTTAGATGCAAGAGAATGAAGAGATCACGGACGGATTAACGAATGCTTGAACGAAGCACCAGAAGAATGTGAGACGAACGAAGAGGCATCAAAGAAGAATATTTGGAGAATGAAGTTGAAAACTGAGAACGAAGAAATCTTCTGAAATGATGGCCTTCGGAGGAACACAATGAAAAAGAATTCTTGAAACACTCCGGAAGAATGACAAGAAGAAAGGTTGAACCAATGATGAAAAGAATTTGCAGAAGATCTTGAAGAAGGAATATGACTGATGGAATCCATACTTACGTCACACTTGAAAAGAATTTCGGAACACTCCGGGAAATAGAAGAGTCAGGTAAGATCCTGGGAAAAGACCTGTGGGTTATGAGCCCACCGAAGGGAAAACACCGTTGGAATGGAATGCAAAGAAGATGATGCATCGGAACGAATGAAGAACTCGAATGAGGTGACAACCTCGAATTAATCGGAAGACAGACGAATATCCTGAGATGTCTTCGGAACTCCGGGATGGTTGAATGGCGAGAGGTAAACGAGCAAGGGGAAGCAATTGAGCTGAGCGAAAAGAATATGATGAACACCGAATACTTGAATTGAATCCACCGGAAAAGAAGAACATATGAAGAATGTCAAACGAGAGGAGAATTCATTGGAGAAGAAAAGAGAAGAATGATGACGAGCTAGACGAGAATTCACCGGTTGAAATAACTGAGGAAAGAATGCAAAGGATTCACACGAGTAGGATGGATACCCAATTAAGGAATCCGGCTCCGAGAAGAAAAAGGTTGGGTGGGTGGGAAAAAGAAAGACCACAACGGACGGGAAAACAACATCGGTTGAAAGAACTGAGGTTGCACTTGCAAAGAAGAAGAGGGTCGAATCCACTTGACGAGAGATGCACCAGATGAAAGAACTAACAACGCAACGAACGAAAACTATCCATGTTATCCTAAAAAAATTGAAGGGGAAGAGGAGTAATTCAAAACACCTACGTCAAGATTCCTCACCAGAGCGACGAAGGGGGAGGGGAGTAAAAAGAATTCTTACTCTCCGATATAACTAGACTCCGAAAAAGTTTTCTGCTAGACTCAACAACGGCCAAGCTACGATCAATCAAGGGGGCTCCTACGGTCGGTCGAGGCTCTGATACCAACTTGTCATGCCCAAGATGCGATTCTATCCCGATCACGTGACAATTACGTGATTGAGGCACAACCGCATTTCGGGCGCTTAGCAAGATGGATATCATTACATCGTACCATTACATACAAACATGGGGGATACAACAATACATACAAGACACATGAATACAACAACAATACAATACAAGGCATCCGACTACGGATACAAACATGAAAAGCACAAAGACATCCATCTGCTATCCCAGGCTGCCGACCCGGAACCTAACCCAAGACTGAAGAAGAAGAAGCAAGAACTCCAACACAACGATCAACGCTCTCACGTCAAGACATCGAAACCTGCACCTGCAACTGTTGTTGCAGTATCTGTGAGCCACGAGGACTCAGCAATCCCATAACCATGGGTAACAAGACTATCAAAGCTTAATAGGTAGGAAGAGGTAAAGTGGTGAGGTTGCAGCAGCGGCTAAGCTAAATTATATGGTGGCTAACTTACGAGTACAAGAATAAGATGAGCATCTACGCAAACGGTCGCAAACTAGTAGTGATCGCTAAAGATCCTGAACTACTTACGAGTCAAACATAACCCCACCGTGTTATCTTCTCAAAGTGAAAAGAGACAGTCACGGTTACTCACACAGTTGTGTGTTTTACTTCGGATCCTCTGTCAAGTTTTCTACAACCAAACATTAACAAATTCCAATCTGCCACATAACCGCGGGCACGGCTTTCGAAATATCATAACCCTGCAGGGGTGTCCCAACTTAGCCCATCACAAGCTCTCACGATTAGTTGAAGTGATAAATATAATATCATCACCCCTTATCTTAGGGAAATCCGATCAGGCTCGGCATCCCGGTGCACAAGACATTTCGACAATGGTAAAACAAGTCCAGCAAGACCTCCCGGTGTGTCGACACCCTGATAGTAGCCGCGCGTATCTCGTCTCAGGCCACGGCCGGATGGGCGATCCTACGAGTAAAATCAATCCTCGAGTTTCCCCGTGGTGGCCCCGCAGTCTCCCCGTTTGGGACCAACACCATCAGCACTGGACCCCCCTGCTATGTAGAAAGAATCCTCGGGTAGCGCTAACTCCCTATGCAATTTAATTAATTAATTAAGTTGTTATTATGAGCAAATTAAAACCAATGTTGGGCCTTGCTGGAGGAGTTTTATTCAAAGACGAACTGTCAAGGGGTCCCCATATACCCATCGTGTAAGGAACGCAAAATCAAGGAACATAATGCCGGTTTATCGGCGCCTAAGGTGGCATGAGTGGAACAAAACACCGAGCAAAAGGCCAAGCCTTCCACCCATGCCTAGTATATAGGTTAAAAATAATAATAGATATTGTGATATTCCAACAACAAGTTCCCTCCTGGAACGAATCTTCATCTTCTCCTGCAACTAACAACGCTATAAGAGGGGCTGAGCAAGCGGGTAACATAGCCAAACAATGGTTTTGCTAGGAAGGTTTCAAAGGTTAGAGGTTTCATGGCAACAAGGAGAGGCTGACAATAATGATGGGTAGCACGACATATAACGATAGCATCGAGACACTAAGCATGGCAATGATAGTAAAGGTATCCAAGGGTATGGTCATCTTGCCTGAGATCCCGCAAGGAAGAAGAACGGTTCCGTGAAGAAGACGCAGAAGAAGCCTTGAAGAAGAACCACGGGTAGACGAACGAATCCTCACGAACGCAACGGATCAAGCACTAACGAGAAGAAGCAAGCAACACGGTAAACAAACCACTCAAGAACATGACAATATGCTCAACCAAGTATGATGCAAAACAAGTCTACTTATGATGCACAGAAAGTCTACACAGGAAGCAAAACATGGCAAGGTAGGAAGCACAGCAAAACAGCACAAGTTTATATATGATGCATTACATGGCAAGGTATGATGCATGACAAGACTAAACAGGAAGCATAACATGGCAAGGTAGGAAGCACAGAAAACATCACAGGAAACATGGCAATGTGCTTAAGCAAGTATGATGCAAACAAGTCTATATAGGAAGCACAACAAGTCTATACAGGAAGCATAACATGGCAAGGTAGGAAGCATAGAAAACAACACAAGTCTATATGATGCAATACATGGCAAGATATGATGCATGACAAATCTATACAGGAAGCACAACAAGTATATACAGGAAGCATTACATGGCAAGGTAGGAAACATAACTTGACAAGGTAGGAAGCATAACATGGCAATGGTGCAAAATGCACCCAAACATCAACCAAACTCACTCCAAACATGTTAACAAGATGATATTATGAATCTACATGCAAAATCACTCAAGTTACATATAAGGAACACTCCAAACGGAGCAATGGTCTAAAAGATACACATGAAACAAGATATAACAACAAGCTGAAATTAACAACCACATAGCATGATAAATATAAGCTACATCACTCAAACATGGCAACAAGAAGCATGGACATGAAGTAGACATTACCTACAGCAAACAATTCCATTGGAGCATCTCCATAGGAGGCATGGATCAATAGCAACAAGCTACAACATTTTGAACATGACAACAAAAACCTGATATCAGTATTTTATAGCAACTTGGGAGCAAGAAATAAATAAGATACAACAAGTAATTTGAGCAAGTAAGGACATGAATGGATAGCCAACAACATATACAACAAGGAATCATCAATAGTCACCCCAAAACTATCATGGATTTGCCTAGAACAACAAGCAAACATAGCATCTGTAAATTACAGATTCCAGACTTAGTGAAATTTCACTAAGTGTTAAAACAGCAGTAACAACATGGCATGTTTGCAAGCATGTTTAAGTCAACACAAGGCATATCATGGAAAGTTAAATGCACCATCTCAAAGACCACATCATGGAGATTCTAAAACATCTAGGCATGTGACAAGGGGACAAACACAACAATAGCAAAGGGCAATTGAAATCAGCATCTCATAACAAGTTTCAGAACATAACAGCCAAAGGCACTTTTGCAAAGGAGATAAACATGGCAATATGAATTCTATCATGCAAGCTAAAGCAACCAACATGTAGAGCATCTCATGAAGAACATTTTGACATATCATTTGCATCATTTGGATGAACATGCACCAAGTTATCATATCTCAAACATAGCAACAAAACAACAAGTAGCAGCCGTTTATAACAAGTAGCACCCTTGCAACAGATATTAGAGCAACTAGATGAAGTCAAACAAGCATGGCACAATGGAACAAAGTGTAGAGCATATCACCACGATCATTTTGACATATCATTCACTCAATTTGGACAAGCACACAAAAAGATATCATCATGCAAAGATGCAACATTATGCTGACAGAAATAAAGACAACAGATTTTTACACAAAGGAAAAAAACACACGGGCGTCTAATACTAAGCAGCGCACTGGGCGAAGGAAGCAGATGGATTACCATGGGCCGAGCCCATTAGCAGAGGAAGAAGCAGCAGGCCGGCTCGGTGGGCCTCGGGAGTTCGGCCTGCTGGAGGCCCGAGGGAGGCCTGGCTGCGGGGAAGGACTGGGCCTCGTGTCCGGCCCGAGACGCGGAGAGGGGCGGCTGGCTGGGCGCACCGCTGCTGGGCCGGGAGTGCCTGGGGTTGGGCCGGCTGAGGGAGGCACTCAGCCAGAGGCGGTCGAAGGAGGAGGCCCCGGCAGGCGAGCGCTGCAGATCGGAGCTCCGGCTAGCGCGGCCCAGGATGGAGCACTGGATCGGGCGGTCGCTGGGGCGTCGTCCTCCCGACGCACGACGAGGCCGGCGGCGGCTGGCGCGATGGAGAGCTCCGGCGGAGGGCGGATCGACGGGATCCGGGCTGGATCCGAGCGGATCTGGCCAGGCCGGATCCGTTCCCGGCGGCGGCGAGCACAGATCGACGGGAGGAGCGGGGCGAAGGCTGCGGGAGCTGGCGAGGGGAGCTGCAGCTCGAAGAGCTCGGCGAGGGGAGGAACTGCGGCTGAGGAAGCACAGCGCGGCGAGGGTGGAAGCACGGCGCGGCGAGGGTGGAAGCACGACGCGGCAACGGTGGAAGCACGGTGCGGCAACGGTGGAAACACTAGGGTTTTGGACGCAAAATTAGAGGGGAGAGGACGTTTATATAGGGAAGAACCTAGGGTTTGGGGGTTTTGGAGCGTTCCGAAGCCATCAGATTGCGATCCAACGGCAACGGAGCGAAGGGGGAGTTAGAAAGTCCTAGGTGGGCTGTGTAGATTAGTTGGGCTGAGATGAGAGGAGAGGGGGAGAGGCCCGCGGAGGTTTTCGGAGACCGAAAACATCCGACGAAATAACCGGCGACTAGTGCCGCTATATATATCCGTTGGGCTATCAAACGGACTCCGAATGTGATGAAATTTGGCATGCAGCCTGTCTACACTATAATAAGACCACACGCCAAGTTTCATCCCATTCCGAGAACATTTTTCGGCCACTCAAAAAATAACTATTCGGAGGCACCGCGGGCGCGTGCAAGTGTGTCTGGGCTCAGCACGGGCAACGGAGAGGACGAGGGAACTCGAGCGGATGCAAGTTTTGAAAACATGTTGATGCAACACACATGATGACATGGAAAGATGCAACACACAAGCAGATGACATGGCACTAACAACGAATAATTGGCTGACACCTGGCGCACCGGTCTCGGGGTGTCACATCATCCCCGGGAAGAAGGCCGACTCACTTGGCCAAATCACACTCGACGTAGTCTTCGGAGACTCGAAGAATTATCGCAAAGAGAAGCTGACGTTTGAAGTGGTGGACTTCAACAACGCTTATCATGCCATTCTGGGTAGGCCCGCCTACGCCAGATTCATGGCTCGACCATGTTATGTATATCTCAAGCTGAAGATGCCGGGACCCAACGGCGTTATAACCGTCACCGGGAACCGCCAGAAAGCGGAAGAGTGCTTCCAGAAAGGCTCGAAGATCGCTGACGTGCAGATGGCGGCAGTAGAGATGGAGGAGTACCAGAAACGCGTGGACCCGAGTGATCTGCTGAGGGCAAAGAAGCCGGCTTCCGAGTCAGCTTTCCAGTCGGCCGGGGAGACGAAGCCCGCACACATCCACCCCACGGACTCCAATGCAGCACCGACCCACATTTCCACTACACTCGACAGCAAATAGGAAGAAGCGCTCATCCAATTCCTCCATGAGAACTGGGACATCTTCGCATGGAAACCATCGGACATGCCGGGTGTACCCAGGGGACTGGCTGAGCACCAATTGCGAGTCGACCCAAAGGTGAAGCCTGTGAAGGAACATCTCCGTCGGTCCGCTGTGGAGAAGAGAAAGGCAATTGGCGAGGAAGTGGCTCGGCTCCTGGTAGCTGAGTTTATCGGCGAGATCTACCACTTCGAGTGGCTCGCCAATGTCGTCATGGTCCCCAAGAAGGACAAGTCTCTCCGCATGTGCATCGATTTCAAGCACATCAATCGGGGCTGCCCGAAGGATCATTTTCCTCTCCCTCGCATCGATCAGATAGTTGACTCGACCGCGGGATGCGAGCGTTTGTCCTTTCTGGACGCATATTTCGGGTACCATCATATCCGTCTGTTCGGACCCGATGAAATCGAGACAACTTTCATCACCCCCTTCGGGTGTTTCTGTTATGTCACCATGCCTTTCGGTCTCAAAAATGTCGGCGCTACATTCATGTGCATGATCTAGAAGTGCCTGATAAGGCAAATCAGTCGGAACGTCGAAGCATACATGGATGACATTGTGGTCAAGTCACGGAAAAGTTCCGACCTACTGACCGACCTCGCTGAGACATTCGCAAACGTAAGAAGCTATGATATCAAGCTCAATCCGTCGAAGTGTACATTTGGAGTTCCTGGCGGCAAGTTACTCGGTTTTCTCGTTTCCGAACGGGGAATCGACGCCAACCCAGAGAAGGTCAGCACCATCCTCCGAATGAAACGCCCCGCGCGTATACATGACGTCCAGAAGCTTACTGGTTGCTTGGCCGCGTTGAGTCGATTCATTTCTTGTCTCGGTGAGAAGGCATTGCCTCTCTACCGACTCATGAAGAAATCAGACAAGTTTGAGTGGAATTCCGAAGCCGAAGCAGCGTTTGAAGTGCTCAAAGCCCTGCTGTCCACCCAGCCGGTGCTTGCTGCCCCAGTCAGCAAAGAGCCTCTCCTACTATACATTGCAGCCACCGGACAAGTTGTCAGCACTGTACTCACGGTCGAGCGGGAAGAAGAGGGCAAGGCCTACAAGGTCCAGCACCCAATCTACTACATATCCGAAGTTTTGACTCCCTCCAAGCAAAGGTACCCGCATTACCAGAAGCTCGTGTACGGGATTTACTTGACTACAAAAAAGGTTGCCCATTACTTCTCGGACCATACAATCTTAGTCGTCAGCGACGCCCCGCTGTCAGAGATTCTGAACAACCGAGACGCGACCGGTCGAGTGGCAAAATGGGCGATTGAACTTCTTCCGTTAGATATCAAGTTTGACACGAAGAAAGCCATCAAGTCTAAGGCTATAGCAGATTTTGTGGCCGAGTGGATAGAACAAGAGCTGCCGACTCAAGTTCAGTCGGATCGATGGACTATGTTCTTTGATGGATCCAAGATGTTGAATGGATCCGGCGCAGGCGTGGTCCTGGTATCTCCCAGGGGAGACAAGCTCAGTTACGTCCTTCAGATCCACTTTGACTCATCGAACAACGAAGCTGAGTATGAAACACTTCTGTACGGGTTGCGCATGGCCATCTCTCTCAGCGTCCGTCGCTTGATGGTCTACGGCGACTCAGACTTAGTGGTGAACCAAGTGATGAAGGAATGGGATGTCAGGAGCCCGGCAATGACCAGTTATTGCAGTGCAGTGCGGAAGCTTGAAAAGAAGTTTGAAGGTTTAGAGCTCCATCACGTGCCCAGAGCCAAGAATCAGCTTGCCGATAACCTTGCGAAGATTGGGTCGACTTGGAAGCCTATACCCAAGAATGTGTTTCTGGAGCATCTGCACACCCCTTCTGTCAAAGAAGACCCCTTCACGGAAGAACCCCCACAGCCAGTCAGTGCGTCAGATCCGACTGAAGTCGAAGCGCCTACATTGGTCGACCTGATCATGGAGGTTTTAGTGATTACGCTCGACTGGACTGTGCCATACATATCATATCTGCTTAGGCAAGAACTCCCGGAAGATGAAGAAGAAGCGCGCCAGATCGTCCGTCGATCCAAGGCGTTCACTGTCATTCGGGGTCAACTCTACAGAGAAAGCGTCACCAGAGTCGCTCAGCGCTGCATCACCCCAGAGGAAGGTCGACTGATCCTGGATGAGATTCACTCGGGAACTTGTGGCCACCATGCTTCCTCTCGGACTATAGTGGCCAAAGTGTACCGAGCCGGGTTTTATTGGCCCCGGGCCAACGAGATGGCCAAAGATATTGTGGACAGGTGCGCAGGCTGTCAGTTCTACTCCAGCATGTCCCACAAGCCAGCGTCTGCTTTGAAGACCATTCCACTAGTCCGGCCCTTCGCCGTTTGCGGCTTGGATATGGTCGGCCCCTTCAGAACAGGCAGAAGCGGATTCACTCACCTGCTCGTGGCAGTCGACAAGTTTACCAAATGGATTGAGGCCAAGCCCATCAAGAACCTCAAGTCGAGCACCGCCATCAGCTTCATGAGGGAATTGATATTCAGATATGGAGTCCCCCACAGCATCATCACGGACAACGGCTCCTACTTTGACTCGGATTAATTCAGAGCTTTCTTTGCTTCTCAAGGAACACGAGTCGACTATGCCTCCGTGGCGCATCCGCAGTCGAATGGACAGGCAGAAAGGGCAAACGGTTTGATTCTCCAAGGCTTGAAGCCATGGGTCATGTGTGACCTTAAGCATGCCGCTGGGGCTTGGGTAACCGAACTACCGTCTGTCTTATGGGGTCTCAGGACAACTCCAAACCGGTCGACTGGCCGTACCCCTTTCTTCATGGTCTATGGAGCTGAAGCCGTGCTGCCAAGTGATTTATTACATAATGCCCCCCGAGTGGAACTCTTCTCCGAAGCCGAAGCAGAGCAAGCTCGTCAGGATGCAGTCGACCTCTTGGAGGAGGAGCGAGAGATGGCCCCGATCCGGTCGACCATCTATCAGCAAGACCTGCGTCGATTCCATGCTCGCAACGTCCGAAGCCGAGCATTTCAGGAAGGAGACCTGGTTCTTCGAGTGCATCAGAAACGACCACACAAGCTCGCCCCGGCCTGGGAAGGCCCCTTCATCATCACCAAGGTACTGCATAACGGAGTGTATCACCTTTACAACGTCGCCAAGAAGAAAGACGAACCTCGTTCGTGGAACACGGACCTGCTCCGCCGCTTCTACACTTGAAACACTCGAACAGTCGAGTTGTAATAAAGATTTTCCGGTTTATTTCAAAGACAAGTTTGCAGCGATCCTTTAATGATTGTTGTTTTCTAAGATGCTGGTCTTCAAAATCCCCCAGTGGGTGCTTAGCCGCGAACCCGATTCGCCTAAGTTTCAAAAACTACTCCGAGTGAAGAGCAACCCTCTCACTCGGCGGCTTAGCCGCGAACCCGATTCGCCTAAGTTACAAAAACTACTTCGAGTGAAGAGCAACCCTTTCACTCGGGGGCTTAGCCGCGAACCCGATTCGCCTAAGTTACAAACATCCGCTCCGAGTGAAGAGCAATCCTCTCACTCGGGGGCTTAGCTGCGACCCCGTGACTCGCCTAAGTTACAAACATCCACTCCGAGTGAAGAGCAACCCTCTCACTCGGGGGCTTAGTTGCGGTCCTCGGAGCTGCATCATAAGTATAATGTGGCTCTGTCTTCCAAGCTCCACCACAAATACAACGTAGCTTGGAATCGCCTAAGTTAGAAACACCCATTCCGAGTGAAGAGCAACCCTCTCACTCGGGGGCTTAGCTGCGGTCCTCCGAGCTGCGTCATAAGTATAACGTGGCTCTGCCTTCCGAGCTCCGCCACAAATACAACGTTGCTTGGAATCGCCTAAGTTACAAAAACCACTCCGAGTGAAGAGCAACGCTCTCACTCGGGTGCTTAGCTGCGGTCCTCCGAGCTACGTCAT
>LR738711.1:698242858-698261994 GCA_902687465.1 Secale cereale | reverse complement strand
CCCCGGCCCCCCCCCCCCCCCCCCCTCAATTAACCAAAACAAGAAAGATTATGGCAATGTCTGAAATCGGCCGCTGAAACGCGCGCGCGTCAGATAGCAACGCCCATTGGAAGGTCTGCCTTTTCTTTTACTTGTCTTAGATTTATCTAGATACGTCAGAATCAAATCTAGATAGGGATATACCAAGATAAGGATCCGGCTTGCCTCCTCTCTCCCATGCTCCCATCCGTGCTTCCATTTCATCCTACGACCGTCTTTTTTTCTCTTTTTCCTTTCTAATCTAATCATCTCCTCCCTGATTTTAAGAGGTGGGCCGAGTCTTATTTTGTTCTAATCAAATCAAGCCAGGGGAGCAGACAAGTCTCATCCCCAGATAAGTAATTTGGGAGGAAGGTGATATTTGGCAAGCGTTAGGAACGGAACGGCTGGATGTCGCGCGCATAGAATCCGGCCTGGTCCCTGACGTGGATTCGTGCTGTTCCCGTGCGGCAACCAACAACCCGGCCCCATTATCCCGTCTCCAATCGTCTCATCTCATCACAGGCCCCACCCCAACAGTACCACCACCCAGCTTCACCGCTGCCCATTCTCCACGTCCGCCCGACACTCCCGGTGACCCATATTTATAGCCGCCCCCGGGGTGGAAGGAGTCGGATCAGAGCACCGTCGAGCTAACAGCTGAGCAGCACAGAGAGAAAGGATCGCTGATCGCACCCCCATCTCGTGCCGATCAAGCAGCCAGCCAAGAGATCAATAGCCCAAAACACACAGACACACACTCACAATGGTTGTGGAAGAGGCGATGGACGGCGACATGAGCTTGTCGAACATGGTGCTGAGCTTCCTGGAGGAGGGAGAGACGGAGAGATGGCCGGAGAACGACGGCGACGACGATGACGAGGAGGAGGGCTCCAGCGGCGGCGGTTCCGCCGAGAGCAAAGCCTTCTGGCGCGCGCAGCACTCCCAGCTTTGCGTAAGTTTTCCTCCTCCGTTTGGTGGCCAATTCGTCTGATCGGACGAGAGTCCTGACGGGAGAGATGCCATGTTTGTTTGCAGGAGGCCTTGGGCAAGACCAGCACGGCCGAGAGCAGGATCCGGGCGGTCACGGAGGAGGCCGTGGAGATGATGCGCGCCCCCGCGGGGGCCGTCTGCTCCTGCGCGAGGCGGGCGGCCGCCGGTGACTGCCGGAGCTGCATGCTGCGGCACGTCGTGGAGCGGCTCCGCGACGCCGGGTACAACGGCGCCATCTGCAAGTCCAAGTGGGCGCGGTCCCTCGATATCCCCTCAGGTAAATTGGTTGCTTGCGAGACACAGCGGTTGGTTCCTCCTAAGCTAATCTTCAGACGACGTAATTAATTCAGTGAAAGAGCTGGCAGTTCCAGCAGAAAAGTGCATGCACGGTTGGCATGAACCGTGTGGTCTAGGACGTCTGACCGGTCTTCTGATGAAGTATTCTTCGTTTTGTTCTGCTGTTTGGAGTTGAAATACCAGAAGCATATTCGCCTACTAACCATCGTAGAATTTCGCAATAAAAGTGGGTAGGAAAAAAGAAATACTCCATCTACAGTAGTACGTAGTAACTTGTCAATTCTATAATGTCACATGCTCACATGGACCTAGTCATCCTACGCCTAAAGAAACGGACGCTTCCAAGTAAATGTCGAGCAGGCACCGGTCACCGTCTCCATTATTTCCTGACCGGCCGTGACATCATCCCGTGGCAGTCGACCAGATGTTATTACACCACGTTTAATGGCTGGCCCAAAAACCACTTCCAGGCCCGCACGAGAAAACGACTCAGGCCAAACCGAAAACCGCACGTCGTCTGCTTGTCGAAGTTTGGCGTGGATCGACGCTGACGTTTTTCTTCTTTGGTTGATAACGTGCAGGCGAGCACAGCTACGTGGACGTGGTGCTGCAGACGCGGAGCGGCAAGGCGGCGCGGGTGGTGGTGGAGCCGAGCTTCCGGGCCGAGTTCGAGGTGGCGCGCGCCGGCGCCGGCTACCGCGCGCTGGTGGCCGCGCTCCCGGAGGCGTTCGTCGGCCGCGCCGACCGGCTGCGCGCCGTCGTCAAGGCCATGTGCGCCGCCGCCAAGCAGTGCATGAAGGAGAACAACATGCACCTGGGCCCCTGGAGGAAGCACAAGTACATGCAGTCCAAGTGGCTCGGCACCTCCCAGCGGGAGGTGCCGCCGGCGCTCGACGCGGTGGCCGCCGGCTCGCCGGAGAAGCAGCCCAAGTTCAGGGCGTCCATGCTCAGCTTCGACTTCGGCCGCGGCCGGGCCCCGGTGGTGGTCGCGTGATGCGTGCAGTGCATGGCGGACAACGAGAGGAGTATGATGACATGGTGGTCACATGTCCACGTGTATGTATGTACCCATGTTGTAGACCGTATGCCGTATGCCATGCCGGGCGCTGCAGTAGGCTAGTAGTAGCACTTGCTAGTAGAGTGTGTACGTAACGGGGATTTTAGGTTGCACTGTACGTAGTAGGATTTGTAATTTCATGAATCTGCTCTTGAAGAAGAGAAATCCGTTGATGGAGATAAGGGTAAA
Source organism: Secale cereale (assembly GCA_902687465.1). NCBI lineage: Eukaryota > Viridiplantae > Streptophyta > Magnoliopsida > Poales > Poaceae > Secale > Secale cereale. The sequence continues at coordinate 698,259,440 of LR738711.1, read as the reverse complement.
AAGGTTATCCAATTTTCACAAATCACAGGCTAATTTTCATCCCTTAACTTTAGAACCAAACAGCGAACCAACTTGTGGTTGGATGGTTAGAGGGACAGTGGTATTCCCAGCTCATTAAGGTTCAAGTCTTGGTGCTCGCATTATTCTTGGATTTATCCAGTTTTCACAAATCACGGGCTAATTTTCATTCCTTAACTTTAGAACCAAACAAACCAGGCAACTAGGCGGGAGCACATCAAAATGGTCTTCCGACCTCCGATCCACCTCGAATTCGTCCATCGGAACGAAGACGACCGAGCTCCGACATAGATCAATGTCATTACCTTAGGGTGGTCGAAATTAGGGTTACTTGTCATGGGTTTGCGCGAGCGAGATCTGGTGTTATGTACTGCATATTGATTCAAGGGTTCAATGGTGGCAACAACGGCTTCAGGTCGCGCGTCCTCAAGGGCACGTGCTCGAAGACTTGTCAATTGTCATCGACAAGGTTAGGCCTGCTCTGGTACGGCAACAACGACGACGTGTCATTAGCTCATCCTAGTGGTGACGATAGTGGTCCAGGGACCTCAATGTAATTTTTATTTTATTTGGGATGTATTTGTAGTTCTGATAAACCTTTATAAAAGATTCAAGTCCTTTTCACAAAAAGAACACGTCGTTCATCACAAACTTAACTACAAATAGAAAGATAGAAAGCTATTTTTAGATAGAAAGACATCAAGTTAACTAAAGAGAATCATGATTAAAGACTAGAATCGTAACGAGCCAGTATGACACCCATTTTAATGAAGTGAAAAAGTTTATTTTTGCCTCTCAATTCTTCGGAAGTGAAGATTTAGTCCTTAAACTTCCAAACCAGACATCTTACACTCTTAACTCATCAAACAGACAACTTTAGTCCCTCATCTTAGCATACCCGGTATAACTGCCGACTCTACACGGTTTTGACTGCTCTACGGTGATGTGGCAAATGAGACCATTAAGTTGTTGCATACACTCTTCAGTTTGAGATCGATTAGGTTGTAGGGGCTTTAAATGTATCGTCTTGGTATTTTGCCTATCTGTTTTAATGATGGATTGGCTGCACCACGTGGACTTCCACGTATATGACATGTTGGTTCTTAGGCCGCCATGTCACATGTCATGCTAGAGAAAATGTCATATCCAAGGATTATTTATCATTTGGAAGATATTTGAAAGATGTTGACAAAGATACTGTGCAGCTTCAGTGGGTTTTTTCCTGGAAAAGAACTACATAATGGACTGGGGGAGAGGATGGCAAACAACATAGTAGAGGGAGGGGTAGCTGACATTTTTTATGATCATTTGCTAGATAAGCAAAACGAAGGAGAGTGACTTTGAGGATGATATATGGATGTGGACTAGTGTTTTGAAGTTGATGTGTCCAAGCTGAGTGGTGTGCCTCAGAGTGTTGACAGGTCAAAATGGCGCCAAGTCTGCAACGATATCAGGTCGGCTAGACGAGGGACTAAATTTATCCGGTTTGAAAAGTTAACGTTGCACAATGTCTTGTTCGGAAGTTAAGAGAGAAAATATGCACTCTGGGAAGAGTTGAGGGAGGAAAAATAGACTTTTATTTTCTCTTTACTAAGGAAGGAAGGAAAACATTAACTTCACCTTGGCATCCACTCTACTACTACAATACATCGGCAACACTCGGAAGGTGCTCTGCTCAGTTAATTTCTCCCCTACTCCCTCCGTTCCTAAATATTTGTCTTTTTAGAGATTTAAATGGAGTATCATGTATGGATGTATGTAGACATATTTTAGAGTGTAGATTCACTCATTTTTTTCGTATGTAGTCGCTTGTTGAAATCTCTAGAAAGACAAATATTTAGGAACGGAGGGAGTATAAGTTTAACAAATCTCAAATTCCTGAAGAGTGATGAGCATCTAGGACTGGCAGTTCAGAAAGAAGGGCCACGTGTACTTTCTCAAAGTAAAAAAAAAAGACTTTCTTGGTGTTAAAAAGGGCTCGGTGAACGAGTCAATGACAACAAACATTCAAGCCAATAAACAGAATATATTTTCAGGGAATTTGCATAGGCACACACAGGCAACACGAAAGGGGAAAAAAGATCAAGTCCGAAGCCAGACAAATACTTACTATGCTATGAAACAACAAAGAGAAGCAAATGGGACTTTTCGTTATATACCAAAAGAAACTTTTGACATTTACATTCTAAGGACTGACTACCTGGACTAGAACAGATTGGAAGATAGAAGATTAGTTACAGAAGTTTTGGTGGTGGAGGTCCAGAGAGATCATGATGATGATGTGGATGCTTGAGCTTGTGGAGCCAGTGGGCTAGCCATTTCTTGGGATCATGACTCTCCCCGCAGTTTGAGCTTGGCATGTTGTCAAGTGTTCCATCTCTTTCAAGAACCATCTTGAACTTGTCCAGTAATTGAACTATTTGCCAGAATTCAGGCCTTTTATCTGCTTGCAAGGCCCAACACTGCTCGATCAGAACCCGTAATGCAGCTGGGCAGGTAGCAGGAATGGCCGGCCTCACATTCTGAAAAAGGGTCAACGGATATGTTAACCATACAGCGAGATTAATTGAAATGTCTCCAGATACAATTTTCATGCCTAATGTCTCTCGATTTTGCACAAGTCGAATGATGTCGAGCAAATAAAGGGACATAACAGGAATGAGATAGTGTGCATACCTTGTCAAAAACAGCAAAGGCTGCTTGGAACGGAGTCAAATCTTCATAAGGCACTGAGCCGGTAAGCATCTCCCACAAGATGAGGCCGAAGCTGTAAACATCAACCTTTCGACCATAGGGTTTGTGCTTCATCATCTCCGGAGCCATCCATCTGAAGGTCCCGGGATCGTTCGCCAGAGGGTCACAGTAGGCTTCTTCGCAGGCAATTCCAAAATCAACAATCTTGGCGCAACCTTCCCCGTCAAATATGATGTTCTCCGGTTTCACGTCACGGTGGACGATTCCTTGCGAGTGGACGTATCCCATGCCGTTTGCGATATCCAAGCCAACTGAAATGATCTTGTCCAAAGGCAGAGATTTGTGCTCCTGCTTGTGCAAGAATGATCTCAACGAACCACCAGAAAGGAACTCGGTGATGACGCAGAAGACTGGGGCGCTGGTGCATGCTCCAACCAGCTACAAAATAATTATATTTGTGGATCAATATTTGACTTTGTTTGCAATGCAAAGATGGGATCACGTAAGCAAGATTTCAGGATTAGGCATGACGTATAGGAGCACCTGGACAATAACGCTAGGTGCTGATAGAAACTTGGTAGCAGAAACTTGCCATTTCAGGGAAGAAAGGGTCAGCTAGAACAAGGCTAAACGTAAGGATTGCTCTTTCTATTGTAATCTAATCCAGAAATGAATTTCATCAGCTGTTTCAAGCTTGTTTGATTAATAGATCGATCTAAGCACGAATTTCCTAAAACTGAATATTTCTGCAGAGGAAACTGACGAAGTTACCTTAATGACGTTGCGATGCTGGAGGCGAGACAATGTGACGATCTCCGTGTTGAACTGCTTCTCGAGCTGAGATGCCAGCTCCGCGTCCTCCTCAACGTCAGGCTGCCTGATGAACTTGACGGCAACGGGCAACTCCTTGTAGATTCCATGGAACAGACGGCTGTGCGCCCCGTAGGCGAACTTCTGCCCGACGAGGAGCTGCTTGCGATCCGCCGTCCAACTCTCGAGCACCTTCTCTGCGGCCGCCTTGGCCCTTTGGTTGTCCCAGTGCTCCTTCCTGTGGTGCTTCACCTTGGCCGGCGCCTTGAGTGGCGCGTCCGCCGGCGGCGCGCGTGGCGGGGACGAAGATTTCCGGCGCGGCGGCGGCGTGGAGAACCTCTTGCTGGCTGATTTGGCCTCCTTGAACACCTCGGGCACGGGACGGCTTGGGAGAGGCGACCTCGCCCTCAGCATCTGCGTGGTGCGCCCCTCTGGGAGGACCCTGAGCGAAGAACTGCGCACCGGCGGCCGCGGCGCGTCCAAGACCGGCGCTTTCTTGGCCGGGAAAGGAGACGGGCTGGAGCACACCCTTTGCAGCCTCGTGCTCTGCTCGTCGGGATGGAAGGAGAACTCGAGAGGCCCGGGGCTGTCGCCCTTGCCCGGCTCCTGAACCTCGGGCTCGGAACAGACGTCCACGAAGAGGTTGGTGCCGCCCCTCATTCCGTTGGCAGAGTTGTTGGTCGGTGCTGACTGCGGCGGGTGACCGTGATCGGCAGGCTTCTCGTGATGATGCACCGGTACGGCGTTGGAGAAGGCATGGTTGAGGTCCGTCTTGGGCTGGGCACTCAGCGACTTTGTCCTCGGAATGGGGGGAGTCGCCGGCGAGTTGGTGGCGGCGGAGGCTTTGGTCCCGGGCTCGAAGTTCATGCCGTGGAGCTTGAACCCAGAGTCGGAGCCCTTGTTCTGCCTGAGCGCGGCGCCGCGGTTGAACTGCTCGACGAAGGCGCCGAACTGCTCCCTGCCGGAGTTGGAGCGCACGACGGAGTGGGAGAACCTCGTCCGCCGCACCCACGAGTAATCCTCGTCGTCCATGTCGACCGACGAGATGGACCGATGCAATGGATGGATGGGATTGATGCGACGGGAGAGGCGACCTGACTTACAGGAACCTGGACGAGAAAAACCCGGATCCTAGAACGTCCCAGAGCTCGTTGAAGAGACGCCACATTTGCTCCCCCTCCTCTTTCTTATGGCACCGCCCACCGCTCCTTCTCCCTGGATCAATTCAAAAGCAAACACCCAAGAAATCAGTACATGCAGCTTTCTCAAGTCACGATTGGTCAAAGCAACCGCGGTTTCCGAACGCAAGAAGAAGAAGGAGGAGGGATCAGACTGCAACGACGAACCGTGCAGGCAAGGTAAAGGGCCAGAAAAAGAGAGGCGTGCGAGAACAATCACATCACATCACATGCAAGAAATAGGGGGAGGCAGGCAGGCAGGCAGGCGGTAAGCAATCGGGAAACCTCGGAATTCGGCGCCCTGTTCCACGCCAAATCCCCTGCCCAAACGCAACCGGTGTCCAAATCCAAAAGGAGTTGGCCCTCCTAATCTGAAACCGGGAAGAGTCACGGCCGCATACCCGATGGGAAGGAACACCCGAATCTATCTATCTACGCCGAGCGACGCGCGTGGGAGGAGGCAGGCGGCCGGCCGGCCGGCCAAGAACGTGGAGGGATGGAGGGAGGGAGCGGCGGCGACGTGGGACGGATGGAGGGTGTGCGTGGTGGTTAAGGCGGGGAGAGAATCGGGCGGGGCCGCTGGACGTGGGTGGAGCGTTGGAATTTGCCGGGAGGGAGGGGTGGGAGGGGGGAGAGAATGTCGCGACGGGGGCACGGGACGCTCCAATCGCTCACCGAATCCTTCCGGCAGCTGTGCCGGGGCCTCCTCCTCCTTTGTTCGCTTCCTTTCTCCTCTTTTCCTGCCGGGCGGCGCGTGAACGAGCCCGATGAAAGGCGGAAGAATCCTCTGCTCTGCGTTGTAAAATAAATAGGGCAGGGGGGTACGGTGCTGGGCGGCTCTGGAGCGGTGTGGGACTTGTTCCCCGGAATACAATTCTTTTACTATTTCTTTGTTTATGGCCTTATGGGTCAATCATGAGGGACGACTTTGGGATTAGTCTAATCCAAAATCCGAAGCTGTGTTTGCTTCTGGTGAGATTTGACGCGCACGGTTTTTGTATTCTGGAGATTCGTTCCTTCGCGGGACTCCAAAGGCCACGTGGATCCCGTGTAAAGTCCTACTACTATTCGTCTGCGACCCGGCAGGTTCGTGGAGTGTTTTCGTTTCGAGTGTGATGCTAAAAGTCAGTTGTTTGTTGCCGTTTTACGTGTCAACGATGGATTTAGGAGAAAATCCAACAACAGAATCAACAGAGCAAGCAATGATGGAAAAGAAGAAAGAAACATTAGCACAAGCAAGAAAAAGAAAAGTTTTTTTGTGTGTCAGTAAACAAAAAGACATATGCTAGAAAAACATAAACGAAAACGAAAACAAGAAATCTTATCATAAAATAAAATGAATTAAGCGCATGGGTACTATGCTGAAGGAAAAAAAACACTAAAATCATACGCTGACAAAATTTTGCACACAAATTAGATATAGCTTGCATTGTTTCATAATACGCAAGCACAACACATAAAATAGTATAACTTTCAAACAACAATACGATCTGCACCCATATTGCCTATAACTTGCATGGATGCGACCAGGCTATACTAAGCGTTCATAGTGCAGAACAACAACGTCAAATATTAGTCGTCTCTCAGCGCACCGAAAAATGAATTGTATCTCATGTTGATGGTACAGCCTCCCACCTCTCACATACGGATGCACGCGCCAACATAGATGGATGTATATCATACACACATTATGTCCTCATCTCTTTTCTCACACATACTTGCGCATACACATAATTGTTGGCTAAACCCTAAAACCAAGCAGTAAGAGAAATTCATCGTGATAATTATAATTCAAGAAAGCAGTACCTCTATGGCCTATAGTACATGTCACTACAACATGCTAACAAAAAAGAGGAGCCATGATAAAGAAATACTATATTAAGCAGGCTAACTACTTGATAGCTTGAAGTATTTTGTTGGTTCACTCAAATCTCTCTCACCGCCCAATCGAGATAAAAAGGCCCAACTACCTTCTTCTTTTCCTGTTTTTTATTCACCAACTTTTGATGTACTAAAACTAAGAACACAACACAAAAAAAAAGTTTTCTAAGAAAGAATGAATTAGGGATATTGATATTACCTTTAAAGAATAAAGAAAATGAAAAAAAGGAACTGAAAGAATAATGGCAGAAACGTGCATACAATTTGTAAAGAAATTATAATATTTTATAATTCAAGAAATAAATTTTCATAATTATAATACTTGTAAAGTAACTAGAAGAATAATGAGAAACATGCACACAAATTCAAGAAATAAACATATAACTACTGCAGGAATGCCCAACAGTGGTGTGTGGGAAAAGCCTAGTAGTGACGGGCCAGGCTATCAGGGCCGCCCGCCATTGACCACCCGGCACTGCTATGAACCCATCAGTGGCGGGCGCTAGCCCGCCACTAGTACGTTGCTTCCCGTGGCGGGCTTTTTCACCTGCCCGCCAGAGCTTGCTTATGTTGCCCGCCACACATGCCACTGCTACTGTTTGGGCGTTCTACCCGCCGCTGCAGCAAAAGGGGTGAGCACGAATGATTCTCAATATAAATGAAGTAGAATGAATTCATTTTGAAAACAAACGCTCGGATAATTCAGTAACACTTGAAAGTTGTTCGACTTAACAAACAAACATCGATGTATCACATTCATCTTAACATACTAATTAATTACCTAACAGTTCTCTGGTTGATACATTCATCACTTAGTTCTAAACATGGTCAACAACAACCATCTTCCGATAGTCGTTGAAGTTGCTCCTCCTTATAGTGATTACCACAAGGGTGTCCACCCTTAGTTCCCTGTTTCCTTTGATGAACCCCCGCCAGCCGGACATATAGAATGATATGCGCCCGTCGGATTCCGTCTTGTATTGGACGTTCGTGACACGCCCTCTTTGTCCATGGGTAACACTAGCGGTGCCGACGATGGGGATGTTCACTTCGGAAAACATCTTCAAAGGTAACTTCTGAACTCCCCATCATTAAGAGACACTAGAGAGCACGCGATGTTAGACATCTCACCATACTTGGTTATGACCAAAAAGAGATGAAAGAATGTAAAACATCTCATCATAACTTTTTTTACCATGTTGTTTTTCGTTAGACGGTGCACAAAGGGCTTCCCCAAGAAGGCCAAATAGGATGGTAACATCGCTGTCACATTAGCTATCTCGTCCCGAGTAAGCTTCTTCATCCTTTGAGGAAAACTGCAGAAAGGATTGGACCATCATCTTCATCTTCGACCATCATCTTCATCTTCGATGTCCTCATCTTTATCTTGGTTGTCAATGTCATCACAGTCATCTTTGTTGGAGATATGCCCTAGAGGCAATCGTGTATGATGATATTTCCTATGTGTTTATGAAGAAAGATAGTCCTTGGATGTAATCAATGATACTTGTTGGCAAGTACGTGACTTGTCTGTGAGATTTTGTGTTGTATGATACATCCTAAATGGTCCCTAGTCGTAAGTGATGTGTGGACACACGTTGGCCTAGACTAGCATATGACACGGTGGATGGCTCAATCTCACTAGCCATGGGCATTGGATGCTAACCGGATAATATGGACTTGGAAAGGTCTGGTCGGATTCGACGTGGTCGGATCCGAGTCGAGATAAGGTCCGAGTCGGACAAACCCAACTATGAGATGCATCGATATGTCAACTGTGAGTCTCTAGTGCAACATACGTTCTATGTCCTAAGACCTGAGCTGACGCATGTACTCGGGATGGTGACAGACTTGCTTTGAGCCGACCAAACGCTACTCCGTAACTGGGTAGTTACAAAGGTAGGTTTCGGGCTTGTCCAGACCCATGCTGCGAGACATGGTCGAGCAAGATGGGATTTTCCCCTCCGACCAGGAGAGATATACTCCGGGGTCCTCGTATGATCCGACCAGGATAAGCATGGCCATGCGACAAGGATTATGAGATAATCTGGTTTGGTTCGGCATCACTGGAATGAGAAAGAGGTCGGGCAAGCACAAGGATGACAGACTCACCTTGAGCCCGACAACATATATCGTGTGGCAACAGGAATGGAAGTGTGATGTACATGTTCGCCTAACCAGCTTCATAGTCTGCTTGGTGGTCGGCACGCCATGCTAGAGGCCGCTACCAACCGAGCAGGTCGGAGGTGATCCGAACTGCGACCAAGCTGACTTGAACCTAAGGGGTCGCGCGCTTAAGGGAAGGAACCTGTGAGGTTGGATCCGACTCCATGAGTCAGACTTGGTCCTACTCGGACTCACATACATACCGAACAGACTTTGGGCTTTAGGGTTCATGCGAGGCCCAAGTGTTGACCCCGCGACGGATGCCTATATATAGTGGAGGTGCGGCACACTCATTTGGTTGATCGCTTCAACGCCGTCATTGGGGTTTTGCATGTGTTGCAACTAGCCACCTCCACTCGCCGCCGGTTGTGTGATCGGACCTAGCAGTCCGCCGCACGATGTTCCTCCTGCATGCGCGGATACCGTTAGAGGCGGTGCACTTGTGCTGCTCCGGCGAACCTGTTCGCGGGATCCGATCGGCTACGTGGGAGATCGATGAGGAGGAGACGACTCCGGAGACACGCTGCACCAACTCTACTTCCGCTGCACGGCACTGTGTGTCTAGTGGTAACGTTCTATGATCCATCTCCCTAGCATGATCCTGGATGTTCTGTGCGTAGGAAAATTTTAATTTGCAGTCGACGCACCCTACGGTAGAACCCAACAATCTTGGCTATCGATGTCATCTTGGTCATCTTCATCTCCATCATCCGGGTCATCCTGGTCATCGTCATCATCATCGCTACCGACATATAATGTCCTTAATATGTTCACCTCTCCTTTTAAAAAAAATGTTATGAACTCTCCTCCTTTAAAACTGTTCACTGCAATGCACTGCTCCCATCCATCAGCATATATGATGGTTTTATTCTTTCCTTTGTGCAGATCCAATTTGAATTCGCGCTCCTCGTCATCCTCAAAGTACAACACGTTACCATATGAATTGTTGAAGTCCTCCCTTATGTTGCATGGGACACACTATGCAGTAGTTAGTAATCAACAAAAAGCATGTAAAACAGTTAAACAAATGATCAAAATACAATACAAATTCAAGTTAAAGACCGTTACCATTGATTTTTGAAATCCCTTTCTCAAATATACCCCAAACTACACTGCAGTTTCGAGACTGTCCATACATGAATTTTGGCAGACCTTGCAGATCTTACGCCTCATGGTCCCTGATAATTATTTTGAAGTAGTGATTAATTGTAACCTCATTGTCCCGTCCATCACCCCGAACTTTATAAATTAGCTTATCGTACCAAGGTCTATGAATCTATCTGTCAATTTGATGACCCAAATGCAACCCTATCCTTTCAAATAATGAAGCTAACACCGAAGAACATGAAAATTCGGCTTGACCTTTGCTTAATATTGAATATATTGAGTACCAAAAATTTGATGAAACGGAAGTTAATCAATGTTTCACCAAAACATTGGCACTCATTTTCAAGTCTCTAACAAGCCCAAGCAGTTGTCAAACGTAAGAAAATGCAAATAACACTTTATAAATTAGCTTATCTTACCAATGCCTATGAATCTATCTATCAATTCCATGACCCGAATGCAACCCCATCCCTTCAAATGGATCATAAAGCACTTTGATTATAGATTTCATCTTTACCGACACAATTAAGGTATTACATATTTTTCTATTACAGAAAATATATCGCATTTTTTTTTCTATTATACATGGGGTTCCTACTTTTGATCCTAGGTCTATAAATTTCTCTATCAAATAAATAAGGTAACACAGAAGAACACACAAATATTATACCAGTGAGGGCTTCGGTTGACGGTAGTGTTGGTGGGTCGAGGCGGATGACATCGGTGGTGGTCGAGGCAGACGATGGCAGCGGCGATCGAGGCGGGTGACGGTGGCGGTTTGTCGAGGCGTACGTGGCAGCGGTGCTAGAGGCGGATGATGGCGAGCAAATCATGCGGCGGCGTGGGTCAGAGGTGAACGACGAGCAGATCTGGCGGCGTCGGCAAAGAAGGACGGGTCGGATGGCAGATCCAACGACGGTGCGGGTCGGAGGGACGGCGGCGGCGGCGAGCGAGGCGCGAAAGGGGGAGGGGGAGAGGAACTGACTGAGTGAGCGCGACGGTTCACCTCGCATGCGAAGCATCAATAGCTGTGGCGGGCGTATATGAGCACGCGCCACCGCAAATATTATCAAAATTTGGATGTGGTTGGTGCGGTTTGCTAATCCATAATTATGGTGGGTGATGTACGCCACACGCCACAACAAATGGAGGATCAGTGGCGGGCTACATGGAGCCGCCTGCCACTGCACTGTGGAGCCGGAGGGCTTATTTGGAAGGGCCTATCTGCGGCGGACAAAAACTAGTGCCCGCCATTGGTCTGCCCTGAGCTGTGGTGGGCTGTCCCTATCACTCGCCACATATATTTTTGAAAAAATAACAATGGCGGGTGCCCCACCTTGCCCTCCACTCATTAGGGTTCATCTATAAGCCCTTTCCTAGTAGTGTCTCGCATACGGATGCGCACGCGAATATAGATGGATGTACACACGCACATACACACATCATGTCCTCATCTCTTTTCACACGTGTACTTGCGCATACACATAATTGTTGGCTAAATCCTAAAACCAAGCAGTAAGAGAAATTCATTGTGATAATTATAATTCAAAAAAACAATACGTCTATGGCCTATAGTACATGTCACTACAACATTCTAACAAAAAAGGAGCCATGATAAAGAAACACTATATTAAGCAGGCTAACTACTTGATAGGCGCTTGAAGTTTTATGTTGGTTCACGCAAATCTCTCTCACCGCCCAATCAAGATATAAAGGCTCAACTGCCTTCTTCTTTTCCTGTTTTTTCTTCATCCAACTTTTTTATTTACTAAAACTAAGAACACAAACACAAAAATAAAGTTTTATAAGAAATAATTAATTATGATATTGCTATTACCCTTTAAGAACAAAAAGAAAATGGAAAAAGAACTAGAAGAATAACGACAGAAACGTGCACACAATTTCTAAAGAAACTATCGACGCGTTTGGTTCGGGAGAATCGCAACGGTTCCTGATTAGAGCGCATTCTGAAACAACATCCGGCGTTTGGTACGCACACATCACGTATTCCGTAGCAGTGCTTTTTGATACGGGGTTCACAAAACTGAAAACGCTCACATGCGGCTGATTAGGAAAACAGGAGTCGGACGGCCAGACCAAACAGATCACGTATTCCTAAAGCAAAAAGGGGAAACGGAGCTTCCCGATACGTTAACCGTAGACGTAGCCTGAGGGCGAACCAAACGCGGCGTATGATATTTTTATAATCCAAGAAATAAACATGTAACAGTGCAACAAATTTTTAAAAAAGTTTTATAAGAAAGAAGGAGACAGTGGCATTGGTATTACCCTTAGAGCAACTATAGCAGACCCCGTAAAAACTCGACCCTCAAAACGTGTTTGCAGTTCCACGAATATATTTTTGCGGATCGAAAACTACCGCGACCGAACAAAAACCGTAGATGAAACTGTATAATTTGAAAAAACAGTTCCGCAGGAGAAATTGCACCTCGTGGCCGCGAGTAGTTCATCACGCACTACATATATTTTACATGATCAAACACTGCAAACACTAGTTCATACTACATACTACCTCAGTACTAGTACTAGAGGGGTGGGGGTCTCACGTCGGCGAGCTTGCGGCCATGGATGACACCGTGGGGGAGCTCAATCCTCCTCGCCGGAGCTGCAGAGGTCGATGTACTTCTCCCTCTGCTCGTCGCGGATGCGCCGCACTCGTCGTCCTTCTCCTTGGCGGCGAGGTTGGCCGCGACCTCCACGCGCATGCTCCGCTCGGCAATGGCGGACGCAACCGCGTCGACGTCGGCGACGAAGTCCTCTGTCCCAAGGACTCCACGGCGGCTGAGCTCCTCGGGCTCCTCCTTGACGGGGACGAACTCGAAGTCCTCCGCCTCCTCCGGCTCCTCAGACCACTCCCTCTTCACGGGGAGAAGGCCTGCGCCGGAAGAGGAGGAGCTCCCGGCGTAGGAAGATCTGGCAGCGGAGGAGAAGGACGCGGCAGAGGACGGGGTACGGCCATGCCGACAGTCGTACTCCTCCGTCTCTCGGGCGTGGAAGCTCGTCGGCGCCGAGAGGCCGCGTTGGTCCACTTCCTCACACTGTGCTTCCTTGCGCTGTCCGATCGGACACGTCGCTCGCGCTCGGGGTCGCTTCCGCCGCCGAATCTGCTGCCGGAGCCGCGTTCGGAGCTCCACATGCGGCCCCACATGGCGTCCGGAGGGGGAAGGTGGTTGTGACGCCCCCGGTTTGACCGTACACTAATTATGCACGCAAATGTGTACGACCAAGATCATGGACTCATGGAAAGATATCACAACACAACTCTAGAGACAAGTAAAAGAATACAAGCTTTATATTACAAGCCAGGGGCCTCGAGGGCTCGAATACATAAGCTCGAATACACAAGAGTTAGCGAAAGCAACAATATCTGAGTACAGACATAAGTTAACCAAGTTTGCCTTAAGAAGGCTAGCACAAAAGCAACATGATCGAAAAGGCAAGGCCTCCTTGAAGGAAATATGCCCTAGAGGCAATAATAAAGTTATTATTTATTTCCTTATATCATGATAAATGTTTATTATTCATGCTAGAATTGTATTAACCGGAAACTTAATACATGTGTGAATACATAGACAAAACAGAGTGTCCCTAGTATGCCTCTACTAGACTAGCTCATTGATCAAAGATGGTTATGTTTCCTAGCCATAGACATGAGTTGTCATTTGATCAACGGGATCACATCATTAGGAGAATGATCTGATGGACAAGACCCATCCGTTAGCTTAGCACTATGATCGTTTAAGTTTTACTGCTATTGCTTTCTTCATGACTTATACATGTTCCTATGACTATGAGATTATGCAACTCCCGAATACCGGAGGAACACTTTGTGTGCTACCAAACGTCACAACGTAACTGGGTGATTATAAAGGTACTCTACAGGTGTCTCCGAAGGTACTTGTTGGGTTGGCGTATTTCGAGATTAGGATTTGTCACTCCGATTGTCGGAGAGGTATCTCTGGGCCCACTCGGTAATGCACATCACTATAAGCCTTGCAAGCATTGCAGCTAATGAGTTAGTTGCGGGATGATGTATTACAGACCGAGTAAAGAGACTTGTTGGTAACGAGATTGAACTAGGTATTGAGATACCGACGATCGAATCTCGGGCATGTAACATACCGATGACAAAGGGAACAATGTATGTTGTTATGCGGTTTGACCGATAAAGATCTTCGTAGAATATGTGGGAGCCAATATGAGCATCCAGGTTCCGCTATTGGTTATTGACCGGAGACGTGTCTCGGTCATGTCTACATAGTTCTCGAACCCGTAGGGTCCGCACGCTTAAGGTTTCGATGATAGTTTTATTATGAGTTTATGAGTTTTGATGTACCGAAGGAGTTCGGAGTCCCGGATGAGATCGGGGACATGACGAGGAGTCTCAAAATGGTCGAGACGTAAAAATCGATATATTGGACGACTATATTCGGACATCGGAAAGGTTCCGAGTGATTCGGGTATTTTTGGAGTACCGGGGAGTTACGGGAATAGAGGAGAGAGGCCAAAAGGAAGGAGGCGTGCACCCCCCTTCTGGTCCGAATTGGACAAGGGGTGCAGCCCCCTTTTCCTTCTCCCTCTCCCCCTCTTTCCTTCTCTCCTACTCCGGAAAGGAAAGGGGAATCCTACTAGGACTTGGGAGTCCTAATAGGACTCCCCACACTTGGTGCGCCCCCTCTAGGGCCGGCCTCTCCCTCCCTCCTTTATATACGAGGGCAGGGGGGCACCTCTAGACACAGCAATTGATCTCTTGATCTCTTAGCCGTGTGCGGTGCCCCCCTCCACCATAGTTCTCCTCGATAAATATTGTAGCGGTGCTTAGACGAAGCCCTGCGACGGTAGAACATCAAGATCGTCACCACGCCGTCGTGCTGACGGAACTCTCCCTCGACACTCGGCTGGATCGGAGTTCGAGGGACGTCATCGAGCTGAACGTGTGCTAGAACTCGGAGGTGCCGTAGTTTCGGTGCTTGATCGGTCGGGCCGTGAAGACGTACGACTACATCAACCGCGTTGTTCTAACGCTTCCGCTTTCGGTCTACGAGGGTACGTAGACTCACTCTCCCCTCTCGTTGCTATGCATCTGGTAGATAGATCTTGCGTGATCGTAGGAAAATTTTAAAATACTACGTTCCCCAACAGTGGCATCATGAGCCAGGTTTATGCGTAGATGATATGCACGAGTAGAACACAAGTGAGTTGTGGACGATACTAGTCATACTGCTTACCAGCATGTCATACTTTGATTCGGCGGTATTGTTGGATGAAGCGGCCCGGACCGACATTACGCGTACGCTTACGCGAGACTGGTTCTACCGACGTGCTTCGCACACAGGTGGCTGGCGGGTGTCAGTTTCTCCAACTTTAGTTGAATCAAGTGTGGCTACGCCCGGTCCTTGTGAAGGTTAAAACAACACATACTTGACGAAATATCGTTGTGGTTTTGTATGCGTAGGTGATCATGACGGTGCTTTGGAGATGGAGATCAAAAGCACAAGATGATGATGGCCATACCATGTCACATATTTTGATTGCATGTGATGTTTATCTTATTATGCTTCTTATTTTGCTTAGTTCGACGGTAGCATTATAAGATGATCCCTTACTAAATTTCAAGGTATAAGTGTTCTCCCTGAGTATGCACCGTTGCGAAAGTTCGTCGTGCCGAGACACCACGTGATGATCGGGTGTGATAAGCTCTACGTTCAAATACAACGGGTGTAAGCCAGTTTTGCACACGCAGAATACTCGGGTTAAACTTGACGAGCCTAGCATATGCAGATATGGCCTCGGAACACTGGAGACCGAAAGGTCGAGCGTTAATCATATAGTAGATATGATCAACATAAGATGTTCACCACTGAAACTACTCCATCTCACGTGATGATCGGACATGGTTTAGTTGATTTGGATCACGTGATCATTTAGATGACTAGAGGGATGTCTATCTAAGTGGGAGTTCTTAAGTAATATGATTAAATTGAACTTTAATTTATCATGAACTTAGTCCTCGTAGTATTAGCATATCTATGTTGTAGATCAATAGCTCGCGATGTTGCTCCCCGTTTATTTTTTATATGTTCCTAGAAAAAACTAAGTTGAAAGATGTTAGTAGCAATGATGCGGAATTGTTTTGTGATCTGAGGATTATCCTCATTGCTGCACAGAGAATTATGTCCTTGATGCACCGTTAGGTGACATACCTATTGCAGGAGCAGATGTAGACGTTATGAACGTTTTGACAAAAGCTCGGTATGATGACTACTTGATAGTTTAAGTGCACCATGCTTTATGGCTTAGAACCAGGACTTCAAAAACGTTTTGAACGCCACGGAGCATATAAGATGTTCCAAGAGTTGAAATTAGTATTTCATACTCATGCCCGTGTCGAGAGGTATAAGACTTCTGACAGTACTTTGCCTACAAGATGGAGGAGAATAGCTCAACCAGTGAGCATGTGCTCAGATTGTCTGGGTACTACAATTACTTGAATCAAGTGGGAGTTAATCTTCTAGATAAGATAGTAATTGACAAAGTTCTCTAGTCACTATCACCAAGTTAGTAGAACTTCGTGATGAACTATAATATGCAAGGGATGACGAAAGGAATTCCCGAGCTCTTCGCAATGCTGAAGTCGGCGAAGGTAGAAATCATGAAAAAGCATCAAGTGTTGATGGTTAACAAGACCACTTGTTTCAAGTAAAGGG
>LR738711.1:698178512-698242775 GCA_902687465.1 Secale cereale | reverse complement strand
GGTTCAGTTGCTAAAATTAGTAACTCGAAACGAGAATTGCAGAATGAACAGAGACTAGTTAAAGGTGAAGTGACGATGTGTGTTGGAAGTGGTTCCAAGATTGATATAATCATCATCGCACACTCCCTATACTTTCGGGATTAGTGTAAAACCTAAATAAATGTTATTTGGCATTTGCGTTGAGCATGAATATGATTTGATCATATTTGTTGCAATACGGTTATTCATTTAAAGTCATAGAATAATTGTTATTCTGTTTACATGAATAAAACCTTCGATGGTCATACACCCAATGAAAATAGTTTGTTGGATCTCGATCGTGGTGATACACATATTCATAATATTGAAGCCAAAAGATGCAAGGTTAATAATGATAGTGCAACTTATTTGTGGCACTGCTGTTTAGGTCATAATGGTGTAAAGCGCATGAAGAAACTCCATAGTGATGGACTTTTGGAATCACTCGATTATGAATCACTTGGTGCTTGCGAACCATGCCTCATGGGCAATATGACTAAAACTCCATTCTCCGCAACAATGGAGCGAGCAACAGATTTGTTGGAGATCATACATACAGATGTATGTGGACCAATGAGTGTTGAAGCTCGCGGCGGGTATCGTTATTTTCTGACCTTCACTGATGATTTGAGCAGATATGGGTATATCTACTTAATGAACAAGTCTAAAACATTTGAAAAGTTCAAAGAATTTCAGAGTGAAGTGGAGAATCATCGTAACAAGAAAATAAGAGTTTCTATGATATGATCGTAGAGGTAAAATATTTGAGTTAGCGAGTTTGGCCTTCAGTAAAAACAATGTGAAATAGTTTCACTACTCACGCCACCTGGAACACCATAGTGTAATGGTGTGTCCGAACGTCATAACCGTACTTTATTAGATATGGTGCGATCGATGATGTCTCTTACCGATCTACCACTATCGCTTTTGGGGTTATGCATTAGAGACGGATACATTCACGTTAAATAGGGCACCGTCTAAATCCGTGGAGATGACACCGTATGAACTGTGGTTTGACGAGAAACCTAAGCTGTCATTTCTTTAAGTTTGGGACTGCGATGCTTATGTGAAAAAGTTTCAACATGATAAGCTCGAACCCAAATCGGAGAAGTAAATCTTCATAGGATACCCAAAAGAAACTGTTGGGTACACCTTCTATCACAGATCCGAAGGCAAAGTCTTTGTTGCTAAGAGTGGATCCTTTCTAGAGAAGGAGTTTCTCTCGAAAGAAGTGAGTGGGAGGAAAGTGGAACTTGATGAGGTAATGGTACCTTCTCCCGAATTGGATAGTAGTACATCACAGAAACTGGTTCCAGTGATTCCTACACCAATTAGTGAGGAAGCTAATGATGATGATCATGAAACTTCGGATCAAGTTACTGCTGAACTTCGTAGATCAACCAGAGTACATTCCGCACCAGAGTGGTACGACAACCCGGTTCTGGAAGTCATGTTACTGGACCATGATGAACCTACGAACTATGAGGAAGCGATGCTGAGCCCAGATTCCGCAAAATGGCTTGAGACCATGAAATCTGAGATGGGATCCATGTATGAGAACAAAGTGTGGACTTTGGTTGACTTGCCCGATGGTCGGCAAGCCATCGAAAATAAATGGATCTTCAAGAGGAAGACTGACGCTGACAGTAATGTTATTTTTTACAAAGCTCGACTTGTTGTGAAAGTTTTTCAACAAGTTCAAGGAGTTGACTACGATGAGACTTTCTCACCCGTAGCGATGCTTAAGTCTGTCCGAATCATGTTAGCAATTGCCGCATTTTATGAAATCTGGCAAATGGATAACAAAACTGCATTCTTTAATGGATTTATTAAAGAAGACTTGTATATGATGCAACCAGAAGGTTTTGTCAATCCTAAAGGTGCTAACAAAATGTGCAAGCTCCAGCGATCCATCTATGGACTGGTGCAAGCATCTCGGAGTTGGAATATACGCTTTGATAAGTTGATCAAAGCATATAGATTTATACAGACTTGCGGTGAAGCCTGTATTTACAAGAAGTGAGTGGGAGCACTACAACCTTTCTGATAAGTATATGTGAATGACATATTGTCGATCGGAAATGATGTAGAATTTTCTGGAAAGCATAAAGGAGTGTTTGAAAGGAGTTTTTCAAAGAAAGACCTTGGTGAAGCTGCTTACATATTAGGCATCAAGATCTATAGAGATAGATCAAGACGCTTGATAAGACTTTCGATGAGTACATACCTTGATATGATTTTGAAGTAGTTCAAAATGGATCAGTCAAAGAAGGAGTTCTTACCTGACTTGTAAGGTGTGAAGTTGAGTAAGACTCAAAGCCAGACCACGGCAGAAAAATATAGAGAGAATGAAAGTCATTCCCTATGCCTCAGCCATAGGTTCTATAAAGTATGCCATGCTGTGTACCAAACATGTTGTGTACCTTGCCATGAGTTTGTCAAGAGGGTACAATAGTGATCCAGGAGTAGATCACTGTACAGCGGTCAAAATTATCCTTAGTAACTGGATGACTAAGGAAATGTTTCTCGATTATGGAGGTGATAAAGAGTTCGTCGTAAAGGGTTACGCCGATGCAAGCTTTGACACTAAATCCAGCTGACTCTAAGTATCAATCTGGATGCGTATTGAAAGTGGGAGCAATTAGCTAGAGTAGCTCCATGCAGAGCATTGTAGACACATAGACATTTGCGAAATACATACGGATGTGAATGTGACAGACCCGTTGACTAAACTTCTCTCACGAAGCAAAACATGATCACACCTTAGTACTCTTTGGGTGTTAATCACATAGCGATGTGAACTAGATTATTGACTCTAGTAAACCCTTTGGGTGTTAATCACATGCCGATGTGAACTATCGGTGTTAAATCACATGGCAATGTGAACTAGATTATTGACTCTAGTGCAAGTGGGAGACTGAAGGAAATATGCCCTAGAGGCAATAATAAAGTTATTATTTATTTCCTTATATCATGATAAATGTTTATTATTCATGCT
The DNA here is from genome assembly GCA_902687465.1 of Secale cereale. Lineage (NCBI taxonomy): Eukaryota > Viridiplantae > Streptophyta > Magnoliopsida > Poales > Poaceae > Secale > Secale cereale. The sequence continues at coordinate 698,239,759 of LR738711.1, read as the reverse complement.
AGAATTGTATTAACCGGAAACTTAATACATGTGTGAATACATAGACAAAACAGAGTGTCCCTAGTATGCCTCTACTAGACTAGCTCATTGATCAAAGATGGTTATGTTTCCTAGCCATAGACATGAGTTGTCATTTGATCAACGGGATCACATCATTAGGAGAATGATCTGATGGACAAGACCCATCCGTTAGCTTAGCACTATGATCGTTTAAGTTTTACTGCTATTGCTTTCTTCATGACTTATACATGTTCCTATGACTATGAGATTATGCAACTCCCGAATACCGGAGGAACACTTTGTGTGCTACCAAACATCACAACGTAACTGGGTGATTATAAAGGTACTCTACAGGTGTCTCCGAAGGTACTTGTTGGGTTGGCGTATTTCGAGATTAGGATTTGTCACTCCGATTGTCGGAGAGGTATCTCTGGGCCCAATCGGTAATGCACATCACTATAAGCCTTGCAAGCATTGCAGCTAATGAGTTAGTTGCGGGATGATGTATTACGGAACGAGTAAAGAGACTTGTTGGTAACGAGATTGAACTAGGTATTGAGATACCGACGATCGAATCTCGGGCATGTAACATACCGATGACAAAGGGAACAATGTATGTTGTTATGCGGTTTGACCGATAAAGATCTTCGTAGAATATGTGGGAGCCAATATGAGCATCCAGGTTCCGCTATTGGTTATTGACCGGAGACGTGTCTCGGTCATGTCTACATAGTTCTCGAACCCGTAGGGTCCGCACGCTTAAGGTTTCGATGATAGTTTTATTATGAGTTTATGAGTTTTGATGTACCGAAGGAGTTCGGAGTCCCGGATGAGATCGGGGACATGACGAGGAGTCTCAAAATGGTCGAGACGTAAAAATCGATATATTGGACGACTATATTCGGACATCGGAAAGGTTCCGAGTGATTCGGGTATTTTCGGAGTACCGGGGAGTTACGGGAATAGAGGAGAGAGGCCAAAAGGAAGGAGGCGTGCACCCCCCTTCTGGTCCGAATTGGACAAGGGGTGCAGCCCCCTTTTCCTTCTCCCTCTCCCCCTCTTTCCTTCTCTCCTACTCCGGAAAGGAAAGGGGAATCCTACTAGGACTTGGGAGTCCTAGCAGGACTCCCCACACTTGGTGCGCCCCCTCTAGGGTCGGCCTCTCCCTCCCTCCTTTATATACGAGGGCAGGGGGGCACCTCTAGACACAACAATTGATCTCTTGATCTCTTAGCCGTGTGCGGTGCCCCCCTCCACCATAGTTCTCCTCGATAAATATTGTAGCGGTGCTTAGGCGAAGCCCTGCGACGGTAGAACATCAAGATCGTCACCACGCCGTCGTGCTGACGGAACTCTCCCTCGACACTCGGCTGGATCGGAGTTCGAGGGACGTCATCGAGCTGAACGTGTGCTAGAACTCGGAGGTGCCGTAGTTTCGGTGCTTGATCGGTCGGGCCGTGAAGACGTACGACTACATCAACCGCGTTGTTCTAACGCTTCCGTTTTCGGTCTACGAGGGTACGTAGACTCACTCTCCCTTCTCGTTGCTATGCATCTGGTAGATAGATCTTGCGTGATCGTAGGTAAATTTTAAAATACTACGTTCCCCAACACTCCTGCCTAGGATCCTCCTAACTACTCCTAGTCGTCGGCGGCCGTCACGTAGTAGTAGGCACCCTCGGGGTAGTAGCAGTTGTCAGCGGTGGCATCTGGCTCCTGGGCTCCACCATCTGGTTGCATCATCCGAGAAGAAAGGAAAATGGGAAAAAGTGGGATCAAAGCAACCGTGAGTACTCATCCAAAGTACTCGCAAGCAAGGATCTAAACTACATATGCATCGGTATCAATGAAAGGGGTAGTATATGTGGACTAACTGCAGAATGCCAAAATGAGAGGGGGAGAAGCTAGTCCTATCAAAGATTAGCATCTTCTGGAAACCACCATCTTGTAGCAAGAGGAGGGAGTAGAGTAGTATAACATAAGTCATATTTATGTTGTTATCAACGCCCCGGGATCCTGTCTCGACTCCTGGAGCCACATATTCATTTCAAGCCTCAGCATCCAGTTCTAGTTGTATTGATCGGGATACAACTCCAAGTGTCCGTTACCGTAGGACAGGCTATTGATAGATGTTTTCTTCCCTGCAGGGGTGCACCAACTTACCGACCACACTCTCTTAACTCCGGCCGAACACACCATCAGGTCATGCCCGGCCTCGGCCAAAATGATATGCCGTAACCCAGCCTAGGCTTAATAGAGAGGTTAGCATGACGGACTAAACCTATGCCCCCAGGGGTCATGGGCCATCACCCCGGGAACTCCTGTATGTTGCGTGCGCAGCCAGTGAGCAGACCTAGCTACCTCCTTTAAAAAGGTAGGTGCTTACCAGTCCAACCCGGCGCGTGCCGCTAGGTCGCATGACATCAATTAAGCTTCGGCTGATGCATACGACGCAGAACACCCATACTATGCCCACGTGATGGTTAGTGCTATCATGACAGAGGCCCCCAGAATCAAATATCCAAACCATTTAGTGTCTTGGGAGCGCACGGTAACGATCAAAGACTCACGATCATGTGACCCCGTCGCCCAGTCTCGTGGACTTACGACAAGGGCCAGGAATGCTCGGCCGTGCCACGTAATTATCTCGCGGGAACCTTCCAGATCAACCCGACTCCACATCACTCGCAATTAAGCTCGCACGGGTACCCCTCGGGGCCGGCTCGTCTTTAGTAACATGGTTCAGTGTAAAGTCATAGTAACCATAGTAATCGTGTGTCTAACACCAAGGGAGAACCCTGAGGAATCACCCTCGATGGAATTCCACCTGATGTTATCGTCAAGGTGAACGAAGGAGGAATCATCCTCGAGGTCCACTCTTGAGGAGTTGCATGACAGTGCCGTTATCGGGAGTGGAGAAGGAGGAATCACCCTCGATGACCGTAACCGATGAGCTAACCTACAAGGTTAACATCAGAAGTGCTGGCAAGGTATCACCCTCGGCACTTGATAGTAACCCAGTAGTGTCGGACAACTAAGGGGGAACTGATGTGTGGTGGTGGGGCATGGTCTTCGATCCTGTTGATTGAGTCATCTGGCAATCCAGCAGGGGCAACAAGGACAAGGTGGGGGTCTCTTATGGATCTTAACCAGCCTATACTAAGCAGTTACAATAAGCAGGTAAGGTATGAAAGTAGGTAACAACAACAGGCTATGCATCAGAATAGGATCATACAAAAGCAGTAGCAGTTCTAATGCAAGCATAATAGAGAAGGGAATGGGCGATATCGTAATGATCATGGGGGTTGGCTTGCCTGGAAGCTCTGCTGCAAACGAATAGTCGTCAACAGTGTAATCGTACTCCGGAGCTGCGTCGATCTCGGGGACTACGTCGGTGTCGGGGTCTAATGAGAGAGAAGAGGGGAGGACAGATAAATACACAGTAAATATATGCAACACAGAGCATGCTATACTACGGTGTAGTGCAGGGTTGCCTAAAGATATGTCTAAGTCATATTAGTTATTTTAGGATTTAAGTTGGATTTATTAACAAGTGTATATGCACTATTCATCTATCGGAAACAGACTAAAAGTTGCGGGTTCACCTCCGTAGAGGGTCCCGTCATGGAAACAGATGACATGATTGAATTCGTTGGATTTTTCCAAGCAACTTTCATGTATAAAGTTTTTCGATCCGAGCTACGGTTTATTTTCTATGAATTTTTAAAGGTTAAAGTATTTTATTGAATTATTATTATTAACAGAAATGGAATATGATGTCAGCATAACGTCAGGGTGACGTCAGCAGTCAAGCCAACTAGTTGATTGGTCCAGCTGACAGCTGGATCCCACATGTCATTGAAAGCGGTGATTAACATATTTTAATTTAAACTAAACTAGCTAATTAATTTGTTGGCCCACATGTTAGTGTCTAATTAAGTCAATTTATTATTCTAAAACATTTTAGTTAATTAGGGGACATGGGCCCCATCTGTCAACGGCTGGGCCGGTCCAGGCAGCAGGGTGGACCGGGTCAACATGCTGGTCGGGCCCCTAGGACCCACGGGCCAGTGACCCAGGGGGTGGCCCCGGGCCAGGCCAGGTCAGCGCGGTCGGCTCTTGCCGCCGGTGACCAAATACATGGCGCTGATCCGCCGGAGTTTGCCAAAAAACGTGCATAGGGCACGGATCCGTGCGCGATTGGGCTCGTTCGAACGAGGGCGAAGAGGCGCATCTAGAGGTGTGAGTGGTTCGTCCTGATGTGGCCGGAGATGTCGCCGGTGTCGAGCTGAGTGGCGGATGGAGCTCGGCTGTGGTCGGGATCGGCGTTGCAGGGGTTATTCGATGGTCGGACAGGCTCGTTTGAGAGTTGGGACTCACCTGCGTCGATTGGTGGTCGCGGAGTGGCTGGGGGTGGTCCACAGGGACGACGGCAGCGAGTGAAGCGGCGGCGGTGTGCGGGCGAAAGCGTAACCGGAGCTAGGAGCACTAGGGGCTGTGGGTGTGCGTGCGTTGGACTCCTGGCAGCTCCAGGAGCACGATGCCGTGCTCAGGCGAGCACGACAGGGGCCATGGCCACGACGGCGAGGCGATCCACGGTGACGGGCTCACAACAACGACGAGGAGGTAGCTGTTGGAAATATGAGCAATTTACCAAGTGATTTTATTAATATAAATAGTAGATAAAACATGACAAATATAGAAGAGATAAAATAAGTCATGCGAACTAACAGAGAGAAGGTAAATAGTATCTTCCTATATGAACTAGAACCGAACATATGCAAAAGCATCCGCATATATGAACTAGAACCGAACATATGTAGAGCACATACTAGAACAAGAAACTGTAGCAGGACCTGATACGTCTCCAACGTATCTACTTTTCCAAACACTTTTGCCCTTGATTTGGACTCTAACTTGCATGATTTGAATGGAACTAACCCGGACTGACGCTGTTTTCAGCAGAACTGCCATGGTGTTGTTTTTGTGCAGAAATAAAAAGTTCTCGTAATCGCCTGAAAATCAACGGAGATTTATTTCAGAAAATATAAAAAATACTGGTAAGAAGATCCACACCTGGGGGACCACGGGCCGTCCTCGAGGGTGGGGGGCGCGCCCCCCTGCCTCGAGGGCAGCCTGGTGCCCCACCGACGTACCCCCAGGTCCTATATATTCCGTTTCGTGGAGAAAAAAAATCAAGGAGAAAGAATTATCGCGTTTTACGAGACGGGGCCGCCGCCAAGCCCTAATGTCTCTCGGGAGGGTTGATCTAGAGTCCGTTTGAGGCTCCGGAGAGTGGAGATCGTCGCCATCGTCATCATCAACCTTCCTCCATCACCAATTCCATGATGCTCACCGCCGTGTGTGAGTAATTCCATCGTAGGCTTGCTGGACGGTGATGGGTTGGCTGGGATCTATCATGTAATCGAGTTAGTTTTGTTAGGGTTTGATCCCTAGTATCCACTATGTTCTGAGATTGATGTTGCTATGACTTTGCTATGCTTAATGCTTGTCACTAGGGCCCGAGTGCCATGATTTCAGATCTGAACCTATTATGTTTCCATGAATATATGTGTGTTCTTGATCCTATCTTGCAAGTCTATAGTCACCTACTATGTGTTATGATCCGGCAACCCCGAAGTGACAATAATCGGGACCACTCCCGGTGATGACCATAGTTTGAGGAGTTCATGTATTCACTATGTGTTAATGCTTTGGTACGGTACTCTATTAAAAGGAGGCCTTAATATCCCTTAGTTTCCAATAGGACCCCGCTGCCACGGGAGGGTAGGACAAAAGATGTCATGCAAGCTCTTTTCCATAAGCACGTATGACTATATTCGGAATACATGCCTACATTGCATTGATGAACTGGAGCTAGTTTTGTGTCACCCTAGGATATAAATTCTACATGATGAATTGCATCTGACGTAATTTTCCATCACCGATCCAATGCCTACGAGCTTTACCTATATTGCTACCTGCTATTTACTTTTATGTTGCTATTATCACAAAAACTACAAAATCATTATCTTTACTTTTTATTGCTACTACCACCACTATCATATTACTGTGCTACTAAACTTTATTGCTGCAGATACTAAGTTTCCAGGTGTGGCTGAATTGGCAACTCAGTTGCTAATACTTAAGAGTATTTTTTTGGCTCCCCTTGTGTCGAATCAACAAATTTGGGTTTAATACTTTACCCTCGAAAACTGTTACGATCCCCTACACTTGTGGGTTATCAAGACTATTTTCTGGCGCCGTAGCCGGGGAGCATAGCTCTATTCTTTAAGTCACTTGGGATTTATATCTGCTTATCACTATGAAGAATTTGAAGGACTCAAAAACCAAGATCTTACCCTCAACTACGAGGGGAGGTAAGGAACTGCCATCTAGCTCTGCACTTGATTCTCCTTCTGTTATGAGTAAACTTGCGACACCTACTCCTGCTATTTAATCTGATATGTCATATGTTCTTGATGATGCTACTTCTGCTATGTATGATGAAACTACCTCTATGCATGATACTGTGCCACTAGGTGAATTTCTAGATGAACAAATTGCTAAGGTTAGGGAGAGTGCAAATGTTGATGATATTTATGAAAGTGATGATGAAACTACTCCCAATAGATATGAATTGCCTGTTGTGCCTGAGGGTTATGTTATGGATGAAGAAACTGCTAGAGACTTTCTTGCTTGCAATGATAGATATGATCTTAAGAAGTTATTAGCTAAGTTGAAAGAAAGGTCCTTGAATGCTAGAATGAAACATGACCCTGCTTTGGCTACTTCACCTATATGTGTTACTGATAAGGATTATGAATTCTCTGTTGATCCTGAGTTAATTACTTTGGTTGACTCTGATCCTTTCCATGGCTATGAGTCTGACACTGTTGTGGCACATCTTACCAAGTTGAATGATATAGCCACCCTGTTTACCAATGATGAAAAGATTCGTTACTACTATATCCTTAAGCTATTTCCGTTCTCGTTAAAGGGTGATGCTAAGACTTGGTTTAATTCTCTTGATCCTGGTTGTGTGCATAGTCCCCAGGATATGATGTATTACTTTTCTGCTAAATATTTTCCCGCTCATAAGAAACAAGCTGCCTTATGGGAAATATATAACTTTGCTCAAACTGAAGAAGAGAGTCTCCCACAAGCTTGGGGGAGGCTTCTCGAGTTACTTAATGCTTTGCCTGATCATTCTCTTGAGATGCATGATATACTTGATGTCTTTTATAATGGACTAACCGATGCTTCCAGAGACCACCTGGATAGTTGTGCTGGTTGTGTTTTCAGGGAAAGAACAGTTGAACAAGCTGAATTACTATTGAATAATATGCTGGCCAATGAAAATAATTGGACACTTCCTGAACCAGCCCCTAAGCCAACTCCGAAGAAAAGAGGTGTTCTATTTCTCAGTCCTGAAGACATGCAAGAGGCAAAGAAATCGATGAAAGAAAAAGGTATTAAAGCTGAAGATGTTAAGAATTTACCGCCTATTGAAGAAATACATGGTCTTGATAACCCGACACAAGTAGTAAAGGTAAATTCTCTTTATAGATTTGATGAAAGTGATATTCCTCGTTATAAGTCTGCTAGCCAATGCTTAGATGAGTTTGACAATTTTATTGTTAAACAAGAAAACTTCAATGCTTATGTTGGTAGACAACTACAACACAATGATCATATGATCGAATGCTTGAGTTATTATCTGTCTAGTGCTAAAGATGAACTGAAACTCATTAGTATACATGCTTCTATGGTTACCACTCAAGTAGAACAAGTACTTAAAGCTCAGAATGATTTGCTCAATGAATTAAATAGTAAGAATAATGACTATGCTATTAGAGTTGCAACTAGAGGTGGTAAAGTGACTCAGGAACCTCTGTATCCTGAAGGCCACCTAAGAGAATTGAGCAAGATTCTCAGAGAGATAATATAGATGCACCTAGTTCTTCTAAGAAGAAGAAAAAGAAAAATGATAGGACTTTGCATGCTTCTAGTGAACCTGTAGCTCACCCACCTGAGAATCCCAATGATATATCTGTTTCTGATGCTGAGACACATTCTGGTAATGAACATGAACCTAGTGATAATATCAATAATGATGTTCATGCTGATGCTCAACCTAGCAATGATAATGATGTAGAGATTGAACCTGCAGTTGACCTTGATAACCCACAATCAAACAATCAACGTTATGATAAGAGAGACTTTGTTGCTCGGAAGCACGGTAGAGAAAGGGAACCATGGGTTCAGAAACCCATGCCTTTTCCTCCAAAATCATCCAAGAAAAAGGATGATGAAGATTGTGAGCGCTTTGCTGAAATGATTAGACATATCTTTTTGCGTATGCGTTTGACTGATGTGCTTAAAACAAATCCTTATGCCAAGTACATGAAAGATATTATTACCAACAAAAGAAAGATACCTGATGTAGGAATCTCCACCATGCTTGCCAATTACACTATACCTTGCTCCATTAAGAGAAACTATGTTAAAACTGCTTTGTGTGATCTTGGAGCTGGTGTTAGTGTTATGCCTCTCTCTTTATATCGTAGACTTGACTTGAGTAAGTTGACACCTACTGAAATATCTTTGCAAATGGATGATAAATCAACTGCTATACCTGTCGGTATTTGTGAGGATGTGCCCGTTGTAGTTGCAAATGTTACTGTTCTAACGGACTTTGTTATCCTTGATATTCCCGAGGATGATAGTATGTCTATTATTCTTGGAAGACCTTTTTTGAATACTGCAGGGGCTGTTATTGATTGCAACAAAGGCAATGTCACTTTTCATGTCAATGGTAATGAGCATACGGTACACTTTCCGAGGAAACAACCTCAGGTTCATAGTATCAATTATATTGGAAAAACTTCAACTATCACTATTGGAGGTTTTGAGTTTCCTATTCCCACTATCAAGAAGGCTTATGACATTCTTATTGTTGGGGACATACATATCCCCATTGAGGTAACATAGTGTTATTCGAAAATTCTCCGGTTTCATGTTACTCGGAAAGAGTTTATTAACAAGACCTGATCGACCTTGTTAATGGATTCCTTTTGATGAACATGTGATAGGTGAATCTAGATGGCACAAACCTTCTGTACCCTCCTTTTACTTTTTGTTAATTAGGTTAAATAAAACAAAAATAGGATTATCTGTCTGTTTCCAGACTTATCTGTGCAATAAAAAATATCCCGAAAATAAAAGTTCTCTAAATGCCATGAAAATGAAATATGATTTTTTCTAGAATATTTAAGAAAATATGGCACTGAACACACAGCGAGGGGAGCCATCACCTGGCCTCGAGGGCACAGGGGGCGCCCCCCTTCAGAGGGCGCGCCCCCCTGCCTCGAGGGCCCCACGTGGCCCCCTCCACTTATCCTTTCACCCACACCCTTCTTCTTCCTCCGAAAAAATCCCCAGCCAGCTCAAACCCGAGTTCTAGCTCGTTTTGCTGCCATTTTCGATCTCCTTGCTCAAAGCACCATTCACCAAACTGTTTGGGGAGATTGTTCCTTGGTATGTGACCCCTCCATTGGTCCAATTAGTTTTTGTTCTAGTGCTTTATATGTTGCAAATTTGTGCTGCTGTGGTGACCTTTTTCTTGAGCTTGCATGTCAAATTTTCTTGGTCCCAAGTAGTTCTAATGCATGATATAGCTTCTAGGCACTTATAGGAGTTGTCGCTATTATTCTTGTTGAGTTTGGTTAACTTTTATTTGTGAGTTACTAATTTTTTTATAAAATTTTAGAAAAATGTCTAGGAAAAATTTCCAAGGTGGTCCTTCAAGGAAGCAAGGACTAAGGCTCGCGTTCCGTGAGCCGGATGATGAACCACCGAGGGATGCTGATGTATGGCCTTGTGAATGGCCGTCGGATGAATTTACGAGTCAAGCGGGCATAAAAGATGAATTTTATGCATATGTGCGTAACGCTGACCTCGAGGACTTCATGCAAGATAAGTGCCTCCAGTACCGTGGCTTAACCGATAGCTTTGTGAGAAGGTTTAAATTTTCATCTTCACGTATTTCTCACACTGTCTTGTTTGATCTATATGATAAATCTTATACCATGGACTTAGAGGATTTTGAAGCCTGCAAGCTCCCATAGTGGGGTAGTATGAGTGATCCTCATAAATCTGAATTTAGAGAATTTCTTGCTAGTATTACAGTGGGGGAATCCAGGGACATCACACAAGCCACCACTGGGAGCATACATTTTCCTGCTACTCATTACTTTGCTCTCTTTATCGGTAGATGCATAAATGGTAAAGATGAGGCTTGTCACATGTGTGTCCCCGATCTTAGCGTTCTCAGGAGTGCTGTACTAGGTGATAGGCAATATAATCTGGGAGCTATTGTTGCACATAGGCTACACCATAATGGTTCTAATGGAGATTTATTTGGTGGGATCTATGCTACTCGCATAGCCCGCTACCTTGGTGTGTCTGTGCACCCTTATGATAACCCCTTACCTACTATTTATTTAGACTGTAATGCTATGGCTAGTCACCGATTTATAGAGTGGGATAATCAAACTCTCAAATATCGACTAATCTTTAACTGGTAGCATGCCATCCCTATTGTTCTTCCTGCCCCTACTTTGTTTAACTTTCAGGAAAAAGGAAGACACATTATAACCATGGAGGAGGCAAATGCCTATTATAACACGACGGAGGCAAACCGCCTTCGAGCTATGGCTCAACAGGCAGCAACTGCTGCATCTCAGTATGACCCCAACTACAACTTTGGATATCCGTCAGGCCAGTACTGGCCATAGACCAACTTATGCCAAAAGCCTAAGCTTGGGGGAGTACGTGTTTCTCACTGACTTACATTCATGTTCACACACGTATTCTAGTTGTCGGTGCTCACACTCTTACACTCTACCATCCATGCTTAGTCTAAATTTCTTTTTCTTAGTCTTTTTCTTGTGTGCTAGAAAAACCCAGGAAAATAAAAAATATTAGCTGTAGCTTCTAGCCAGTTTACTTTCTTTGCTTGTAGTAGTAACTAAAAATAAAAACCCAAAAAGATTTCCCGTTCTTCTTTTGCTTGTTGGGAGCTTTCCCGTGTAAATAGTTTCTTTTCTTTTCTTTAAGGGGTTAAGAGTAGAAGACCGTGATTAAAATGCTTAGTGGCTCTCATATGCTTTATTGTTGATTTAACCTTGAGCCACATTACCTTGTCTTCTCTCTTGCGTTAAAATGCCTGCAGATTCCAGCTTAGTCCAATGCACGTGCACTGTTATTATTATCCACACCATTCTGTCGTGCGAGTGAAAGGCAATAAGGATGATATATGATGAACTAATTCAGATGAGAAAAGCTGGTATGAACTCGACCTCTCTTGTTTTTGTAAATATGATTGCTCGTCATTCTTGATTCAGCTTGTTATGAATGAAACATGTTTGCAATGACAATTAGAGATCATAGCTGCTTATGCCATGCTTAATTAGCTGAGAGTTTATAATGGTCTATCTTGCGTGCCAACATGATATTAAAATGGTTGTGATGTGGTATGATGGGTGGTATCCTCCTCTGAACGATTTAAGTGACTTGACTTGGCACATGTTCACGCATGTAGTTGAAACAAATCAACATAGCCTTCACGATATTTATGTTCATGGTGATTTATATCCGCTCATGCTTGCATTCATTGTTGATTAATTTTAATGCATGTTCATGACCGTTGTTGCTCTCTAGCTGGTCGCTTCCCAGTCTCCTTCTAGCCTTCACCTGTACTAAGCAGGAATACTGCTTGTGCATCCACTTCCATAAACCCCAAAGTTATTCCATATGAGTCCACCATACCTTCCTATATGCGGTATTTACCTGCCGTTCCAAGTAAATTTGTATGTGCCAAACTCTAAACCTTCAAATGAAATTCTATTTTGTATGCTCGAACAACTCATGTATCAACTAGGGCTATCTATATTTCCATGCTAGGTGGGTTATTCTCATGATGAGTGGACTCCGCTCATCATTCACGAGAAAATGGCTGGTAACTGGGATGCCCAGCCCCATGCTTAAAATCATAATAATTAAACAAAACTTCCCCAGGGCTGTTGCTTGTTTGGACGGTACCCCGTGGATTCGGATGGCCGTGGAGTGTGCTTGTTGGTGGTTGGGGGAGTATAAACTTTTACCATTCTGTTTGGGAACCGCCTATAATGTGCGTAGCATGGAAGATATCGAGATTCTTGGTTGTTATGTTGACAATGAAAGTATACCGCTCAAAATGTTATTCAATCTCTGTTTAAAAATCGAGCTCTGGCACCTCTACAAATCCATGCTTCCCTCTGCGAAGGGCCTATCTATTTACTTTTATGCAGAGTCATCATCCTCTTATCAAACAACACCAGTAGGAGAGCACCTTTGTCGTTGCATGTATTACTATTAATTTGCATTGAGTGTGATCATGACTGGATCTCTTTTACCATGAGTTACAATGTCTAGTCAGTCCTTGATCTTTAAAGGTGCTCTGCATTTATGTTTTGCGGTCTTAGAAAGGGCTAGCGAGATACAATCCTGTTATATCATATCATGATTGTTTTGAGAAGTGTTGTCATCCGAGGTTTATTATTATTGCTCGCTAGTTGATTATGCCATTGATGTGAGTAGTCTTGAGACCTGAAAGTTATTGTGAATGTGGTTAGTTCATGATCTTGTTGAAAGCCTGAATGCTAGCTTACATATTTACAACAACAAGAGCAACCAGAGTTTGTCAAAGTTTTTCTTTATCACTTTCAGTTTATCAACTGAATTGCTTGAGGACAAGCTAATGTTTAAGCTTGGGGGAGTTGATACGTCTCCAACGTATCTACTTTTCCAAACACTTTTGCCCTTGTTTTGGACTCTAACTTGCATGTTTTGAATGGAACTAACCCGGACTGACGCTGTTTTCAGCAGAACTGCCATGGTGTTGTTTTTGTGCAGAAATAAAAAGTTCTCATAATCGCCTGAAAATCAACGGAGATTTATTTCAGAAAATATAAAAAATACTGGCAAGAAGATCCACACCTGGGGGCCCACAGGCCGTCCTCGAGGGTGGGGGGCGCGCCCCCCTGCCTCGAGGGCAGCCTGGTGCCCCACTGACGTACCCCCAGGTCCTATATATTCCGTTTCGTGGAGAAAAAAATCAAGGAGAAAGAATTATCACGTTTTACGAGACGGGGCCGCCGCCAGGCCCTAATCTCTCTCGGGAGGGCGGATCTGGAGTCCGTTCGGGGCTCCGGAGAGTAGAGATCGTCGCAATCGTCATCATCGACCTTCCTCCATCACCAATTCCATGATGCTCACCATTGTGTGTGAGTAATTCCATCGTAGGCTTGCTGGACGGTGATGGGTTGGATGGGATCTATCATGTAATCGAGTTAGTTTTGTTAGGGTTTGATCCCTAGTATCCACTATGTTCTGAGATTGATGTTGCTATGACTTTGCTATGCTTAATGCTTGTCACTAGGGCCCGAGTGCCATGATTTCATATCTGAACCTATTATGTTTCCATGAATATATGTGTGTTCTTGATCCTATCTTGCAAGTCTATAGTCACCTACTATGTGTTATGATCCGGCAACCCCGAAGTGACAATAATCGGGACCACTCCCGGTGATGACCATAGTTTGAGGAGTTCATGTATTCACTATGTGTTAATGCTTTGGTACGGTACTCTATTAAAAGGAGGCCTTAATATCCCTTAGTTTCCAAAGGGCCCCGCTGCCACGGGAGGGTAGGACAAAAGATGTCATGCAAGCTCTTTTCCATAAGCACGTATGACTATATTCGGAATACATGCCTACATTGCATTGATGAACTGGAGCTAGTTTTGTGTCACCCTAGGTTATAACTTCTACATGATAAATTGCATCCGACGTAATTTTCCATCACCGATCCAATGCCTACGAGCTTTACCTATATTGCTAGCTACTATTTACTTTTCTGTTGCTATTATCACAAAAACTACAAAATCATTATCTTTACTTTTTATTGCTGCTACCACCACTATCATATTACTGTGCTACTAAACTTTATTGCTGCAGATACCAAGTTTCTAGGTGTGGCTGAATTGGCAACTCAGTTGCTAATACTTAAGAGTATTTTTTGGCTCCCCTTGTGTCGAATCAACAAATTTGGGTTTAATACTTTACCCTCGAAAACTGTTGCGATCCCCTACACTTGTGGGTTATCAGGACCTCAAGCAAAAGAAACATGTACACGTACTGTGCAGTAGCAGAAGCACTATTATTGGGGTCGACATCCTCGCCAGCCATGTCGTCGAAGATGTTGTCGACGTCGGGGAAGAAGTCGTCATTGGGGAAGTAGTCATCGGCGACTGGATCGTCCGTGATGAATCAGCCAGTAGTCGTGCCGAGCACTTCCCAAAAACCTTATCACCCTTCTCCCGTACAGGACTCAAAAGAGGTGCAGTTTCGGAGGCCTACTGTCTCGACCTGCGGTGCACGCCGCAAGCCGGGATGAGGAAGACAACAGCAGCTCAGCGATGTTACCGAGGGCGAGAGGAGGAAGTAGTTCTGGTTCATCTCTCTGAGGAGGAGCGACCTCAGCAGCCGAAGAGGCTCGCCGTTCGGATTGAGTGTCCACTACAGAAAAACATTTCAGCTTCCACGTGACCTTTCGTATACCCGTCGTGCATGGCAAAAATTAAACATCGGCTCGGCTCATTCCCGCAACCCGCAGCGCATCATGACGAGGCATGGCATGGCGAGGCGGGCGGCGGAGGAGGAGCGTGCGTGGATGTCCCTCTTATTCTCATGCTCATACAAGTGAAGAAAGAGCCTCCCTTATAAAGAGGTCGAACTCCCTCTAAACTAGCAATGTGGGTCTAAACTTTAGTACTGCCCCTTGCCTTGCACGAATGGGCTAAGTGGGCCTCTAGGATTTATTAGGAATTCTGAAATTAATATTTGGGTTGGCTGACCCATAGGACAAAATTCCAGCAATCCCCCACCACATCCCAGAGGCACACAAAATTTGCCTTTGGTTCCAAAACACTGTTTTATATACCGGTACTGCAGTGGAGACTGTTAAGTTGAACTTCCACCTAGAACTCTATGTTACACTAGTAAGCAACTTGAACAGTGGACTGGGCCTTGAACTGCAAGTTTTCTGCGAATCTAGCTTCACACAAAGCCTTGAACGATACTTGGCTACCGTGGGTCTTCCCCGCAGGTGTAGCTTATGCGTCATACTTCGTGACCTTTCATGAGTTTACTAGAGAGAACCCTACTCTCATAGATTGCGACGTTTGACAATCAGACTCATATAGGTGTGTTCTTCAAAAGATGTTCTGCAGGACAATATCTCTGCTTACATGAGCCACTTAGAACACATTAAGATATACATCAACCTGCCATGCAGATTTAGGAGAGTATTGCATCTTCATGGAGCGGTATTGTTAATAGTAAGGTTACTCTCCTCTCAGTTGACCAACAACTTGTCTTCCACATCTAATTCACGGGATCTCCAATCACATAGACTAGGTTACCACTGTGAACAACTCATATTGTGGGTCTCATACCCATCTCCCTTGATGCATTATCTATCACATTTCGTGATAGACCCTTAGTAAAAGGATCTGCCAGATTTTTAGATGTTTGGATATAACCAATGCAATTACTCCAGAGTTTTTCATTTTTCTGACAGACTTTAACCTTCTCTGAACGTGTCTTGATGACTTCATGTTATCCTTTGAGCTGCTCACTTTCGTGATCACAGTTTGATTGTCGCAGTTCATAAGGATACCCAGTACAGGTTTCTCAACTACCGGCAAGTCATTCAAGAGCCGACGAAGCCAATCCGCTTCAACCGTAGCTGTATCTAGTGCTATGAGCTCTGCTTCCATTGTTGACCTCGTTAAGATGGTCTGCTTGCAAGACTTCCAAGAAACAACGCCACCTCCATGAGTGAATACATATCCGCTTGTGGCCTTTATCTCATCAGCATTTGAGATCCAGTTTGAGTCACTATACCCTTCAAGCACCTTTGGATGCCCGGTGTAGTGAATTCCATAGTTTGCAGTGCCTTTCAAATAATGCAAAACTCTCTCTAGGGCTTTCCAATGCACATCTCCTGGTTTTGAGACAAACCGACTCAGTTGCTAACAGCAAAAGAGATGTCAAGTCTTGTAGCACTTGCTAAGTACATAAGAGAGCCAATAATCTAAGAATATTTCGATTGATCTCTAGCAATTATTCGATTCTTTCGAAGTAGCACGCTGGCATCATATGGTGTTGGAGAGGGCTTGCAGTCACTATAGCCAAAGCGACTCAAGATCTTTTCCACATAGTGAGATTGACGCAAAGTAATCCCACCATCATCGTCTCTCAACAACTTGATGTTCAGAATGACATCAACCACTATTAAATCTTTCATCTCAAAACAATGAGATATGAAATCCTTGACCTCCTTAATAACATTCAAATTCGTTCCAAAAATCAGTATGTCATCAACATACAAGCAAAGGATAACTCCCTCGCCCCACCATGGCGATAGTATACACATTTGTCAGCTTCATTTACAACGAAGCCTGCAGCTGTTAAAGTTCTTTCAAACTTCTCATGCCACTACTTTGGTGCTTGCTTAAGTCCATACAAAGACTTCAACAACTTGCACACTTTTCCTTCCTGACCATCTATTACAAACCCATCTGGTTGTTCCATATAAATTTCCTCATCCAACTCTCCATTTCGGAAAGCAGTCTTAACATCCATTTGATGAACGAGAAGACCATGTGAGGCGGCTAGAGAAAGTAGAACTCGAATAGTGGTCAATCGCACCACATGTGAGTAAGTATCAAAAAGTCTTCACCTTCCTTTTGGGTATAACCCTTAGCCACGAGTCGTGCCTTGTACTTTTCAATAGTACCATCAGGCCTAAGCTTCTTCTTGAATACCCATTTGCACCCTATAGGTTTGCACCCATAGGGATGATCAGTAATCTCCCAAGTTTCATTCGCCAAGATGGAATCCATCTCACTACGAACCGCTTCCTTCCAGTAGTCAGCATCTTCAGATGCATAATCTTTTAAAATTGAACTGGGAGTGTCATCTATTAGATAGACAATAAAATCATCACCAAAGGATTTTGCAGTCCTTTGTATCTTGCTCCTAGTAGGAGCTTCATTGTTTTCCTCCACGAGTTTCTCAAAGTGTTCCATCAAAATGGTAGGTTCAGTAATTGTAACTGATTCTTGATTCGATGAACTAGGCATCTCCTGAGTAGATGAGGTAGCCATATCCTACATGGGAAAGATATCTTCAAAAAAAGTCGCATCATTCGACTCCATGATTGTATCGACATGCATGTCAGATACTTCATATTTTACAACCAAGAATCTATATCCAATGCTTCGAAAAGCATATCCCAGGAAAACACAATCCACAGTCTTTGGTCCAAGTTTGAGCTTCTTTGAGATTGGCACACTGACTTTCGCCAAACAACCCTAGGTTCATAGATTAGAGAGTTTTAACCTTTTCTTCTCCCATTCCTCGAATGGAGTTATCTCTTTGTTCTTTGTGGGAACTCGGTTTAGGACATGACATGCAGTCAATATCGCCTCCCCCACCATGCCTTGGATAGACCCGATGTGTCTAACATGGCGTTAACCAAATCAGTTAGAGCACGGTTCTTTCTTTCGGCGACCCCATTTGACTGAGGTGAATAGGGAGGTGCCCTCTCATGGATTATACCATGTTCCGCACAAAAAGCATCAAATTCATTGGAAAAATACTCTCCGCCACGGTCGGACCTAAGCCTCTTAATCTTACGATCAAGTTGGTTTTCCACTTCAACTTTATAGATCTTGAAAAAATTCAAAGCCTCATCCTTATATTTCAGAATATACACATGACAGTATCTAGTGGAGTCATCAATTAACGTCATGAAATATTTCTTTCCACCTTTTGTCAAAACACCATTCATTTCGCATAGATCTGAATGTATGAGCTCCAGTGGTGCAAGATTTCTCGTTTCCGCAGTCGTGTGAGACTTACGAGGTTGCTTAGCTTGCACACAAACTTGCCACTTAGATCCCTTGCCAGTGGTGAAACTAGGGAGTAAGTTTAATTTGGCTAGTCGTGACATGCAACCAAAGTTAACATGACACAAACGTGAATGCCACACATTTGATTCACTATTGTTGCAAACATGATTAACAACTTTATTGCAAACATCTGACACGGATAAATGAAACAGGCCTCTTGACTCATAGCCTTTGCCAGCAAACATTCCATACTTGGATATTACAAATTTATTTGACTCAAAGACAAGATTGTAGCCATCTCTACATAATAGAGATCCGCTAACAAGATTCTTATTGATGGAGGGGACATAATGCACGTTCTTCAACGGCACGATCTTCCCCAAGTAAACTTCAGATCGACCGTGCAAACACCATGAACAGAAGCACTTGATCCGTTTCCCATTAGCACGGTTGAAGTCCCTGCGGTCTGATAAGACGAAAACATGGAAATATCACCGCATACATGCACATTAGCACCCGTGTCAATCAACCAATCAGGAGAATGACATACTGAAAGAATAGTGGGAAATATACCATACCCATCATCCTTCATGTCAGTGTCTCCAATTACAACATTAACGGTCTTGCCGCCTTTCCCAAGATGACGCTTGTCATAGCGATTAGGGCAACTAGGAGACCAACGATCAGGATCTCCACACACATGACAAACACCTTTCTTCTTGTCATTCTTCTTCTTGAAGTTCGTGTGTTGTACAGCCTTGTTCTTCCCATCAAACTTTGCTTTACCATCAAACTTGCCCTTGTTATTGAACTTGTGGGACTGGAAGTTTTTCTTCTCTACCAAATTGGCACTAGATCCTCCCACAATAGCTTGATCATGTGTGTCCTTTGCTCTCGCCTTTTCTTGCACATCAAGAGTACCAATGAGATCCGGAACGGAAAACTCCTGTCTCTTATGCTTCAGTAAGGTATCAAAGTTCCTCCATGAAGGAGGAAGTTTAGTGATGATACCCCCGGCAACAAACTTGTCCGACAGCATGCAATTGAAGTGCTCAAGTTCTCTAGCAAATGACTGAATCTCATGAGCTTGCTCAACCACAGAGCGCTCTTCAGTCATCCTGTAATCATAGAATTGCTCCATGATGTACAACTCAGTGCTGGCATCCGAGACCCCAAACTTGGCCTCGAGTGCGTCCCACATATCTTTTCCATTATCAATTGACGCATAAGCATCAACTATGTTCTCACCAACAACACTCAAGAGAGCAGCCCTAAACAGGGTATCCATTTTCAGAAAAGCTTGTTCTTGTTGAGCATCATAATCTCCTTCATGTTTCCCAAGAGTGGCATCATAGCAACTCATGGTTTGAAACCATAAGACCGCTCTCACGCGCCACCTCTTATAGTGGATACCCTCGAACACAGGAGGTCTCATGGAAGCAGCAAAACCACTTGGGGTAAATTGCCTATAATAAGGTTTTTGGATTGTTGGAAATATGAGCAATTTACCAAGTGATTTTATTAACAAAAATAATAGATAAAACATGACTAATATAGAAGAGATAAAACAAGTCATGCGATCTAACAGAGAGAAGGTAAATAGTATCTTCCTATATGAACTAGAACCGAACATATGCAAAAGCATCCACATATACGAACTAGAACCGAGCATATGTAGAGCATATGTAGAGCACATACTAGAACAAGAAACTGTAGCAGGACCTCAAGCAAAAGAAACATGAACACGTACTGTGCAGTAGCAGAAGCACTATTCTTGGGGTCGACATCCTCGCCAGCCATGTCGTTGAAGATGTTGTCGACGTCGGGGAAGAAGTCGTCGTTGGGGAAGTAGTCGTCAATGACCGGATCATCCGTGATGAATCAGCCATTAGTCGTGCCGAGCGCTTCCCAAAAACCTTATCACCCTTCTCCCGTACAGGACTCAAAAGAGGTGCGGTTTTGGAGGCCTACTGTCCCGACCTGCGGTGCACACCGCAAGCCGGGATAAGGAAGACAATAGCAGCTCAGAGATGGAACCGAGGGCGAGAGGAGGAAGTATTTCTGGTGCGTCTCTCTGAGGAGGAGCGACCTCCCTTTTATAGGAGCAAGAGAAGGAGGAGAGAAGCTAGCGACGGGAGCTGAAGGGAGTGAGGGAGACGAAACGAACATGCAAGAACCGAAGAGGCGTGCCGTAAAATATTTCAGCATCCACGTGACCTTTCGTATACCCGTCGTGCGTGGCAAAAATTAGACATCGGCTCGGCTCATTCCCGCGGCACGGCGCGGCGCGGCGCGTCGTGATGAGGCGTGGCGTGGCGAGGCAGGCGGTGGAGGAGGAGCGCGCGTGGATGTCCCTCTTATTTTCATGCTCGTACAAGTGGAGAAAGAGCCTCCCTTATAAAGAGGTCCAACTCCCTCTAAACTAGCAATGTGGGACTAAACTTTAGTAGTCTCCCTTGCCTTGCACGAATGGGCTAAGTGGGCCTCTAGGATTTATTAGGAATTTCTGATATTAATATTTGGGCTGGCTGGCCCACAAGACAAAATTCCAGCAGTAGCTACGGTCCGCGAGGGGGTTAATGGGGATGAGAAGAAGACGAAGAAGCTCACCGAGTGGCACGCCGATAGCCCTTGGTAGTTTAGGAGCAGCATGAGTCAACGTCGTTCGTCGGACATGCGCCGACGATCCGAGGAAGAAGACGGCCTCAATCCGAGGCTGCGGTGACACATAGCTCAGGCTCGAGGTCGGGGAGGCTACAGCGGGGTCCGGCGGAGCTTCACGACATGACGGCGAACCGAGGTGGTGGCTGTGGCCGCGGTGGTGACAGGGAACGGCGGCAAGCACGCTCGGGTTAAAGGGGATCTGAGGAGGGGGAAGCGCGGGCGCGAGAGAGGGGAGGGGGGTCGAGCTAGGGTTAGCGGGAGGGTCGACGACAACCTTGTAGACGACGGGGAGAGGCCGTATGGCTGCCGCGGTTGCCACCCGCGGCCACGGACGCACGCCCGGCAGCCATCGTGTGCGGTGAGCAGTAGGAGGACGACCCGGGGGCGTTGGCTAGACCTGGTGCTAGATGTGGGCCGAGGCCCAAAGGGAACAGGGTGGGCTTTCTCTCTCTGTCCTCAGCTTTTCCTTTTCTTTTTCCCTTTTTTCAGCAGCTTCTGCCTTTCTTTTAGCCACAAAGGACGTTGCAAAAATATGCCACCGGCCAAATCAATTTCAAAGAATTATTGTGCACTGCCACAAAAAGATTGTGAGGCTTTTGAAAAAGTTTGCAATTTTTTATAAATTAAGAAGGCATTTAATTTATCGCTTAGGTCACTGTTTTAAGTAGTTTAGGACACTAAAACATTTTGCAAAAATGTTGGTTCACCAACAATATTAATTATGGATTATTTGGCACATGATGAACATTTTAGTTTTCCCGCTCGAAGAAATAATTTATTTGAATTATTTTAAATTTGAAAAAGGCTTTGATTTTTTGAACAAGTGTCAAGCTGCATAGTAATAATGATGACATGGTCAACATTAGGGGGAGATTACTATAGCATGATTCTCGGTGTGTTACAAATCTCCTCCACTACAAGAAATCTTGTCCCGAGATTTAAGAGGTGGAGTAAGGGGAAAGGAATAGGTTATGAAATTCTTACGAATCTTCACGGTCTTGGTTGCCCTTCTCGAGGAAGTTGATCCCTTTCGTTGATGCCTTCATTTCGCTGCATCAGGGCATCTTGATGAAGTCATCTTCCTCCTTACAGGATCTCCACCGTACTTATGAAAGGATGAGAGGGGAAACTCTATAAGGACGAGTTTTAACAAGATTGAGCATCGGACGATTAACTTAGGGGAAGAAGCATAAAGTGTCTCTCGAGTTGATTACGTGAAACACCTCGAGAGCATTATAGGGGGTACGAAAGTTTTCAAATGGGTAAACAATCGTTCGGTGGCTGAAGTAGAGTGTGAATGGGGTTCAGAGCAACAGAATAAGTATTGTGTCTGATACCGGAATAGATCGTCTCTAGGACGATGGCTCATGAATTCCATAGGAAGGCAAGTGCAAAGGATACTTCGTAATCAAGGATGTACAAGAGGGTCAGGTTTCGATCCTGTGGAAGTGTGGTTTATGGGCCCACCTGGTTCAAAATTAGGAAGGACGCTGACATAATGCATGGTCATGATAGCATGGCATGCCAGAGAATAGCATGTTAGTTATGTTTGCAACAACGTTGGTACCAAAGGTGAGGGACGAAGAGAACCATTTTCCTGCTCGTTAAGACGATGCGGACCAATAGGCAATGTTCTCGTCCATGGGTGGTTACCAGAATGTCATCAACAATAGTAACAGGGTTTAACTAACAGAGTTGTACATCGAGGTGTTTGCATAAGCAGGAAAACATTACTACTTAGATCATATAGATCACAAGGAAGGTTAAAAAACCAATGGAAAGGAAAATATAATTATGAGTTTAAACAAACCAATGGAAAGGAAAATACAATTATGAGTTTAAACAAACCAATGGAAAGGAAAATTTGTTTGAACACAAATATTAGGAGCATATCCTAAGTCTGATAACAAGGAACTCAAGGTATATCAGAACAAGTTTTGTGTTGGAGTTAATGCAAGAATGTTGTCGATGTTAATACAAATCATCGAGGGGGAAAGGATGGTATTTCCTATCATGAATTAGATTCACAACTTGGAAGAAGGCAAATCATTGTTGATGCTGATCACGCCACATTTGTCCAGAGATTTCATTAAGATGTAATCGATCGACGATGACATCAAGTCAAATGAATGATGGAGCGAAAGGTTATTGAAACCACTAGTACAATACAAACTTAAAAACAAGCTTGTTGTTCAAGGCCGAAAATGATATGTCGTGGAAGATCGTCGTAAGCTTAGCTCATTGTCGAGAGTTGTTCTCCGGGATTAAGGACCAAACATCACAGTTAAAATTAGCACGATAATGATGTAGCCGACCAAGCTAGGAATGACGTGATGGAGTATTAAACTTCTCAACAACAAAGTACTGGGAGTACTAAACCTCAGAGTTCATTCAATTCACGAATCGGTGTTCTTGGTTGACGACAACCCAGAACCCTTGGCCTGACTAGGACGGGGAAAGGAACGACTTCATCAGAAATTCATAAGATGAAGTGCCATGGGTTGATATCCTCGAAGTTTGAACAAAATAGATGTTGGGTAGGCGTACTGATATGCAGAAGGCAAGTACTTTAAATTTTCCGAGAAATAGAATCAAAGGAGAACAATCATGGTCAGAACCATGGTTGCAAAGGATCGATTCACAGATACCCGATCATATTATATCAAGCAACTAGACCTTAAAGGCGCGCGTTGCCGCGCCCGTCCGTGGTAATAAGGAAATATACTAATACTTGGGATTAATTAAGGTTGTTTAAATATCTGAGATATTTTTTATTGATCAGATGTCTTTACATTGTAATAATGAATACATGTATACACACAATGTTAAATTTGAATGGTCCAATGGGGAGCATAGTATGCCATAGTATGCGCGTGCACATGCCAACTGCAAAGTAGTGTGGCAAGACAATGGAAACTTTTAGAAAGGCTTGCTGTTTGTAGACACAATTACGAATAAAAAAGGTTTAGTATATTGGCATAAAAAATATCAACATGTTTAATGGAAAGGGGGGTGTCAATCACATTATTAATAAAAAAGAAAATGGAAATACTATTAAAACTAATAATGATTGTGTTCCTTTAATTTATCTTAAGAGATTACATTTGGTATAAACTTGTGTGCACTCTAAATGTGTTCATTCCAGTAAGCCTGTAACCATTACTAAACAACCTATATTTTGTTCTTATATATTTATTTAGGAGTTAATTCTTGAAATTTTTCGTCTAACATCTAAGGACATGATCCTTATCATATACCAGTGATATTTTTGGTGAGGGGATAGTTACAAGATGATGTCAAATCGTTGGGTGATGCTAGAAATATAGAAGCTACAACAGAATAATAGTTGAGTACTTGAACTATCACACATGTTAGCAAGAAATAAGAATCAAAGAAACTTATTTGCAGAACTTGGCTAGCTTGCCAAACTCAAAATACATTTCTGAACCATTGATATCAATAATCTTAAATAGCTAGTACTCTATGGCTACATTGAAATATGCTGAACTTATAATTTAGACAATATTTTAGAACATGCCTGATGAGCACCAATCTTGGGCGGTCACGGACCAATTACATGCGAAAGGCAGATGAATAAATCACCATACAAAAAGATGGCAAGAGCCTTTCTGCATGATATAATCACAACATTAGAAGAGTTAAAAGATTTCCTTAATTAGAAAGAGTTTGCATGTAAAATTTCTTGTCTCGTCCAACCTGCCTGTCGTAGAGGACCAGGGGCTTAGTACCACACTCCCGTCCTGGGTCAGCGTGGACGTGGTGGGGGGCTGGGGGCATTGCACAACACGTAACAACAACATCATTCCAAGCATCACTGACGACCAATAAGTTCGAAGAGAAGAGCCGCCATAAGGTGTGGCCGCTTGCCGGTGCGACGACCCCTAGACGGCGAGGTAGGGTGTCACTGCTGATGCAATGGACGAGTCCTAGGTCGCCGCTAGTCGTAAGGCATGATCCCCTCACAGCCACGAGGCAGATCCTCCACCAGCTGAGCGGCCAGTCCGCATCGCCGCGCATCGAGGGGGTGGGAGGATTGGGAGATCACATCGGAGATAGGGATGGATGTATGGAGAACTCACGGGGCGGGGGCAAAGATTTCCATCGCTCTGTCTACGTGGGCTTTTGGGCTGGTTGGTCCAATGAACGGGATGATCCCTGACTCGGTCTACGGAGCATGGGCCCGATTACGTGGGTCTAGTTGGTCGCGACGCGGTTAAAACACACTAAAGGTCTCCGTGGGATTAAGTGACGATCTGGACGGTTCCTGTGCTGGATCAGACGGTTGACGACGCCAAGTTGTTGTGCTGCCTCGTAGCTAGCTTTGTTTTACTGTTTTGTAATTAGTTATTATTACAAGAAGCTACCATGATAGGATCTACATCGTGTCCATGGGCATGAACACAAAGTTCAAGGTCGACTCCCACTTCTTCAACGCATAACCTTACATTCACTTCTAGTTTCGAAAATGGCATTAGTGTTGAAATTTTATCCGGCGTAACATCGGTAGAGTAAGACACATAGGATTCTCCCGATTCACACAGATTTGGGAAGGCATAGATTCAACACATCAGGGCATCTTAGGCACATACTACACAAACTTCAGGAGAAAAATACAAGCTCGAAAGTAGAGCATGGTTGAGAAAGCAGATGATATAATTTACCCAAGGCATTATATATCATGGCAGAACCCACAAGGTGTTTGAATATGAAGGACGTTGTCGGATAAAGTCCAACAAGGATCTGGTGGTCTACAAGGGATCTGATGTGAGCATCGGTACTCAACCATAAGAAGAAAGAATGCAGGGAGACCATTTTATAGAATCAATTGACTAATTCAAAACTCAAATGCAAAGGAATTATGATTTCCAAATCAAGGGATCAGAAGCAACCGCTCTGATTAAGGATGGGTAAGTTGAAATGACTTAGGGGTACAATCGATGACAATTTGATTGGCCGAGAACCAGCTCATATTCGGAATGACGTCTGAGCTGGAAGAACGAACCCTAGTTTGACTGATGATGGCGAGTCTTTGCAACCTATTGAATCAATAAGATTAGAAAGTCAATCACAAAGGATTTTAACGAATATTGATATACATATGGAATTAATCATAATGCAAGCAGGTAAAACTTTCGAGAGGGATAGGTTGCTGAGGATTTTGGAAGATTGAATAGCATTTCGAAGACATTTGTGAAACACATGAACAACCGGGGATGAATGAATCCCCAGTAAATGTGAGGAATTATTCATACATGTATTCACGCGGAAAAGGAGCTGCAAGGCAGGAAGCACCAATGATTCTCGGAATATCCGAAGTATTTCTGGGTATCTTGTAATAACAAGAACAATTGAAATGAAGGTATGGACGACAAGTGTATGCAGCTATCCATAGGGATTTATCGGTGATATGGAATTGTAACGGTGAAGGGCACAAAGTCTCGATAGAACATTGTAGAGTATCTTCGGAATCTTCCGGTGTAGCATGCCATCATCTTGAATAAAGAGCTCTCCGGGAGCAAGTTGTTACGAGAACCTAAACTTGAAGTTAGCAAAATCTTTAACCCGAATAGGAGAGAGATCAGAGTCCTAGAGAAATACGAGGAATAAAAGATCCTAATACCACCCAATGGCGACGTGGGCCCGTAAGCCACACAACCATGTTAATAAAATAATTTTTCAAAGACTAGACTCAACTTCAACCGAGGAGTTGGAAAGGGGGGTTCCTACAGGCAGTCGGCTCTGCTACCAACTTGTGACGCCCCCGATTTGACCGTACACTAATCATGCACGCAACCGTGTATGACCAAGATCAGGGACTCACGGGAAGATATCACAACACAACTCTAGACACACGTAAAAGATTACAAGCTTTATATTACAAGCCAGGGCCTCGAGGGCTCGAATACATAAGAGATAGCGGAAGCAACAATATCTGAGTACAGACATAAGTTAAACAAGTTTACCTTAATAAGGCTAGCACAAAAGCAACATGATCCTGCCTGGGATCCTCCTAACTACTCCTAGTCGTTGGCGGCGGTCACGTAGTAGTTGGTACCCTCGGGGTAGTAGCAGTCATCATCTGTGCCATCTGGCTCCTGGGCTCCACCATCTGGTTGTATCGTCCGAGAAGAAAGGAAAAGGGGAAAAAGAGGGAGCAACGCAACCGTGAGTACTCATCCAAAGTACTCGCAAGCAAGGATCTACACTACATATGCATCAGTATCAATGAAAGGGGTAGTATATGTGGACTAACTGGAGAATGCCAGAATGAGAGGGGGAGAAGCTAGTCCTATCGAAGACTAGTATCTTCTGGATAACATATGTCATATTTATGTTGTTATCAACGCCCCGAGATCCTGTCTCGACTGTCGGAGCCACATATCCATTTCATGCCTCAGCATCCAGTTCTAGTTGTATCGATCAGGATACAACTCCAAGTGTCTGTTATCGTAGGGCAGGCTATCGATAGATGTTTTCTTCCCTGCAGGGGTCCACCAACTTACCCACCACGCTCGATTAAGTCTGGCCGGACACACCATCAGGTCATGCCCGGCCTCAGCCAAAACGATACGCCATAACCTGACCTAGGCTTAATAGAGAGGCCAACACGCCGGACTAAACCTATGCCCCTAGGGGTAATGGGCCATCAACCCGGGAACTCCGGCACGTTGTGTACGCGGCCAGTGAGCAGACCTAGCTACCTCCTTTAAAAACGCAGGTGCTTACCAATCCAACCCGGGCGCGCTGCTCAGTCACATGACGTCAACTAAGCTTCGACTGACGCATACGACGCAGAGCGCCCATACTATGCCCACATGATGGTTAGTGCTATAAGGCCAGAGGCCCCTCGGATCAAATATCCAAACTGTTTAGTGTCTTGGGAGCGCACGGTAATGAGCAGAGACTCACGATCATGTGACCCCGTCGCCCCGTCTTGTGGACTTACGGCAAGGGCCAGGAATGCCCGGCCGTGCCACGTAATCATCTTGCGGGAACCTTCCAGGTCAACCCGACTCCACATCACTCGCAATTAAGCTCGCGCGGGTACCCCTCAGGGCCGACCCATCTTTAGTAACATGGTTCAGTGTAAAGTCATAGTAACCATAGTAATCGTGTGTCTAACACCAAGGGGAATCCCGAGGAATCACCCTCGATGGAATTCCACCTGATGTTATCGTCAAGGTGAACGACGGAGGAATCACCCTCGAGGTCCACTCTTAAGGAGTTGCACGATAGTGTCGTTATCGGGAGTGGAGAAGGAGGAATCACCCTCGATGACCATAACCGATGAGCTAACCTACAAGATTAACATCAGAAGTGCTGACGAGGTATCACCCTCGGCACTCGATAGTAACCCAGTAGTGTTGGACAACTGAGGGGAAAGTGATGTGCAGTGTTGGGTCCTGGTTTACGATCCCATTGATCAAGTCATCTGGTAATCCAGCTAGGGCAACAGGGACAAGGCGGGGGGGGGGGGGTCTCTGATGTATATATAACCAGCCTATACTAAGAAGTTACAATAAGTAGGTTAGGTATGAAAGTAGGTAACAACAACAGGCTATGCATCAGAATAGGATCATACAAAAACAGTAGCAGTTCTAATGCAAGCATAATAGAGAAGAGAATGGGCGATATCAGAATGATCAAAGGGGTTTGGCTTGCCAGGAAGCTCAGCTGCAAAGTAACAGTCATCAACTGTGTAGTCGTACTCCGGAGCTGCGTCGATCTCGGGGACTACGTCGGTGTCGGGGTTTAATGAGAGAGAAGAGGGGGAGGAAACAGATAAATACACAGTAAATATATGCAACACACGACATGCTATGCTACGGTGCAGTGCAGGGTTGCCTAAAGATATGTCTAAGTCATATCTGTTATTTTAGGAATTAAGTTGGATTTATTAACATGTGTATATGCACTATTCATCTACCAGAAACAGGCTGAAAGTTGCGGGTTCACCTCCGTAGAGGGTCCCGACATGGAAACAGACGACACGATTGAATTCGTGGGATTTTTCTGAGCAACTTTCATGTATAAAGTTTTTCGATCCGAGCTACGGTTTATTGAAAGTGCAACTAATCCCCGGGTGGTTTTGGTAATTAATAACAACATATATATCATTGAACTAATATTTACTTGAGAATCATTTCAGAAAAGTTCGATGATATGGGTATGGAAATGTCTGAAGAAGTGGACCCCTCAAAATGCTGAGACAAGCATTGGCAAAAGCTCAAGACTCTATTTTTGGTTTAGTGATCAAAGATCACATTGAGTCCATAGGAAAAGCCAACACTATTAAAAGGGGATGAGGTTGTGTTAATGTTCTTGTTGCTCAAGTGCTTGGTGATCTAACTCCCTAAACTATCAGCACTCTTCATTTTTCAACACACTCATAAGTAATCTCGGTCAAACCGATTCTGCAAACTCAGTCCCACCGAGATGAACCACTTCAGTTATTTCCCCAAACCCTAATTTCTCGGTCCATCCGATTCTGATTTTCGGTCTCACCGAAAATGGTCTGCCAACCTTCTGTAACCAATTGACAGCATTTCGGAATATCCGAGTTGTTGTTTTCGGTCACACCGAGATGGCAAACCCTAACCTTTGACTCACTTCGGACACACCGAGATGGTATTTTCGGTCCCACCGAAAATCCCAACGTTCACTATATTTGAACTTTCGGTCTGACCGAGTTTCACTTCGGTCTCACCGAGATTGGTCAAATGTGTGTGTAACGGTTGGATTTTGTGTGGAGGCTATATATACCCCTCCACCCCCTCCTCATTCGTGAGGAGAGCCATCAGAAAGTACCACCACTTCTACCATACACTTTCTGAGAAGTGAACCACCTACCCTTGTGTTGAGATCAAGCCATTCCATTCCTACCATATGAAACTTGATCTCTAGCCTTCCCAAGTTGCTTTCCACTCAAATCTTTCTTCCACCACAGCCATATCAGTGAGGAGAGTTGAGTGTTGGGGAGATTATCATCTGAAGCACAAGAGCAAGGAGTTCATCATCATCAACACCGTCTATTACCTTTTGGGGGGTGGTGCCTCCTAGATTGGTTAGGTGTCGCTTGGGAGCCTCTGTCTTTGAGATGTGGAGTTGAACCAAGAAGTTTGTAAGGGCAAGGAGATCGCCTACTTCGTGAAGATCTACCCCGAGTAAGGCTAGTCCTCCGTGGGCGTAGGCCGTGATGGAATAGACAAGGTTGCTTCTTCGTGGACCCTTCGTGGGTGGAGCCCTCCGTGGACTCGCGCAGCCGTTACCCTCCGTGGGTTGAAGTCTCCATCAACGTGGATGTACGATAGCACCACCTATCGGAACCACGACAAAAATCTTCGTGTCACCAAACTGCGTTTGATCTTCTCCACCTCTCTTTTACATGTGCAATTTACTTTCCGCTGCATATACTCTAGAATTGCATGTGTAGGGTGATACTTGAATTGATCTTAATTGTGAAACTGCCAAAAACATTGCATGATCTAAAGGCAGATTTTTTATATTGTCAAGTAGTCTAATCACCCCCCCTCTAGACCTACTTTCTATCCTACAAGTGGTATCAGAGCTTTGGTCTCCATTGCCTTGGTTTCCATTGCATTGGACTCCATAAGCTTGGTTTCACAACCTAGGAGAGTATGGCGTCTAGTGAGGGTAACTATCGTAGAGGTCCTTACTTTGATGGTACAAATTTTGCTAGTTGGAAGCATAAAATGAAAATGCATATTCTTGGTCATAACCCAGCCGCATGGGGCATTATTTGTGTTGGCATGCAAGGTGATTTCTTTGAAGAAAGAAAAGTTCCGGATCGCGAAGCTACACCCGAAGAGTTGCGGATGTTGCAAAACAATGCTCAAGCTTGTGACATTCTCTTCAATGCTTTGTGTCCCGAAGAGTTCAACAAAATCAGCCGTCTTGAGAATGCTAAAGAGATTTGGGATACTTTGGTTGAAATGCACGAAGGTACTGAATCTGTGAAGGAATCAAAGCTAGATATTCTTCAAGGTCAACTTGACAAGTTCAAGATGAAGGATGGTGAAGGAGTCGCTGAAATGTACTCTAGGCTTGCTCTCATCACAAATGAGATTGCAGGCTTAGGAAGCGAAGAAATGACCGACCGATTCATCATTAAGAAGATTCTCAGAGCTTTGGATGGAAAGTATGACACCGTGTGCACTTTGATCCAAATGATGCCAAACTACAAGACTCTCAAGCCAACTGAAGTCATTGGAAGAATTGTTGCTCACGAGATGACACTTAAGGATAAGGAAGAGCTTCACAACAAGTCAAGTGGTGCTTACAAAGCTACAAGTGATGCTCCTACTACCTCAAGTGACAAGCTAGTTTCCAATGAAGAGATAAGCCTAATGGTCAAGAACTTCAACAAGTTCTACAAGAATAGAGGCAAAGAAAGAAGCTCAAAATCTAGATCATATGATGAAAAGAGATCTTCTAGCCGTGATCGAAACTGCTACAATTGTGGAAGACCCGGACACTTCTCAAATGAATGTACGGCTCCCCACAAAAGAAGAGAAGAATCTCCAAGAAGAAGAGCAAGAGATGAGTCACCTCGGAGAGAGAGAAGGAGTAGAGATGATCGTTATGAACGAAGACCCTCTCGGAGAAGCAAGGATTCGGAGAGGAAAGACAAGTCATCAAGGAGCTACACAAGAAGAAGACATCAAGCTCATGTTGGTGAATGGGTCTCCGGCTCCGACTCTGACAATCAATCCGATGGAAGCTATCACTCCGACTCCGACTATAGTCAAGATGAAGGTGTTGCTGGACTTGCACTAGTATCCTCCAACTCCAACTCCTACGACTTATTTGATTCACCAAATGAGGGAATTGGAAGATGCTTCATGGCTAAAGGCCCCAAGGTAACACACCCTGAATTCATTGACTTTGATAGTGATGAGGATGACTTGCTTGGTGAAGATGAGCTCTTGCATGATAAATCTAGTGACCTTAGTAATGATGAAAATGCTAGTAGTCTTTATAGTCGAGAAGAGTCGAATGACAATGCTATGAAGGAGATTGAGCGTCTAACTAAAGAACTAAACACTCTTAAGTTAGCTCATGAAACAACTCAAGAAGATCATAGAGAGCTCCTAAGATCTCATGAGAAGCTACGCTTCGAGAAGCTCACTCTAGAGCAAGAACATGAGTTTCTAAAAGCGATCAATGACGATCTTCGAAAGAAGAGTTCTTCATATCTTGCCAAACGACTTCTCTTGTCTAATTTCTTGCCACCTATTAAGACTAAGCATGACAAGCATAAGAGAAATTCTTCCTCTAGTAGTAACAATAACAATGTTAAATCCAATATTGTTGCTTCTAGTAGTTCTCTTGATTCCACTAACAATGTTTCAAGCCAAGTAACACTTGAGCAAGAAAATAGCTTATTGAAGGAAATCATAGAGAAAGGTGTCTACAAGAGTCTTGCCGGAAGCAAGAACTTTGAGGAGATTGTTCGCAAACAAGGAAGACACCGGAAGAATCAAGGGATTGGTTTTGAGCGAAAGTTCAACGCCGAAGGTGTTGAGTGGGAAGAAGGTCAATACCCTACTCCACAGTTTGTCTCACAGAAGGAGAAGTATGATCCTACTTCTTCCGATGTGGAACAAGCTCAAGATGACCTTCCACCACAAGACCACAAGCTAAAGGCCAAGGACAAGCTTCAAGAGGAGATTGATGCATTCATTGAAGCACCTCAAGCCATGGTCAAGTGGGTTCCCAAGGACACATCAAGTTCTACTTCGTCAAGCTCAACTACAACACCAAGGATTCCCATCAAGATGATGTGGATCCCAAAGAAGAAGAACTAGTAGGTTCTTGAGGGTGACTCCGCCAACAAACTTCACTCATATTTATTTTGGCAAGAACTTGTGCAATCAACTTCCACATCATGCACTTGTTCATGGAGTCACAAACCCTCTTGTTGGTAAGTCAAGGGACGAGGTAATCATTGCTTTCATGGACATCATCTTTTGTGAACTTCACTCTATGTCTATGGATATTCTTGTTTGTTCCTTGTGGGACTAACCCATGTAGGTATTGAAAGTGCCCTAATCCAAAGGATTGCTCCCAACTCTTGATGATCTACATCAACATTGAGCATCCACATCTTCAACATCTACATGAAGTCTTCTACGACAACCCAAGGTTTGTTTGACCCTTTAAAAGGGGTTCTCACATCTAGGGGGAGCTTTGCTCTAAAAAAAAATTTGAGCTAAAGCATCTTCAAATGATGTGAACACATAAATGCTTTATGTAAAAGTGGCAACCCCACTTGTGCTTAAACGATGAGTATGACCTATGATCAAATGTTCTCATTTGGCTCCTAAGTCAATATACTCATATATAGATGACCTAGTCATCGACAAATTGTGTGCTAGTAGCTAGAGTGATTGGTTGTGCATGTTTGACACATATTTCAGTTGCTATCTTATTGTGTGAGCATGTTGAATGCATGATTTCATCCATTCAAGGACATCCATTTGTTGTTTTGATTGTTTTGATTTTTCTGGCCAAATGGATGGACAAGAATGCCTAAGCACCTTCCCTAGCTATCTATGCTTTCTTGTCTCAAAATTCTATTCATGCTCATATCACAACTTTGAACAAGTCTTTTTCGGACAGTCCGAGTGAGGAGCACTCGGAACCACCGATTCGTCTAAGGCTGACTTCCAAAACCTTCTAAGTTCATTTCGGTCTGACCGGTTCCTCAATCTCGGTCCAACCGAAACGCTTAGACTGATCTAGGTTTCATCTCGGTGAAACCGAGTTCAAACTCTCGGTCTGACCGATATGCGTAACTGCACAGCAGTTGTACATCTCGGTGACACCGAGTTTTTCAACTCGGTCCCACCGACAGCACGGGGTTATATATACCTGAGGGGCTGCGCGCGATTTCTTTCTTCAAACCGTTCGCCCCCAAGACCCCTGCTGCCGCCGCCCTGGTCTACGGATCGTCGCCTTCGTCGCCTGTGCGCCCTCGCCGCAGGTCTCCGCCGCCGTCAACGGTAATCATCTCCACCGTTGCCGCCGTAGAGGGACACCACCAAGTTAGGGTGTGTCCCGACCCCTTTTCGTGCTCCACTTCCGATTCTTGCACGATAGGCT
Organism: Secale cereale; assembly: GCA_902687465.1. NCBI lineage: Eukaryota > Viridiplantae > Streptophyta > Magnoliopsida > Poales > Poaceae > Secale > Secale cereale. The sequence goes on along the minus strand of LR738711.1, from coordinate 698,205,927 downwards.
TGCCATGATTCAATCCACGTTTGATATGTTCCCCATACAATAGTTCAGATCTTCTAGTTTCGAGGAAAATTCTTAGGTTTAGGTTTCCACGGAATGCATCTCGGTGAAGCCGATTTTGAAAATCGGAATGACCGATTTGGCCTCTGGCCATTGCACTGCATAGTTCGGTTTAACCGAGTTGTGCAAATCGGAACGACCGAAAAGTAGTTTTAGTGAAACCCTAAGTTTTCGGTAGGACCGAAACCCATTTCGGTCTGACCGAAAGTGGTGTGTAGGTTTCTGTTGAGTACTTCGGTTGCACCGAAACCTGAAATCGGTTTGACCGAAATACATTCTGTGAAAACTCAAAACTAAGTTTTGAACTCATTTTTTTTGCAAAAACCTCTGCAGTTGTGATAACTCTTCTACTCTGCCTATACCTTATCTTTTCACAGGTTTTTTAGCCATGTCAGATGTCAGTGATAGCCAGAACAGGTCTGAATCACCGTTTGCTGAGATTCCAGAGGCAGATACAAGTCCTGCGAGCAGCTCCAGTGATGATGGTGAGAGGAGCACCCCTAGTGGTTTGCCTCCTGCAGCCACCAGAACCAGGAAGAAGAGAACTTCTGATGATGAGGACTCTGACTTTGTTGCTGAGGAAGTTACCTCCAAGCCAAAGAGGACTGTGGTTGCCAAAGAGCACCAAGGGCAGCAGCCAAGGAAAGGCACAAGCAAAGTGAAGCAGTCAGCAGTCGCTAAGAAGCTCAACTTGGAAGAGCCTGCTCCAAGCAAGGTGAAGAAGACTTCCAAAAGGAAGAGGGTTGTTTATGCTGAACCTCAAGTTGATGATGCTGAAGAAGAAGAAGAAGCACCCCAGCCTCCTCCTCAGAAAGCTAAGTTCATGGGTGATGCTATTCGGGCTCAAGCCTCTTCTAAGCCCAAGAAGCCTGCTCCAGTCAAGGCAGCTCCAGCCAAGCCCAAGAGAACAACCAGAAGCATTCCAGCTTCTGAGAAGAACAAAGGTGAGATGCCACCATCTGAATCAGATGAAGAGCATGTGTTGCTTAAGCTCCGTCCCAAGTTGCCACTCCACAATGATGCTCATCCTCAAGCTGAGGACATGAAGGCAAGGAAGGACAAAGGTCTCAGGCTATGGAGACAGTCTGATCCATATGCCGTAAGGAGAAGGACTGCTGTGGACCCCAGATTCCACACCAGAGAGTAGCAGGATTTCTATGAGACCGTGCTAATGGATAAGAAGCCCATTGTTGCTGACACCAGGTATGTTGACTGGAAGTATATTGACAGTGAAGAGCACCGGGACTTCTTTCCCCATGTGCATGAGAGCTTTACTGCATGTGGAGTTGCTGACTTTGTGGGTCAAGAGCTGACAGCCTGGAATGACGAGATGATCATGCAGTTCTATGCCACAACCCACTTCTACCCTGATGGCAAGATCACCTGGATGACTGAAGGTCAAAGGTTTTCTTCAACTGTTGAAGAATGGGCAGAACTTCTGAACGCTCCAGTGCAGAGAGAGGACGACATTGATGTCTATGGGATTCCTAAGAAGAGTCATGATTCCATGAAGAATATGTACAAGGAGATCCCAGCTGCTGATTTGGAAGGATGGAAGCTTGGCTCAGTGTACTATCTCCAGGCAGGTCTGACCACCACTAACACTATTCTGAGGCATACATTGATGCCTAAGTCAGGAGACCACCGGATGATTCGAGGCTATTCTATCAACATGCTGCACATTCTCGATGAGAAGGCACCTTTTAAGGTGATGGACTTAATGGTAGAGACCATTAAGAGGACTGCAGCTGACCACAAGAGGTCGTGTGGGTTTGCACCGCAGATACAGATGCTCATCAACGCCAAGTTTGGCACGGGCAAATTCATGTTGGATAGGAAGCACTTGCCACTGCAGCCAGAGCATGAGGACAACGTAGTTGTGATGGATGAAGAGGATCCCACCTCAGTTGAAGGACAAGCCAAAATCGAAGCTGCAAAGAAGGCTAAAGCTGACAAAGAGGCAGCAGCAGCAGCAGCTAAGCCAAAGAGCTTTGGAGAACAAATTCTTGAAGCTACCCAAAGGATTGAACAACGCCTGGCCAGCATTGAGCAATCTCAGGAGAGCCTTGAGAGGATTGTCGAGGACAAGATCCACGCTCTGGACGTGAAGCTGACTGAGATTCAGGTGTCTGTCAACAAGCTTGAGGCAGACATGGAGGAGACTAGGCAGGAGAGAGCAGATCTTATGCAGGATGATCTAGTCCAGGACTCTCATCGCCAGACTGCTCAGGTTCCCAGAGGATCCAGATCTGCAGCTATCCCAATGACAGACTCCAGGGCTACCACTTCAGCACCAGCTACAGCTCCAGCAGTTCCTACAGCTCCAGCATCCACTCCTCCACCGCAGACTTCAGCAGAAGTCTTCGCAGATGCAGCTATCTCTACACCGACATCTACCCAGACGGGAGCCGCCAGCAGAGCCCGCAGTGACGTTTAGCTCTATACCTTTTCGAACTTTTTGGTAACTTGTTGCCAAAGGGGGAGAAATTGTTATAGATCATAGGGCTTCGAGAGAGAGAGTGCTCTTTCGTCTTTCGTTCTTTTGCCGGTTTTTCTTTGTGATACATTGGTTTCTTTTGGTTCCTGATACTTTAAGTGTGCTTGCTACTACGTTTGATGCTACCTTAATGAGTGCTTAGTCATACTATGCCTTAATGTGTGTTTATTGCTTATCATATGCTATTCCTTATTGTATGGCTATTTACTCTTGTCTTGGTAATTGAGTGCATGTTACTCATTCTTATCATTTTGTGCGCTCCACCAAGATGTATGTGACATGGAAGAGTGACCCATAATACTAATCGATTGTGCATTTGCATTCAAACGCAAATTTTAATAATGCACAAATTTAGGGGGAGCTCTTGTTTATCACATACTTCTCAAAGCGACGATATTATTCATTGATTATATCTTTTGTCGAAGCTTTGATCTATATGTTGTCATCAATTACCAAAAAGGGGGAGATTGAAAGTGCAACTAATCCCCGGGTGGTTTTGGTAATTAATAACAACATATATATCATTGAACTAATATTTACTTGAGAATCATTTCAGAAAAGTTCGATGATATGGGTATGGAAATGTCTGAAGAAGTGGACCCCTCAAAATGCTGAGACAAGCATTGACAAAAGCTCAAGACTCTATTTTTGGTTTAGTGATCAAAGATCACATTGAGTCCATAGGAAAAGCCAATACTATTAAAAGGGGATGAGGTTGTGTTAATGTTCTTGTTGCTCAAGTGCTTGGTGATCTAACTCCCTAAACTATCAGCACTCTTAATTTTTCAACACACTCATAAGTAATCTCGGTCAAACCGATTCTGCAAACTCAGTCCCACCGAGATGAACCACTTCAGTTATTTCCCCAAACCCTAATTTCTCGGTCCATCCGATTCTGATTTTCGGTCTCACCGAAAATGGTCTGCCAACCTTGTGTAACCAATTGACAGCATTTCGGAATATCCGAGTTGTTGTTTTCGGTCACACCGAGATGGCAAACCCTAACCTTTGACTCACTTCGGACACACCGAGATGGTATTTTCGGTCCCACCGAAAATCCCAACGTTCACTATATTTGAACTTTCGGTCTGACCGAGTTTCACTTCGGTCTCACCGAGATTGGTCAAATGTGTGTGTAACGGTTGGATTTTGTGTGGAGGCTATATATACCCCTCCACCCCCTCCTCATTCGTGAGGAGAGCCATCAGAAAGTACCACCACTTCTACCATACACTTTCTGAGAAGTGAACCACCTACCCTTGTGTTGAGATCAAGCCATTCCACTCCTACCATATGAAACTTGATCTCTAGCCTTCCCAAGTTGCTTTCCACTCAAACCTTTCTTCCACCACAACCATATCAGTGAGGAGAGTTGAGTGTTGGGGAGATTATCATCTGAAGCACAAGAGCAAGGAGTTCATCATCATCAACACCGTCTATTACCTTTTGGGGGGTGGTGCCTCCTAGATTGGTTAGGTGTCGCTTGGGAGCCTCCGTCTTTGAGATGTGGAGTTGAACCAAGAAGTTTGTAAGGGCAAGGAGATCGCCTACTTCGTGAAGATCTACCCCGAGTAAGGCTAGTCCTCCGTGGGCGTAGGCCGTGATGGAATAGACAAGGTTGCTTCTTCGTGGACCCTTCGTGGGTGGAGCCCTCCGTGGACTCGCGCATCCGTTACCCTCCGTGGGTTGAAGTCTCCATCAACGTGGATGTACGATAGCACCACCTATCGGAACCACGACAAAAATCTTCGTGTCACCAAACTGCGTTTGATCTTCTCCACCTCTCTTTTACATGTGCAATTTACTTTCCGCTGCATATACTCTAGAATTGCATGTGTAGGGTGATACTTGAATTGATCTTAATTGTGAAACTGCCAAAAACATTGCATGATCTAAAGGCAGATTTTTTATATTGTCAAGTAGTCTAATCACCCCCCCTCTAGACCTACTTTCGATCCTACATTTATTTTCTACGAATTTTTAAAGGTTAAAGTATTTTCTGGAATTATTATTAACAGAGATGGAATATGACGCCAACATGACGTCAGGGTGACGTCAACAGTCAAGCCAGCTGGTTGACTAGTCCAGCTGATAGTTGGGTCCCACATGTCATTGAAAGCGGTGATTAACAAAGTTTAATTTAAACTAAACTAGCTAATTAATTTGCTGGCCCACATGTCGGTGTCTAATTAAGTCAATTTATTATTATAAAACGTTTTAGTTAATTAGGGGACATGGGCCCCATCTGTCAGCGGCTCGGTCGGTCCAATCAGCAGGGCGGACCGGGTCAACATGCCGGCCGGGCCCCTGGGACCCACGGGTGAGTGACCCAGGTGGGTGGCCCCGGGCCAGGCCATGTCAGCGCGGCCGGCTCTTGCCACCGGCGACCAAATACACGGTGCTGACTGATGTCTACTACGCAACCTTCTCCTTGTAGACGTTGTTGGGCCTCCAAGTGCAGTGGTTTGTAGGACAGTAGCAAATTTCCCTCAAGTGGATGACCTAAGGTTTATCAATCCGTGGGAGGCGTAGGATGAAGATGGTCTCTCTCAAGCAACCCTGCAACCAAATAACAAAGAGTCTCTTGTGTCCCCAACACACCCAATACAATAGTAAATTGTATAGGTGCATTAGTTCGGCGAAGAGATGGTGATACAAGTGCAATATGAATAGTAGATATAAGTTTTTGTAATCTGAAAATATAAAAACAGCAAGGTAGCAAATGGTAAAAGTGAGCATAAACGGTGTTGCAATGCTAGGAAACAAGGCCTAGGGTTCATACTTTCACTAGTGCAAGTTCTCTCAACAATAATAACATAGCTGGATCATATAACTATCACTCAGCATGCAACAAAGAGTCACTCCAAAGTAACTAATAGCGGAGAACAAACGAAGAGATTATGGTAGGGTACGAAACCACCTCAAAGTTATTCTTTATGATCGATCTATTCAAGAGTCCGTAGTAAAATAACATGAAGCTACTCTTTCCGTTCGATCTATCATAGAGTTCGTACTAGAATAAAACCTTAAGACACAAATCAACCAAAACCCTAATGTCACCTAGATACTCCATTGTCACCTCAAGTATCCATGTGCATGATTATACAATATGCATCACACAATCTCAGATTCATCTATTCAACCATCACAAAGTACTTCAAAGAGTGCCCCAAAGTTTCTACCGAAGAGTCAAGACGAAAACGTGTGCCAACCCCTATGCATAGATTCCCAAGGTCACGGAAACCGCAAGTTGATCACCAAAACATACATCAAGTGAATCGATAGAATACCCCATTGTCACCATGGGTATGCCACGCAAGACATACATCAAGTGTTCTCAAACCCTTAAAGACTCAGTCCGATAAGATAACTTCAAAGGGAAAACTCAATCCGTTACAAGAGAGTAGAGGGGGAAAAGCATGATAAGATCCAACTATGATAGCGAAGCTCACGATACATCAAGATCGTGCCATCTTAAGAACACGAGAGAGAAAGAGATCAAACACATAGCTACTGGTACATACCCTCAGCCCCGAGGGTGAACTACTCCTCCCTCGTCATGGAGAGCGCCGGGATGATGAAGATGGCCACCGGAGAGGGATTCCCCCTCTGATAGGGTGCCGAAACGGGGTCTAGATTGGTTTTCGGTGGCAACAGAGGCTTTTGGCGGCGGGACTCCCGATCTAGGTTATTTTTTGGAGGTTTCAGTATATATAGGAGGTGTTGGAGTCGGGGCCAAGTAAAGGGGTCTCCGGGCTGTCCACGAGGCAGGGGGCGCGCCCAGGGGGGCGCCCCTACCCTCGTGGGCAGCTCGTGGACCTTCTGGTCCCCCTCCGACACTTCCTGGGATTCTTCTGGTCCAAAAACGTCCTCCACTGAGTTTCAGGTCAATTGGGCCCCGTTTGATATTCCTTTCCCGCAACACTCTAAAACAAGAGAAAAACAGAATGTGGCACTGGGCGCTGGGTTAATAGGTTAGTCCCAAAAATCATATAAAAGTGTATATAAAAGCCCATAAAACATCCTAGAAGGGTAACATAATAGCATGGAACAATCAAAAGTTATAGATACGTTGGAGACGTATCACTGACCCGCTGGAGTTTGCCGGAAAACGTGCACAGGGCACGGATCCGTGCGTGCTTGGGCTCGTTCGAACGAGCGCAAAGAGGTGCATCCAGAGGTGTGAGTGGTTCGTCCCGATGTGGCCGGAGATGTCGCCAGTGTCGAGTTGAGCGGCGGCCGGAGCTCGGCTATGGTCGAGATCGGCGCTGCGGGGGTTGTTCGACGCGCGGACAGGCTCGTTCAGGAGCTAGGACTCGCCCGCATCAATTGGTGGCCGCGGAGCAGCTGGGGGTGGTCCACAAGGATGACGGCAGCGAGTGGTGTGGCGGTGGCATGCGGGCGAAAGCGTAACCAGAGCTAGGAGAACTAGGGGCTATGGGCGTGCGTGCGTTGGACTCCTGGTAGCTCCAGGAGCATGATGCCATGCTCAGGCGAGCATGACAGGGGCCATGGCCATGGCGGCGAGGCGATCCGCGGCGATGGGATCACAGCAACGATGAGGAGATAGCTATGGTGCGCGAGGGGATTAACGGGGATGAGCAGAAGATGAAGAAGCTCACCGAGCGGCACGCCGATGGCCCTTGGTAGTTTAGGAGCAACAGGAGTGGACGACGTTCGTTGGAGACGCTCCGGCGATTCGAGGAAGAAGACAACCTCAATCTTAGGGTGTGGTGACGCAGAGCTCGGGCTCGAGGTCGGGGAGGCTACATCGGGGTCCGGCGGAGCTTCACGAGATGACGACGGAGCGAGGTGGTGGCTGTGGCTGCGGTGGTGATAGGGAACGGCGGCGAGCGTGCTTGGGTCAAAGGGGATCTAAGGAGGGGGAAGCGCGGGCGCGAGAGATGGGAGGGAGTGATACGTCTCCAACGTATCTACTTTTCCGAACACTTTTGCCCTTGTTTTGTACTCTAACTTGCATGATTTGAATGGAACTAACCCGGGCTGATGCTGTTTTCAACAATACTGCCATGGTGTTATTTTTGTGCAGAAATAAAAGTTCTCGGAATGACCTGAAAGTCAACGGAGAATATTTTTGGAATATATAAAAAATACTAGCGAAAGAATCAAGACCAGGGGCCCACACCCTGTCCACGAGGGTGGGGGCGCGCCCCCTGTCTCATGGGCCCACTGACGCTTCACCGACATCAACCCTGACTCCATATATTCACTTTCAGGCAGGAAAAAATCAGAGAGAAGGATTCATCGCGTTTTACGATACGGAGCCGTCACTGTCGTCATCATCAACTTTCCTCCATCACCAATTCCATGATGCTCACTGCCGTGCGTGAGTAATCCCATCGTAGGCTTGCTGGACGGTGATGGGTAGGATGAGATTTACCATGTAACCGAGTTAGTTTTGTTAGGGTTTGATCCCTATTCCATAGTATCCATTATGGTCTAAGATTGATGTTGCTATGACTTTGCTATGCTTAATGCTTGTCACTAGGGCCCGAGTCCCATGATTTCAGATCTGAACCTATTATGTTTTCATGAATATATGTGAGTTCTTGATCCTATCCTAAGTCAATAGTCACCTACTTTGTGTTATGATCAGGCAACCCCGTAGTGACAGTAACTGGGACCACTCCCGGTGATGACCGTAGTTTGAGGAGTTCATGTATTCACTAAGTGTTAATGCTTTGGTCCGGTACTCTATTAAAAGGAGGCCTTAATATCCCTTAGTTTCCAATAGGACCCCGCTGCCACGGGAGGGTAGGACAAAAGATGTCATGCAAGTTCTTTCCGATAAGCATGTATGACTATATTCAGTATACATGACTACATTACATTGATGAACTGGAGCTAGTTCTGTGTCACCCTATGTTATAACTATTACATGAGGAATCGCATCCGACATAATTATCCATCACTGATCATATGCCTACGAGCTTTTCACATATTGATCCTTGCTTAGTTACTTTCCGCTGCCACTATTACAATTACTACAAAAACTGCTACTATTACTGTTGCCACCGTTACCGTCACTTCCACACTACTTTGCTACTATTACTGAATACTTTGCTACAGATATTAAGTCTTTCAGGTGTGGTTGAATTGACAACTCAACTGCTAATACTTGAGAATATTCTTTGGCTCCCCTTGTGTCGAATCAATAAATTTGGGTTGAATACTATACCCTCGAAAACTGTTGTGATCCCCTATACTTGTGGGTTATCAAGACTATTTTCTGGCACCGTTACCGGGGAGCATAGCTATATGCTTTGAGTCACTTGGGATTTATATCTGTTGATCACTATGAAGAACTTGAAAGACGAAAAAAGCAAGATTTATCCCTCAACTACGAGGGGAGGTAAGGAACTGCCATCTAGCTCTGCACTTGATTCACCATCTCTTATGAGTAAATTTGTGACACCTACACCTGCTATTGAATCTGATATGTCACATCTTCTTGATGATGTCACTTCTACTATGCATGATACTTATGATGAAACTACTTACTTGATAATACTGTGCCATTAGGTGAATTTCTTGATGAACAAATTGCTAGGGTTAGAGAGAATGAAATTATTGAAACTGATAATATTGATGAAAGTGATGATGAATATTCTCCCCCTATATATGAATTGCCAGTTGTGCCTAAGGGTTATGTTATGGATGAAGAAACTACTAGAGATCTTTTAGCTTGCAATGATAGGTATGATCTTAATAAACTCTTAGCTAAGCTGAAGGAAAAGTCTTTGAATGCTAGAATTAAATATGACCCTTCTTTTGCTACTTCACCTATCTGTATTTCTGATAAGGATTATGATTTCTCTATCGATCCTGAGTTAATTACTTTGGTTGAATTTGATCCTTTCCATGGCTATGAATCTGAAACTGTTGTGGCACATCTTACTAAATTGAATGATATAGCCACCCTATTCACTAATGAGGAAAAAATTCGTTACTAATATATCCTTAAGTTATTTCCGTTCTCCTTAAAGGGTGATGCTAAAACATGGTTTAATTCCCTTGATCCTTGTTGTGTGCGTAGTCCCCGGGATATGATTTATTACTTCTCTGCTAAATATTTTCCCGCTCGTAAGAAACAAGCTGCCTTAAGGGAAATATATATTTTTGTGCAAATTGAAGGGAAGAGTCTCCCACAAGCTTGGGGGAGGCTTCTCCGATTACTTAATGCTTTGTATGATCATCCTCTTAAGAAAAATGAAATACTTGATATCTTTTATAATGGACTAACTGATGCTTCGAGAGACCACCTGGATAGTTGTGCTGGTTGTGTTTTCAGGGAAAGAACTGTCGATCAAGCTGAATAGCTATTGAATAATATGTTGAGTAATGAAAATAATTGGACACTTCGTGAACCAACTCCTAAGCCAACTCCGAAGAAAAGGGGTATTCTATTTCTCAGTCCTGAAGATATGCAAGAGGCAAAGAAATCTATGAAAGAAAAAGGTATTAAAGCTGAAGATGCTAAGAATTTACCACCCATTGAAGAAATACATGGTCTTGATAACCCGACACAAGTAGTAAAGTTAAATTCTCTCTATAAATTTGATGAAGGTGATATTCCTTATAATAAGTCTGCTAGCCAATGCTTAGATGAGTTTGACAATTTTATTGTTAAACAAGAAAATTTCAATGCTTATGTTGGTAGACAGTTGAAACGTAATGCTTATATGATTGAACACTTGACTGATTATATGTCTGGACTTAAAGGTGAACTTAAACTCATTAGTAAACATGCTTCTATGGTTACCACTCAAGTAGAACAAGTACTTAAAGTACAAAATGATTTGCTCAATGAATTAAAAGGTAAGAAAAATGATAATGCTGTTAGAGTTATGACTAGAGGGCGTAGAATGACTCAAGAAACTCTATATCCTGAGGGCCACCCTAAGAGAATTGAGCTGGATTCTCAGAGAACTAATGTAGATGCACCTAGTCCTTCTAAGAAGAAGAAAAAGAAAAATGACACGACTTTGCATGCTTCTAGTGATACTGTTGTTGACACACCTGAGAATCCCAATGATGTTTCTATTTCTGATGCTAAAATACAATATGATAATGAACATGATCCTAGTGATAATGTTAATGATGATGCTCAACCTAGCAATAATGATGATGTAGAGATTGAGCCTGCTGTTGATCTTGATAACCCACAATTAAAGAATCAACGTTATGATAAGAGAGACTTTGTTGCTAGGAAGCATGATAAAGAAAGAGAACCATGGGTTCAGAAACCCATGCCTTTTCCTCCTAAACCATCCAAGAAAAAGGATGATGAGGATTTTGAGCGCTTTGCTGAAATGATTAGACCTATCTTTTTGCGTATGCGTTTGACTGATATGCTTAAAACAAATCCTTATACTAAGTATATGAAAGATATTATTACAAATAAAAGGAAGATACAAGAAGTTGAAATTTCCACCATGCTTGCCAATTATACTTTTAAAGGTGGAATACCAAAGAAACTAGGAGATTTGGGAGTACCAACTATACCTTGCTCCATTAAAAGAAACTATGTTAAAACTGCTTTATGTGATCTTGGAGCTGGTGTTAGTGTTACGCCTCTCTCTTTATATCGTAGACTTGATTTGAATAAGTTGACACCTACTGAAATATCTTTGCAAATGGCCGATAAATCAACTGCTATACCTGTAGGTATTTGCGAGGATGTGCCTATTGTTGTTGCAAACGTTACTATTTTAATGGACTTTGTTATCCTTCATATTCCCGAGGACGATAGTATGTCTATTATCCTTGGTAGACCCTTTTTGAATACTGCAGGGGCTGTTATTGATTGCAACAAAGGCAATGTCACTTTTCATGTTAATGGTAATGTGCATACGGTACACTTTCCGAGGAAACATCCCCAAGTCCACATTATCAATTCTATTGTAAATATTTAAAACAATTACTATTGGAGGTTTTGAATTTCCTCTACCTACTGTCAAGAAGAAATATGATATTCTTATTGTTGGGGACATACATATCCCCATTGAGGTAACCTAGTGTTATTCAAAAATTGTCCGGTTTCATGTTATTCGGAAAGAGTTTATTAACAAGACTTGATCAACCTTGTTAATGGATTCCTTTTGATGAGCATGAGATGGAAGAAGTTGGAAAGTACAACTCTCTGTACCCTCTTTGTACTTTCTGTTACTTAGATTAAGTAATGCAAAAATAGTATTTTTTTGTCTGTTATCTGAGTTATCCATGCAATAAAAAATACCCCGAAAATAAAAGTTCTCCAAATGTCCCGAAAATGAAGCATGATTTTTTCTAGAATATTTAAGAATATTTGGCACTGAGAACACATCAGGGGGAGCCACCACCTATCCACGAGGGTACAGGGCGCGCCGACCCCCTGGGCGTGCCCCCTGCCTCGTGTGCCGCAAATGGCCCCCCTCCACTTATTCCAGCACCCACACACTTCATCTTCCTCCAGAAAAAACCCTCCCATAGCTCAAACTCGTGTTCTAGCTCATCTTGCTGCCATTTTTGATCTCCTTGCTCAAAGCTCCATTCAGAAAACTGTATGGGGAGATTGTTCTTTGGCATGAGACTCCTCCAATGGTCCAATTATTTTTTTCTAGTGCTTTATTTATTGCAAATTTTTGCTGCTAAGGTGACCCTGTTCTTGAGCTTGCATGTCAAATTTATTTAGTCAAAAGTAGTTCTAATGCATGACATAGTCTCTAGGCACTCGTGGGAGTAGTTGCTATGAATCTTGTTGAGTTTGGTTCACTTTTATTTTGAGTCACTAAAAATTTCAGAAAATTTTCAGAAAAAAATGCATAGGAAAATTTACCAAGGTGGTTCCTCAAGGAAGCAAGGACCAAGGCTCGCGATACGTGAGCCGGATGATGAACTACCGAGGGAAGCTCAAGTAAGGCCTTGTGAATGGTCGTCAGAGGAGTTTATGGTCCAGGCGGGCATCAAGGAAGCCTTTGACACGTATATGCATAATGCTGATCTTGAGGACTTCATGTCAGATAAGTGCCCACAGTACCACTACTTAACTGATTCCTTTGTGAGAAGGTTTAAATTTACATCTTCATGTAATTCTGGCACTGTCTTATTTGATCTTTATGATAAATCTTATACCATGGACTTAGAAGATTTTAATGATGCCTGTAAACTTCCGCAGTGGGGTAATGTTGGTGAACCTCGCAAATCTGAATATAAGGACTTTTTAGCTAGTATCACTGTGGGGGAATCTAGAGAAATCACACAAGCTACCATAGGGAGCATTTTTCCTTCCATACATTATTTTGCTCTCTTCATTGGTAGATGTGTTAACGGTAAAGATGAGGTTGCCACATGTGCGTTCCCGATCTTAGTGTCCTCAAAAGTGCGGTACTAGGTGATAGACAATATAACTTGGGGGCCATTGTTGCAGGAAGGTTACATCTTAACGGTTTAAGTGGAGATTTGTTTGGTGGAATTTATGTAACTCGCTTGGCTAATTATCTTCATGTACGCTGCTACTTCTCGAGCTTGCGTTGTATTCCCTCGAAGAGGAAAGGATGATGCAACACAGTAGCATAAGTATTTCCCTCAATTTTTGAGAACCAAGGAATCAATCCAGTAGGAGACCACGCGCGAGTCCCTCGTACCTGCACAAACAAATAAGAACCTTGCAGCTAACGCGATAAAAGGGGTTGTCAATCCCTTCTAGGTCACTTACAAAAGTGAGATCTGATAGATATGATAAGATAATATTTTTTGTATTTTTCGGTATAGAGAAAAAGTAAAGCAATGACGAAAGAAATTGGCAAGTTGACGGGAAACTAATATGATGAGAATAGACCCGGGGGCCATAGGTTTCACTAGTGGCTTCTCTCATGATAGCAGAATTCTATGGTGGGTGAATGAAATACTGTCGAGCAATTGATAGAAGAGCGCATAGTTATGAGAATATCTAGGCATGATCATTGTATATAGGCATCACGTCCCTGACAAGTAGACCGAAACGATTCTGCATCTACTACTATTACTCCACACATCGACCGCTATCCAACATGCATCTAGAGTATTAAGTTCATAGAACAGAGTAACGCCTTAAGCAAGATGACATGATGTAGAGGGATAAACTCAAACATTATGATATAAACCCCATCTTTTTATCCTCGATGGCAACAATACAATAAGTGCCTTGCTGCCCCTGCTGTTACTGGGAAAGGACACCGCAAGATTGAACCCAAAGCCAAGCACTTCTCCCGTTGCAAGAACTATAGATCTAGTAGGCCAAACCAAACCGATAATTCGAAGAGACTTGCAAGGATATTTAAATCATGAATACAAGATTTCAGAAAAGAATCCAATATTGTTCATAGATAATCTTGATCATAAACCCACAATTCATCGAATCTCGACAAACACACCGCAAAAAGATTACATCAAATAGATCTCCTCGAAGATCGAGGAGAACTTTGTATTGAGATACAAAGAGAGAGAAGAACCATCTAGCTAATAACTATGGACCCGAAGGTCTGTGGTAAACTACTCACAACTCATCGGAGAGGCTGTGGTGTTGATGTAGAAGCCCTCCATGATCGATGCCCCCTCCGGTGGTGCTCCGGAACAGGCCCCAAGATGGGATCTCACTGGTACATAAGGTTACGGCGGTGGAATTAGGGTTTCGTTCGTGTCCTCGATGTTTTCAGGGTATGGGAGTATATATAGGCTGAAGAGGCACGCCAGGGGAGCCACAGGGGCCCACGAGGGTGGTGATAACCCTCAACCGTAAGGGATCGAGATAGTCTTCGCGGGTAAGAATAACCCAATTTATTGATTCGACACACGGGAGCCAAAGAGTATTTATAAGCTTTGACAGTTGAGTTGTCAATTCAACCGCACCTGAAATATACTTACTTGCAACAAAAGATAAATGGTAACAGTGATATGATAGTGATAGTAAAAGTAAACAGCAAAAGTAAATAGTAAAGGTAAATGGCAAAAGTAGCAACTAGTAACCAGCAGGATTTAAAACACTGTAGGCTAGGGAGACGGATGGTTGGGCGCTGCATGGATGAGATATATCATGATTCTAACTTGGGGCAAGGCACACGGAAAAGTAATGATCATCTAGGCAAATATCAAACATTAGGCATGTATCCCGTAGGTAGTTGTACGTGCTTGCAATAAGAACTTGCACAACATCTTTTGTCCTACCATCCCGCTACGAACGGGGCCAAAAGGAACTTATGGAGATTAAGGTGCTCCTGTCAAAGAGCACCGGAACAAAGCAATAAACTCAATGGATACATGTAATCCTCAAACTACGGACCATCCCCTTTGGTGTCCCAAGCTGTCACTTTTGGGATCGCCGGTTCCGAACCATAATAGGTGCAAACAACTCATAGATAGGATCAAGAACACAAATATATTCATGTAAACACATATGGTTCAGATCTGAAATCATGGCACTCGGGCCCTAAGTGACAAGCATTGAGAATAATGAGTTGAAGCAAAGATGATAAACACCATAGTAGATGATAGGCAACATGCCCCCAACGATCTGACAAACTATTACATGATCTAACTCATCCAATCCCTACCATCCCCTTCGCCTACAGCAGGGGATTACTCACACATGGAAGGAGAAGTCATGGAGGGATGATGGAGTGGTGATGATGATGACGATGGCGACGATCTCCCCTCTCCGGAGGCCAATTCAGCCTCCAGATTAGCCCCCCCCGAAGAATAACAGAGGGTGGCGGCGGCTCCGTGACGAAAACTGCGAAAAGAACTTCTGATCTGGGATTTCTCCGTCACGAGCTAAAATACGGGTCAAAGTAGGGCACCAGGGGAGGTGGGGCCCACCCAGGCGACCCCCCGGCGCGGCCAGGGGGTGGGCCGCGCCACCAGGGCGCCTGGGCCCCCCCTGGCCCCCCTCTGGCCCCCCTTCTGGCTCCGGGTTCCTTCGGGTGCGTGGATTTTCTGTGATTTTTCGTGGATTTTTCTGAGATACCTAAAAATCCGTTTTCCTACACACAATAAAACCATACAGGCAGCTCTGCTGAAAACAGCGTCAGTCCGGGTTAGTTTAGTTCAAATCATGCAAGAATGAGATCAAAACAATATCAAAAGTGTTTGGAAAAGTAGATACGTTTGAGACGTATCAACTCCCCCAAGCTTAGCATATTGCTTGTCCTCAAGCAATTCAGTTCAACGAACTGGACGCGACAAAGAAAACTTTGACAAACTCTTTTGCTTCATTAGATGTATATAAGCATGTACTATGAAAAGAGTCTAGCGAGTATTGAAACAATGCTATGAGGACAATGCACGGAGCAATCCTTCTTTCAAGTGACCAATCACAAATACTTAAAAGTAAATAATATATTACTGAAAATCAAGACAAGATTACATTGCACATAGCTTGAGCATATTAGGGTGGTATCTCGCTAGCCTCCATGAGTGAAGCAAAACATAAATGCAGAAACTCCTCCAGAGTTTTAAAGGAGACTAGAACTAAAAATTTCAGAATAAATAATATCACAAGCATGCAGAAGACAATGTAATACTTTGGGACAATGCACATTACACTCAGAATGACAATTATGCTCTCCTAGTTGGTGCTTTGAAGAAAGAAGGTGGAGACTCTCGAACCGTGGCTTTTGTTGGCAAGGTTGAAAACCCGTGGTCGGAAACAAAAACTAAACATGTACCAGAGCTCTTGGTTTTAAAAAACAGAGGTAAAAACGTTTTTGAGAGGTGCATATTTCGTCAACGAATGCTAGCAGATAACTCAATCACTTTTTGAGCTGGACAAGTCTCGAGGAACGGCTCCCGCATGAGGACGATCACATCCTCTTAATCTCCTTTGTTTATCACTGCCAAAGTTTTCTGATTTCTCATGAACAAAGCGTGAAGGAGGGTTTGTTTGTTGTATTATCTTTTATGAGTCGGGCGCACTCTATGCCAGTTCCTTCTCGTATTAGGGGTATGCACATTAGACATGCAATCCCGGGGTGAAACTTGTCCAACTTAAAAAGATCATGAATTAACTACTACTTCCTCATGAGCTAAAACAGAGGCACAAAAAGAGAAATGCTTTTGATTAATTTCGAGATGGTACACGAAAGTCTTCGTTAGGAATGGCAGGTAAATACCATGTATAGGAAGGTATGGTGGACTCATATGGCATAACAGGTTTTAAGGATTTTGGATGCATAAGCAGTCAGTCCGCTTAGTACAGGTGGAGGTTAGCAAAAGACTGGGAAGCGACCAACTAGAGAGCAATAACGGTCATAATCATGCAGAGCGACAAAGCAACATTGAATCGGGCATGAAAGTGATATAACTATTCTGAAACTCAAAGATCATCAAGGCAGAGCAGACTTTTTAGTCTTAAACATGTGTAAACATGTGCCAAGTCAATCCAAAAATTCTCTAAATGGAAATACCACCTTAGTATACCGAACTATGAACAATGCAATGCATGTAGATCATTTCAATAACACATTATATACTCTAGCTATTCGATACTAGCCACAAGGAAAGCATGAACCACTGGAAGAGCATTGTAAACATAGCACTATGTCGCTACAAGCTGGTCTCTAGATCATAAGTACAGGCATATGTACAAAAGTAGAAACAAGAAGAGTTCATACCGGTCTTCCTTGTTGCTTCCCTTCAGTCGATCTTCGTCATTACTGCCTCGTCACTTGCACGATCGAACGTTGGAAATATAATTAAATGCCATCACGGACTCGAGCTGAACTCTGAAAACAAAGCAAACTAAAGAGAAAAAAAGGAAATCTGTTTGGATTATTTCAAAGGTTGAACGAAAGCAAAAGAAAGAGAAAATCTTTTTGTTGTTTTTGCAAAGAGAGAAATAAAGAAGAACGGGCAAAAACTTCGAAAAGATCAAAGCGAATAAAACGGATAATACAATGGAAAAGTGAGAGGGGCACGTACTCCCCCAAGCTTAGGCTTTTGGCCTAAGTTGGTAGCAGCTACTGCCCCCAGGAGCCTCCTGCTCCGGGGGTATGGTGGTGAGTCCAAGGGTCGTAGAAGGATGCTGGCGCGTACACCAAACTCCTCGGAGTCTCCCATGAGGAAGGGTCCGTGCACCAAGCAGAGGAAGACCCTTCACCAAACTCGGTGGCTGCTTCTTCCTGAAAAGGTGGTAACTCACCGTGCTCCTCCTCGTCGGGCACAACCCCCTCCATGGGGTTATGAAACTGATGCTGGACCATGAACTCATCGAACTGGATAACATCAAAGGTCCATCCGTTCCTGCGAGAAAAATCAAACAAAAGAGGTGCAGGTAGACGGATCTCGCGTTCCGCGGTAGTTCCGAAATGCAAGATATAAACAAGATTATCAAGCTCAGAAGCCATGGTAACAAACTTATGCCTTTTCATAGCAGCAAGATCAAAACTTAAATAAGTAAAAGGATTATCATCAGGGTGTGGGGTGCCTCCAAGATGTTCTAAGATAAGTGTGGCATAAACGCCACCATATAAGTCTCCCTTGTTACCATTCATAGCAAGGCGTCGAGCAATTAAGGCACCCAGATTATAATCAGATCTCCCTGAGAGGGCTGCTGCCATGATAGCAATATCTGGCACAGAAGTGTTGCTCGTGTTGTCACGAGCTAACACCCCTCTAGCAACATAATATGCAAAATACCTGAGGTGAGGGAATAAGATGCTGGAGATCTTCGACCGATGAATATCCCTCGTACCCATGCTGCAGAGAGAGTTGAAGACGGTTTTCAGCTCGGAGGGCTGAGTGGTCATCATGGCCGTCCTCCCAACGTTTGGCACACCTATTATTACACAAGACTTTCCCAAAGTCATGGTGATAAGATCATTGTAAATTTTAAACTCAATAGCACCTGAATCAGGATTATATCTAAAACTGTTAATGAAACTGGAGGTGATCTTTTGATACTGAGTAACACGGCACGTGACGAGCCGTGTCAGACCTGCATTAGCACAAAGATTATAAAACTCATCCTTGATTCCCGCAGCTTCAAGGAATTCATCACATTGAAACGTCATCGCACGTGCTGGACTTGTGTCTTCCAACAACTCCAGGGGCACATGATCTTCATTATAGCTCACCCTAGCAGTCGAGGGTGAAGCTGCGGCTCTAGTAACTCGATCGGAATGCGTGGGCCTCCTCTTCTCAAGCCACCCTTTTGCCCTTCCTAACAAACTCATTTATGAAATTTTTGGCAATTTACAAAAACGAGGATTAAAACAAGGTGAGTTAAGGCAAACTACTCAACTCACTTGCCCAAGGCATAAACTTGCATCAAAACTTGGAAAATAACTTTCTACACATGCATGCAAGCTCATCTATACATCACCAAGAACTACTAAATACTCACAAATGAAGCCACCAATCAGAAATCTAATTGGAGGGGTGGAGGAGTCACATACCAGGGAGTATTTTCTCAAAATCTCAGCTCAAATGGTGGGCTGTAGAGAGAGATCGAAGAATCGCCTCCAAGAACAGCAAGAACGCAAGAACAAGTGCAGAACTCGCGTTTTTGGAGAAAAAGAGAGAGGGAGGAAGAAGACATACCTGGAGGGGGGCCTTGTGGGCCCCAGGCGCCCTGTGGGCGCGGCCAGGGGGCAGGCCGCGCCAGCTGGCCACCTGGGCCACTGGTGGGTCCCCCTGGCTGGCCCCAGGTCCCTCTAGGTCACTCTCGACATGGAAATTTTTATTTTAAATTTTCTAGAATTTTTCTGAAAACTTCACTGTTGAAATTTTTTCGAAGTTCAAAAAGCTGTGAAACTCTCTCTGAAACTGAAAGCAGTGAGTAGTATTGTGAAGCTTCAAAACATAAATACTTGGTACAGCAAGTAGAACAAGAACTAAAATAAATGAAAACGTAACAAGCTCAACTTTTTATCTATATAAAACATGTTTACTAGTAAGGTTGATCAAGTCTTACCAACAAACAGGCGATATATAGAGCAAAAAGTCTCACCTCTTACGAAGTAATCACTGAACCTTTACTTTGATGGACATTGTCCCCACCATGATAGTTTTGTATTTGTGAGGCACATGTAGTGGACACTCCCATTCTCCAATCTTCACGGTCTCGATATTTTCTATAGAGTTGAGGCCATGCCTCCTGTTGGTCTTCTTTGGAAAATATACCGTGTGTTCTTTATCATTCACATTGAAGGTAACCTTCCCTTTATTGCAATCAATAATAGCACCTGCGATGTTAAGAAAAGGTCTACCAAGAATAATGGACATGCTCCCATCCTCGGGCATGTCAAGCACAACAAAATCAGTAAGAATCAAACAATTAGCAACTTCTACTGGAACATCCTCACAAATACCTATCGGAACGGCGCTTGACTTCTCAGCCATCTGAAGAGAGATATCTGTAGGAATTAGTTTCTCTAAACAAAGCCTCTTGTAAAGAGAGAGAAGCATAACACTCACTCCTGCTCCAAGATCACATAAAGCAGTTTTGACATAATTATTCTTTATGGAGCAAGGAATGGTGGGTATACCTGGATCACCGAGCTTCTCAGGAATCTTGCCACTGAAAGAGTAGTTAGCACGCATAGTAGATATTGCTTCATTAGGAACTTTTCTTTTATTAGTGACAATATCTTTCATATATTTTGAATAAGGAGGTAACTTAATAGCATCAGTCAAAGGAATTTGAAGAAAAAGAGGTTTAATCCACTCACAAAACTTATTGTAATGCTCTTCTTCTTTAGATTTGATGGACTTACCTGGAAAGGGCATGGGTTTCGGTACCCATGGTTCTCTTTCCTTCCCATGTTTTCTTGCGATGAAGTCTTCTTTAGTGTACCTCTTACGTTTGTCAGGTGCTTCTTCTTCTCGAGCTTCAGGCGGATCATTCTTCTCATTTTCCTTGCCTTCAGGTTCAGCACCGTCTTCAGTCTCAGCATCGGAGATAGATACACTATTGGGATCAACAGCTGGCTCTTCATCTGTAATAGGATCATTGGAATTGTCAGCCTCCTTATGTTTCTTCTTCTTCTTTGGAGAGCCAACAATTTCTTATTCCTGCATTTGAGAATCTTGCTCGATTATCCTCGGATGCCCCTCTGGATAGAGAAGATCTTGAGTGCTAGTTCCTCCTCGGGTCTTAATCCCGAAAGCCTGCGAATCATCTTGTTTGGCATTGTTAGCAAGCAAATCTTTTTGCACATTAGAAATTTGGTCAAGCTGAGTTTGAACCATATGAAAATGCTTCACAAGACATTGAACATCATTAACCGTTCTACCTAGAACATCAAGCAAACTTTTGATAGCAAGGGAATTATCATGCAATTGACTTTGTATCCTCTCATTAAAATGATTTTGTTTCATAATAAAATTATCAAACTCATCTAAACATTGATCAGGAGGCTTACCATGAGGGATGTCACTTGCGTTGAAATCTAAAAGAAAGTGTACCTCTACCATCGGAGGGTGAGTGGTAGGCTCACACAGCTTCTCAATAGGGGGTAGATTCTTCACGTCTTCAGCTTTAATACCTTTCTCTTTAATAGACTTCTTTGCTTCTCGCATATCTTCGGGGCTTAGAACAAACATGCCCCTCTTCTTTGGTGATGGAGGTGGTTTAGGGACGGACCAATCTTCATGGCTTTTGGCAATCCTGCCCATCAAATCTTCCGCATCGTCCGGTGTTCTTTTCTTGAAAACACAACCAGCACAACTGTCCAAATAGGACCTGGATTCATCAGTTAGACCAGCATAGAATATATCGATTAATTCGTTCTTAGGGACTTCATGTCCTAGTCTAGCCCGAATCAGACCGCAGTACCTCCCCCAAGCTTTAGGGAGGGACTCATCCTGCAACTGTTTAAAGTTATAAATTCTTTGTAAAGCAGCATGTTGCATGTGAGCAGGAAAGTACTTATCAACAAAAGAGTGAGCTAAGTCTTGAGGACTCTTAATGGAACCGCATGGGAGTGAATCATACCATGCTTTAGCACCTTCCTTCAAGGAGAAAGGAAGAAGCTTGGTCACATAAAAGTATCGTATCTTCTCATCTGTGGTAAACAGGCCACCCAACTCACCGAGTTTAGTCAGGTGTGCAATAGCATCATCATTTTCTCTGCCATAAAAGGGGTCAGCTTCAACCATAGGTATAAGTGAAAGATCAACAGAGAAATCATAATCAGGATCATCAATGCATATAGGAGATGTAGCAAATTCAGGATCAGGAACGGTTTTGTTCTTCAAAGAGTGTTTTCAACAGCTTCTTAATAACTTCAGGGTCAGAGCCAGAAAACACTGTCAGTTCCCTGCATAAATCTTCATCAAGCATATAGTAATCATCATCAAGGAGTCTCTCCTTGAGTTTACTCAAATCAGGATAATCATAAGTTTCACCAATAGGGTAGCGAGTAACAGGAATTTCAATTCCAGACTTTTTAGTAGCAACAGCGATCTGTTTCTCAAGAGCATAACCAAGGGAACTAATATCATCAATAGTAGTAGAAGCATCATCAAGAGTATCGGACATAGTAACAGATTCAGTAGGAGCATCATATGGTGGCGGTGAGGCAAACTTACTCATAACAGAAGGTGAATCAAGTGTAGCACTAGTGCTCAGAACAGTACCTCTTCTTGTAGTGGATAGTAAGATCGGAACCTTGGGGTCTCCTTTCTTACCCATAGCGGATGAAGTGCAGCAGGTAGGATAATTCAAGTAGACTTGTAAATATTGCTATGCTCCCCGGCAACGGCGCCAGAAAACGGTACTTGATAACCCTCGACCGTAAGGGATCGAGATAGTCTTCGCGGGTAAGAATAACCCAATTTATTGATTCGACACACGGGGAGCCAAAGAGTAATTATAAGCTTTGACAGTTGAGTTGTCAATTCAACCGCACCTGAAATATACTTACTTGCAACAAAAGATAAATGGTAACAATGATATGATAGTGATGATAGTGATAGTAAAAGTAAACATCAAAAGTAAATAGTAAAGGTAAATGGCAAAAGTAGCAACTAGTAACCAGCAGGATTTAAAACACTGTAGGCTAGGGAGACGGATGGTTGGGCGCTGCAGGGATGAGATATATCATGATTCTAACTTGGGGCAAGGCACACGGAAAAGTAATGATCATCTAGGCAAATATCAAACATTAGGCATGTATCCCGTAGGTAGTTGTACGTGCTTGCAATAAGAACTTGCACAACATCTTTTGTCCTACCATCCCGCTACGAACGGGGCCAAAAGGAACTTATGGAGATTAAGGTGCTCCTGTCAAAGAGCATCGGAACAAAGCAATAAACTCAATGGATACATGTAATCCTCAAACTATGGACCATCCCCTTTGGTGTCCCAAGCTGTCACTTTTGGGATCGCCGGTTCCGAACCGTAATAGGTGCAAACAACTCATAGATAGGATCAAGAACACAAATATATTCATGCAAACACATATGGTTCAGATCTGAAATCATGGCACTCGGGCCCTAAGTGACAAGCATTAAGAATAACGAGTTGAAGCAAAGATGATAAACACCATAGTAGATGATAGGCAACATGCCCCCAACGATCTGACAAACTATTACATGATCTAACTCATCCAATCCCTACCATCCCCTTCGCCTACAGCAGGGGATTACTCACACATGGAAGGAGAAGTCATGGAGGGATGATGGAGTGGTGATGATGATGACGATGGCGACGATCTCCCCTCTCCGGAGGCCAATTCAGCCTCCAGATTAGCCCTCCCGAAGAAGACCAGAGGGTGGCGGCGGCTCCGCGACGAAAACTGCGAAAAGAACTTCTGATCTATGATTTCTCCGTCACGAGCTAAAATACGGGTCAAAGTAGGGCACCAGGGGAGGTGGGGCCCACCCAGGCGACCCCCCGGCGCGGCTAGGGGGTGGGCCGCGCCACGAGGGCGCCTGGGGCCCCCCTGTCCCCCCTCTGGCCCCCCTTCTGGCTCCGGGTTCCTTCGGGTGCGTGGATTTTCTGTGATTTTTCGTGGATTTTTCTGAGATACCTAAAAATCCGTTTTCCTGCACACAATAAAACCATACAGGCAGCTCTGCTGAAAACAGCGTCAGTCCGGGTTAGTTTAGTTCAAATCATGCAAGAATGAGGTCAAAATAATATCAAAAGTGTTTGGAAAAGTAGATACGTTTGAGACGTATCAGGTGGGCGGGCACGCCTACCCCCCTGGGCGCGCCCCTGCCCTCGTGGCCACCTCTCTCGTTTCCTGGCATGTACTCCAAATCTTCTGTGTTGATATCGATCCAAAAATAACTCTCCCGAAGGTTTCATTCCGTTTGGACTCCGTTTGATATTCCTTTTTTGCGAAACACTGAAATAGGCAAACGAAACAACAATTTGCACTGGGCCTTGGGTTAGTAGGTTAGTCCCAAAAATAATATAAATGTGTATAATAAAGCCCATTAAACATCCAAAACAGAATATATAATAGCATGGAACAATAAAAAATTATAGATACGTTGGAGACGTATCAAGCATCCCCAAGCTTAATTCCTGCTCGTCCTCGAGTAAGTAAATGATAAAAACGGAATTTTTGATGTGGAATGCTAACCGACATAATTCTCAATTTATTTTCTTTATTGTGGCATGAATGTTCAGATTCGAAAGATTCAAGACAAAAGTTTAATATTGACATAAGAGTAATAATACTTCAAGCATACTAACAAAGCAATCATGTCTTCTCAAAATAACATGGCCAAAGAAAGTTATCCCTACAAAGTCATATAGTCTAGCTATGCTCTATCTTCATCACACAAAATATTAAATCAGCATGACCCCAGTTTCAACCAAGCAATTGTTTCACACTTCAATTTTTTCAAACTTTTCAACTTTCACGCAATACATGAGCGTGAGCCATGGATATATCACTATAGGTGGAATAGAGTGGTGGTTGTGGAGAAGACAAAAGAGGAAGATAGTCTCACATCAACTAGACGTATCAATGAGCTATGGAGATGCCCATCAATAGATATCAATGTGAGTGAGTAGGGATTGACATGCAATGGATGCACTAGAGCTATAACTGTATGGAAGCTCAACAAAAGAAACTAAGTGGGTGTGCATCCAACTCGCTTGCTGACGAAGACCTAGGGCATTTGAGGAAGCCCATCATTGGAATATACAAGCCAAGTTATATAATGAAAATTCCCACTAGTATATGAAAGTGACAAAACAAGAGACTCTTTATCATGAAGATCATGGTGCTATTTTGAAGCACAAGTGTGGAAAAAGGATAGTAACATTGTCCCTTTTCTCTTTTTCTCTCATTTTTTCTTTGGGCCTTTCTATTTTTTTCCTTTTTCTTTCCCCCTTTTTTTGGCCTCTATTTTTCTTTTTCTTTTCTTTCGTCCGGAGTCTCATCCCGACTTGTGGGGGAATCATAGTCTCCATCATCCTTTCCTCACTGGGACAATGCTTTAGTAATGAAGATCATCACACTTTTATTTACTTACAACTCGAAGCTAGAACAAAATATGACTCTATGTGAATGACAATGATGAAGCGTGTCATATGAACGGAACGGTGGGAAGTTGCATGGCAATATATCTAGGAATGGCTATAGAAATTTCATGATAGGTAGGTATGGTGTCTGTTTTGAGTAAGGTATATGGTGTGTGTGTGGTATCGGCGAATGTTGCACGATACAAGAGAGGCTAGCAATGGTGGAAGGGTGAGAGTGCGTATAATCTATGGACTCAACATTAGTCATAAAGAACTCATATACTCATTGCAAAAATCTACAAGTCATCAAAACAAAGTATTCAACACATGCTCCTAGGGGAAGGGTTGGTAGGAGTTAACCATCGCGCGATCCCGACCTCCACACAAAGGATGACACTTAATAAATAAATCATCCTCCAACTTCATCACATAACGGTTCACCATACGTGCATGCTATGGGAATCACAAACTTTAAAACAAGTGTTTCTCAAATTCCCAATTACTCTACTAGCATGACTCTAATATCACCATTCTCATATCTCAAAACAATCATCAAGAATCAAACTTCTCATAATATTCAATGCACTTTTATATGAAAGTTTTTACTATTCCCATCTTGGATGCTTATCATATTAGGAATAGTTCTATCACCAAAGCACATTACCATGCTTTTCTAAGAGACTCTCAAAAAGATATAAGTGAAACATGAGAGATCAATAACTTCTACAAAATAAAACCACCACCGTGCTCTAAAAGATATAAGCGAAGCACTAGAGCGAAACTATCTAGCTCAAAAGGTATAAGTGAAGCACATAGAGTATTCTAATAAATTCCGATTCACGTGTATCTCTCTCAAAAGGTGTGTCCAGCAAGGATGATTGTGGTAAACTAAAAAGCAAAGACTCAAATCATACATGACGCTCCAAGCAAAACACATATCATGTGGTGAATAAAAATATAGTCTCAAGTAAAGTTACCGATAGACGAAGACGAAATAGGGGATGCCTTCCCGGGGCATCCCCAAGCTTAGGCTTTTGGTTGTCCTTGAATTTTACCTTGGGGTGCCTTGGGAATCCCCAACTTAGGCTCTTTCTACTCTTTGTTCCATAGTCCATCAAAACCTTACACAAAACTTGAAAACTTCACAACACAAAACTTAGCCAAAATCTCGTGAGCTCCGTTAGTATAAGCAAACAAACCACTACTCAAAGGTACTGTAATGAACTCATTCTTTGTTTATATTCGTGTTAAACCTACCGTATTCCAACTTCTCTATGATTCATACCCCCCGATACTACTCATAGATTCATCAAAGTAAGAAAACAACACACGAAAAACAGAATCTGTCAAAAACAGAACAGTCTGTAGCAATCTGTAACTTTCGAATACTTATGTAACTCTAAAAAACTTGAAATAAATTGGTGGACGTGAGGAATTTGTCTATTAATCATCTTCAACAAGAATCAATTAAAAAGCACTCTCCAGTAAAAATTGGTAGCTAATCTCGTGAGCGCTAAAGTTTCTGTTTTTTACAGCATGATCGCATAAACTTCACACAAGTCTTCCTAAAGGTTCTACTTGGAACAAACACTAATTAAAACACAAAACCACATCTAAACAGAAGCTAGATGTAATATTTATTCCTAAACAGAAGCAAAAACAAATAAAATAAAATTGGGTTGCCTCCCAACAAGCGCTATCGTTTAACGCCCCTAGTTAGGCACGATACAAGAATAGTCTAGGTATTGCCATCTTTGGTATTGGGAATGAAAAGGGAGAATTTCTTATCTATAGCATTTATCTTTCTATTTTGAGAAAGCACATGGTCATTAATGGTGGAAGAAAGATTAAGCACGCTACGGAAATTTGCATCTAAGCTAGCCTTCATTTCTTTGATAATTTCATTCTGATAAAAGCACAAAAGAGAAGTAGACTCGACCTTTTCATCCATAGGGTGTCCAAATATAGCCTTCATCTTTTCATAAGTATCGATGGCATCACCCTCTCGGAAACCTTCTTCAAAAATAGAATCTAAAACTTGTTTGAAAGAAGAAGGTAGGCTAACATAAAAACCTTTTAAGTATATTGATACGTCCAAAACGTATCTATAATTTCTGCTTGCTCCATGCCACTTTTGGGTGATATTGCTATGATATTCATACACTTCCATACACTTTTGATCATATTTGGACTAACTTACTAATCCAGTGCACCCCAGTGCCAGTTTCTGTTTTCGGCTGTTTTTGTATTTCAGGTTTTCACGTTTCGAGAACTGCCCAGAAAAATCAAGAAAAAATATATAAAAAATCAGCGATCCGGGAACGACACTGCCTCCGAAGGGCAGCCTGGGGGGCCACAGGGGCTCAAGGCGCCCTGTGGGCGCCCCCCCCCCCCCGGGCCGC
>LR738711.1:698116546-698178502 GCA_902687465.1 Secale cereale | reverse complement strand
GGGGGGGGGGGGGGGCTCGGCCCCCCGAGAGCCCCCCGGTGCCCTACTTTGGCATATATTTAAAGGACTCTCCGAAACCCTCAGAACAGGACTTCTTTTCGCGATCCCATCTCTGTTCCGCCGCCGCCGCCGCTTCCAAGATCGGGAGCACCAGGAGAACTCTTCCCGGCACCCTGCCGGAGGGGAGGATCACCACCGGAAGCTTCTCCACCACCATGGACGCCTCCCGGATGACTCGTGAGTAGTCTACTTGGACCATGAGTCCATGACCAGTAGCTATGTGATGTTCTCCTCCCGTTCTTGTGCTTCACTAATTAGTCCTCGTGAGCTGCCCTACATGATCGAGGCACCTATGTAATCCTTATGTTGTTGCTATGTTGAGTTTGTTGGGATCTGATGGATTATGAGATTATGTTCAGATTGATCTTGAGTAATATATTTGATTCACCTCTTTTATATTTTAGTTCATAAGTAATTCTTGCATGTTCTCCGTTGTTATTTATTGCTTTGGCCAAGTAGTAGGTAGTGACTCCAAGAGGGAACGTTATGCTCGATTGTGGGTTCATGCCCCTCGATGACTAGCTTGAGTGACAGAAACATGAGTCTAGGGGATGTGCTGTTGCCACAAGGGGGAAAACAACGGTGCTTGTGCCCGCGGGTGCAAGGATTGTTTACTTTACGCAAAGTTCTTTTAATGCAGTTGTCTGTTGCATTGAGTTTACACTATGGGTGGGACTCGCAACTTAATACCAGCGAGATGTTCTGGATAGATATCTCAAGGTGGATGATTAGTAGTAGATATTGATGGATTTCGGTCTACTTACTTTGGCGTACCGCCCATGCTTTGAACCTCAACCTTTCTTGCAATGTAATCAGCATTTGTATGCGCTCGTGGGTCCTGTCAATTGCCCAGCTGTAATTTGTTACCTCGCATAGCTGTTTTATCGTCTTTTGGGAGAGAGACATCACTAGTGAACATCATGTGACTCCGGTCCATATTACCATCATTGATCACATACACTATTTACTTTCCGCTATTTTATTTACTATTGCAAAACACTATCTATCACTACTATCATATTGCTTTTAACCCTTTGTGAACTACAAGGCCGGAGAGATTGACAACCTCTCTGTACTCGTTGGGAGCAAAGTTATTTGTATCTGTGTGCAGGTCCACGTTGATTGCTAATTGCGCCGTTAGCAGTTGACACCTACCTGTTGAACCTAGGAGTCTCTGGGGATTCGATCCTTGGCATCTTTGCTAGGGGAAAACACTTCTACTTACTGCATCTTACACCTTCCACTTGGGGTAACCAACGAGGGGTTCAAGGACCATCAAGGAGTATTTTCTGGCGCCGTTGCCGGGGACTCCACTCTTCAGGATAGGGGAGTTGCATGCTATCTTTTATCTTTGCTTTTTAGTCTTGTTAGTTACCTTTTAGTGTTCTTTATGTCTTTTCACTAGTTGTCCTTATGGACAACCCTATTATTGGATCGCTGCTTGCGGGAAGACGCCCCACACCTGTGGTGGTTGATCCTCCCCCTACTGAAATTGTGCCTTATAAAATACCAGCTGGTATTATCAATTATGTTTTGGCTAATCGTTACGCAGGAGACAGACATCCCGGTGAACACTTGCTATATCTGTCACAACTATGTTCATTATTTAAGCTTGCAGGTGTATCGAGGGAGTTTGTCACGAGGAAATTGTTTGCCGTATCACTTATAGATAAAGCTTCAGATTGGTATGGGCTTCTCGATAACTCACACTTGCTGGACTGGCAGGAGCTTATGTCTCTCTTTTATACTAAGTTTTATCCTCTTCATGATGCTTATGTGGAGCGTAAGAGTACCTATTTGCATGTGGATCATGGTAACAATGCTTTATGTGATGCTTATATTGTTGAGTTTATTCGTGATCCCACTGAAAATTATTATGAGAAGGGAACATATGCTTATAGATATTTCAATAATATCAAGTTCCCTTTCTTTATGTTGAATGTTTTGAAGCTGCACTTGTTTTGTCTTCCTATGCTTATTGCTTTGTGCTTCAATGAATTATTCTATTGCAATATTGCTATGCATAGGAAGCATGTTAGGCTTAAATGTGTTTAGTATTTGCTCCTTGATGCTCTCTTTTGTTCTTCAACTCTTATTCCTTCGAGAGCATCATTAAAGTCTTATGCCTAGCTTAAAGGCATAAAAGAAAGCGCTTTTGGGAGGCAGCCCACATGAATAAATTTTGCTTTTGTTGTGTCTTGATGTTGTTTACTGCTGTAGCATCATCATTGTATCTTTGCTTTTCATATTTGTGCCAAGTATAGCCTCTGATTGCTAGAAAGTTCAAAAGTTGTGAGGTGCTGTCTAGGAAACAGATTCTGTCCTTGGATAGAAAAATTCGTATAAAATCACCAGATCATCTTTTTGGTCTGAATTTTTTGACAGCGTTCTCTATATAATTGTCTTTCGTGCGTCAGTTCTGATTTTTTGATTTGAGTTGCAGAAGTATCCCTAACAGGTCAATTACTGCCTGCTGTTATGTTTTTCACAGATTTTGTCCTGTTTTGCCTTACCTTCACTTTGCAAATTGAGAACTTGCTTTTTCTTTGCAAAAACCTTTTGTCAATCTTGAGAAACAGTAGAACTTCAAGAATATCCTTATTTCCAGCAAGTTATAATTATTTTATTAAGGGTACTAACCTCTCTAATCAGATTATGATGAGTTATGTATGAAGGGAGTTTTCAAGTGTGCGAGGGAAGATGATAAAAAGATTCAGGAGTGTCGAGCGCTCAAGCTTGGGGATGCCCCCGTGCACCCCCAAGAAATATTCAAGGAGACTCAAGCGTCTAAGCTTGGGGATGCCCCCGTGTATCCCCTTCTCCATCAACATTATCAGTTCGTCTTTCGTTCCGCTATATTTTTATCACTTCATGTGTTATGTGCTATGCTTGGAGCGTCTTGCTTTTAGTTTTCTTTTTAGTTTTTCATAACGAGTCGGAACTCAGCATTCCTTTATGTGGGAGAGAAACACGCTCCACTTCTACCAAGAACATTACATAGAATTTTCATGTCTACCTAGGCTGTGTGTGTTCTTTATCTTTTAATAGCTACTATCGTGTTCTGCTCTTAGTATTCATACTTATCTTTTCAAGAGCTTTTATTTAGTTGGTTGCTTGAACTCTCTTTAATTACCATGCTCACCTTATTAAGAGAGTTTGCTTCCGTTGCATGGGTTAATGTGTCTATGATAAAGATGCTACTTTCATGATGGTGCTTAGTAGTTCAGGTTTTCTTATGGTTAATCTCAGATAGCTGGGGGGTTCCCAATGTGTTATTGGAGTACCAACTTGGTTTGTTTGCCTATGATTTGGTATGGTTTAGTAATATCTTCCTTTCAGAATTTATTTTGATTGACTTGGCGTATGCTCACGCATATTCAAGACTGTAAAGAAAGTCTGTCAAGCCTTGATGATCTTTTGTTTCTAAGTAGCGATATAACTACCATGCCTGATTCAATATTGCTTTGTCGCTCTGCATGATTATGACCGTCATTGCTCTCTTAGTTGGTTGCTCCTAGTCTTTTGCTAACCTCCACCTGCACTAAGCAAATTAACCATGCAATACATAGCTCATGGGAAAGTAGCCTAAAAACTATTGTGGTAAAGAATATGTTGCTTATGTATTTCATTTCTTATGAGTTGCTTGCTGAGCGGTAACCATGTTTCTGGGGACGCCATCAACTGTCACACTTTTGTTGAATATCATGTGAGTTGCTATGCATGTTCGTCTTGTCTGAAGTAAGGGTGATTTACCGTGGGTTGAATTAATATGCATATTGTTAGAGAAGAACATTGGGCCGCCAACCAAAGCCATGCATCATGGTGGAAGTTTTAGCTTGGACCTTAATCCTCAATCTCTCATGAGAATATGCTTATGCATTAAAGAGGAGTCCATCATCTATTTTCTATGTTGTCCCGGTATGGATGTCCTCAAGTTGAGATCTATCAAAAACGAGAAATCAAATGCGATCTATATCCTTGGACCTTTGTACAGGTGGCATAGAGGTACCCCTTTGTGACACTTGGTTAAAACATATGCAATACAATGATAACCCATGGGGATCCGAGCTAATTAGGACAAGGAGCGAGCACTATTAGTATTCGATGCATGAGGCTTGCAACTTATAAGATGTTTTATACATGACACATATGAAGTACTACTACCGTTGACACAATTGCTTCCATGTTTCAAAATAAAAAGCTCTAGCACTTCAAGCACCAATTACTGAGAGCATGATTGTCATTCTGAGTGTAATGTGCATTGTCCCAAAGTAGCATTGTCTTTTGCATGATTGTGATATCGTTTATTCTGAAATGATTGTATCTAGTCATCACTTAAACCTTGAAGGTGCCCCTGCACTTATGTTTTGCATCACTAAAGGGGGCAAGCTAGATATCACTTTATCATATTTGCACATCATGTTCATTGCAAATCTTTTTGATGTTTCAGTTTCATGTTGTAAAACTTTCAGTCATTTGTGATTTTCTCTTGAGACAACTTAACTACTTTAGAATCATTGTCTCAGTAAGCTTTTGTCATATGACTATGAGAAAGTCCTATATGGTTAATAGCATGTCACCACAGAAATTATTCTTGTTATCATTTACCTACTCGAGGACGAGCAGGAATTAAGCTTGGGGATGTTGATACGTCCAAAACGTATCTATAATTTCTGCTTGCTCCATGCCACTTTTGGGTGATATTGCTATGATATTCATACACTTCCATACACTTTTGATCATATTTGGACTAACTTACTAATCCAGTGCACCCCAGTGCCAGTTTCTGTTTTCGGCTGTTTTTGTATTTCAGGTTTTCACGTTTCGAGAACTGCCCAGAAAAATCCAGAAAAAATATATAAAAAATCAGCGATCCGGGGACGACACTGCCTCCGAAGGGCAGCCTGGGGGGGCCACAAGGGCTCCAGGCGCCCTGTGGGCGCGCCCCCCCTGGGCCGCGCCGGGGGGGCGCCTCGGCCCCCCGAGAGCCCCCCGGTGCCCTACTTTGGCATATATTTAAAGGACTCTCCGAAACCCTCAGAACATGACTTCTTTTCGCGATCCCATCTCTGTTCCGCCGCCGCCGCCGCTTCCAAGATCGGGAGCACCAGGAGAACTCTTCCCGGCACCCTGCCGGAGGGGAGGATCACCACCGGGAGCTTCTCCACCACCATGGACGCCTCCCGGATGACTCGTGAGTAGTCTCCCTTGGACCATGAGTCCATGACCAGTAGCTATGTGATGTTCTCCTCCCGTTCTTGTGCTTCACTAATTAGTCCTCGTGAGCTGCCCTACATGATCGAGGCACCTATGTAATCCTTATGCTGTTGCTATGTTGAGTTTGCTGGGATCCGATGGATTATGAGATTATGTTCAGATTGATCTTGAGTAATATATTTGATTCACCTCTTTTATATTTTAGTTCATAAGTAATTCTTGCATGTTCTCCGTTGTTATTTATTGCTTTGGCCAAGTAGTAGGTAGTGACTCCAAGAGGGAACGTTATGCTCGATTGTGGGTTCATGCCCCTCGATGACTAGCTTGAGTGACAGAAACATGAGTCTAGGGGATGTGCTGTTGCCACAAGGGGGAAGACAACGGTGCTTGTGCCCGCGGGTGCAAAGGATTGTTTACTTTACGCAAAGTTCTTTTAATGCAGTTGTCTATTGCATTTAGTTTACACTATGGGTCGGACTCGCAACTTAATACCAGCGAGATGTTCTGGATAGATATCTCAAGGTGGATGATTAGTAGTAGATATTGATGGATTTCGGTCTACTTACTTTGGCGTACCGCCCATGCTTTGAACCTCAACCTTTCTTGCAATGTAATCAGCATTTGTATGCGCTCGTGGGTCCTATCAATTGCCCAACTGTAATTTGTTACCTCGCATAGCTGTTTTATCGTCTTTTGGGAGAGAGCCATCACTAGTGAACATCATGTGACTCCGGTCCATATTACCATCATTGATCACATACACTATTTACTTTCCACTATTTTATTTACTATTGCAAAACACTATCTATCACTACTATCATATTGCTTTTAACCCTTTGTGAACTACAAGGCCGGAGAGATTGACAACCTCTCTGTACTCGTTGGGAGCAAAGTTATTTGTATCTGTGTGCAGGTCCATGTTGATTGCTAATTGCGCCGTTAGCAGTTGACACCTACCTGTTGAACCTAGGAGTCTCTGGGGATTCGATCCTTGGCATCTTTGCTAGGGGAAAACACTTCTACTTACTACATCTTACACCTTCCACTTGGGGTAACCAACGAGGGGTTCGAGGCCCATCATATATCTCAATTTGATATTGGGGCACATAGCTGGCTCGGATCTTTAGAAGCCTATACCAGGCATCTTTCAAGATTTCATCAAGCAATTAATGAAAAATTCCAGGGTCATCCTCATCAAAGTTACTCAAACTTTCATTAATAACCCCGGTGGGTCTTTCCATAGCATCATTATTTATGAGCTTAGAAAGGACGGAAGGACTATCCAAGGTATTAAAACCCGGGAGAGAGCCCATAGCCCCTTTTTGTTCAGCCATGACGACCAAGCGAACGATAAAACACATGGAGCAAATAAGAGGGCGAATAAAACGGCAAAGGTGAAGTGGGGGAGAGGAAAATGAGAGGCAAACAATGTAATGCGAGGGATAAGGGTTTGTGATAGGTACTTGGTATATGACTTTTGCGTAGATCTCCCCGGCAACGGCGCCGAAAATTCTTCTTGCTACTTCTTGAGCTTGCGTTGTATCCCCTCGAGGAGGAAAGGGTGATGCAGCACATTAGCGTAAGTATTTCCCTCAGTTTTTGAGAACCAAGGTATCAATTCAGTAGGAGACCACGTGCGAGTCCCTTGTACCTGCACAAACAAATAAGAACCTTGCAGCCAACGTGATAAAATGGGTTGTCAATCCCTTCTCGGTCACTTACAAAAGTGAGATATGATAGATATGATAAGATGAGGACTCTCGTGTGGTATAGTAGTAGGCACACAAGGTTGTGAACCTTACCAAACGGGTTTGAGGACTCACTTCTACCTAACAACGTAAAGTTAAAGGAGGGAGCTTCCCCCTTTAGCCACATTTTTTAGATATGATAAGATAATATTTTTGGTATTTTTTGGTATAGAGAAAAAGTAAATAATGCAAAGTAAAGCAACGACGAAAGAAATTTGCAAGTTGACGGGAAACTAATATGATGAGAATAGACCCGGGGGCCATAGGTTTCACTAGTGGCTTCTCTCATGAGAGCAGAATTCTACGGTGGGTAAACGAAGTAAACGAATTACTGTCGAGCAATTGATAGAATAGATCATAGTTATGAGAATATCTAGGCATGATCATTGTATATAGGCATCACGTCCGTGACAAGTAGACCGAAACAATTCTGCATCTACTACCATTACTCCACACATCGACCGCTATCCAGCATGCATCTAGAGTATTAAGTTCATAAGAACAGAGTAACGCCTTAAGCAAGACGACATGATGTAGAGGGATAAACTCAAACAATATGATATAAACCCCATCTATTTATCCTCGATGGCAACAATACAATACGTGCCTTGCTGCCCCTGCTGTCACTGGGAAAGGACACCGCAAGATTGAACCCAAAGCCAAGCACTTCTCCCATTGCAAGAACTATAGATCTAGTAGGCCAAACCAAACCGATAATTCAAAGAAACTTGCAAGGATATTTAAATCATGCATAAAAGATTTCAGAAAAGAATCCAATATTGTTCATAGATAATCTTGATCATAAACCCACAATTCATCGGATCTCGACAAACACACCGCAAAAAGATTACATCAAATAGATCTCCTCGAAGATCGAGGAGAACTTTGTATCGAGATCCAAAGAGAGAGAAGAAGCCATCTAGCTAATAACTATGGACCCGAAGGTCTGTGGTAAACTACTCACAACTCATCGGAGATGCTATGGTGTTGATGTAGAAGCCCTCTGTGATCGATGCCCCCTCCGGTGGAGCTCTGGAACAGGCCCCAATATGGGATCTCACGGGTATAGAAGGTTACGGCGGTTGAATTAGGGTTTCGTTTGTGTCGTTGATGTTATGAGGGTATGGGAGTATATATAGGCTGAAGAGGCACGTGAGGGGAGCCATAGGGGGCCCACGAGGGTGGGGGGCGCACCCCTGCCCTCGTGGCCGCCTCTTTCGTTTCCTGGCGTGTACTCCAAGTCTTTTGTGTTGATATCGTTCCAAAAATAACTCTCTCGAAGGTTTCATTCCGTTTGGACTCCGTTTGATATTCCTTTTCTGCGAAACACCGAAATACGAAAAAAAACAGCAATTTGCACTGGGCCTTGGGTTAGTAGGTTAGTCCCCAAAATAATATAAAAGTGTATAATAAAGCCCATTAAACATCCAAAACAGAATATATAATAGCATGGAACAATAAAATATTATAGATACGTTGGAGAAGTATCATACCCATACACGAGAACGATGCGAAGTTGCCTCCCGCTTATCTAGATTATAATGCTATGGTTCGCCATTAGTTTGCTGAGAGGAATGAAAAATTCCTCCAGTACCGACAACTCTTTGACAGGCGTCACACTGTCCATATTGCTCTCCCTGCTCCTACTTTCTTTGACTTTCAGGCAAAAGGAGATATATTATAACCAGGGAGGAGCCTAATGAGTATGAGGGGAGGATGGAGGCGGCTCACCTCCAAGCTGCCGCTCATCAGGCAATAGCCGCCGCATCATAGTACAACCCCAACTACGACTTTGGATATCCGTCGGGGAGTACTGGCCATAGACCAACTTAGGCCAAAAGCCTAAGCTTGGGGGAGTACGTATTTCTCACCGACATTACATTCATGTTCACACATTCATTCCAGTAGTCGGTGCTCATACTTTTTCATTGTATTATCCATGCTAGTTTATTTTATTTTCCAAGTCTTTTTCTTGTGTGTTAGAAAAAAACCTTAAGAAAAACAAAAAAAACTTAGTTGTAGCTATTAGCTAGGTTACTTTCCATGCCTGTAGTAGTAATAATTAAAAGACAACCCAAAAAGATTTCTCGTTCTTCTTTTGCTTGTTGGGAGCTTTCCCGTGTAAATAATTTATTTCTTTTCTTTTCTTTGGGGGTCAAGAGGAGAAGACCACGATGAAAATATTTACTTTGTCTTCTCCCTTGTATTAAATACTTGGAAATTCCACCTTAGTCCAATGCACGTGCACTATCATTATTATCCACACCATTCGGTCGTGTGAGTTAAAGGCAATAATGACGATATATGATGAACTGATTGAGATGAGAGAAGCTGGTATGAACTCGACCTACCTTGTTTTGTAAATATGAATAGTTCATCGTTCCTGATTCAGCCTATTATGAATGAAACATGCTTGCAATTACAATTAGAGATTATAGTTGCTCATGCCATGCTTAATTAGCTAAGAGTTTATAATGGTCTACCTTGCGTGCCAACACGATATTAAAATGGTTGTGATGTGGTATGATAGGTGGTATCCTCCTTTGAACGATTCAAGTGGTTTGACTTGGCACATGTTCAAGCATGTAGTTGAAACGAAATCAACATAGCCTCCACGATATTTATGTTCATGGTGATGTATATCCTACTCATGATTGCATTCATTGTTGATTAATTTTAATGCATGTTCATGACTGTTGTCGCTCTCTAGCTGGTCGCTTCCCAGTCTCTTTCTAGCCTTCACTTGTACTAAGCGGGAACACTGCTTGTGCATCCACTTCCATAAACCCCAAAGTTATTCCATATGAGTCCACCATGCCTTCCTATATGCAGTATCTACCTGCCGTTCCAAGTAAATTTGTATGTGCCAAACTCCAAACCTTCAAATGAAATTCTGTTTTGTATGCTCGAACAACTCATGTATCAACTAGGGCTGTCTATATCTTCCATGCTAGGTGGGTTATTCTAACAATGAGTGGACTCCGCTCATCATTCATGAGAAAATGGCTGGTAACCGGGATGCCTAGTCCCATGCTCAAATCATAATAATTAAACAAAACTCCCCCAGGGATGTTGTGGTATGAACGGTGCCCGTAGTTTCGGGTCAGCCATGGAGTGTGTTTGTTGGTGGTGGGGGAGTATAAACTTTACCATTCTATTTGGGAACCGCCTATAATGTGTGTAGCATAGAAAATATCAAGATCGCTTGGTTGTTATGATGACTATAAAAGTATACCGCTTAAAATATTATTCATCTCTATTTCAAAACTCGAGCTCTGGCACCTCTGCAAATCCCTGCTTCCCTCTGCGAAGGGCCTATTTATTTACTTTTATGTTGAGTCATCATTCTCTTATTAAAAAGCACCAGTTGGAGAGCACCACTGTCATTTGCATGTATTGCTATTAATTTACATTGAGTATGATTGTGACTGGATCTCTTTTATCATGAATTACAATGTCTAGTCAGTGCTTGATCTTCAGAGGTGCTCTGCATTTATGTTTTGCGGTCTCAGAAAGGGCTAGCGAGATACCATCTCGTTATATCATATTATGATTGTTTTGAGAAAGTGTTGTCATCCGAGGTTTATTATTATTGCTCGCTAGTTGATTATGCCATTGATATGAGTAAACATGAGACCTAAAAGTTATTGTGAATGTGTTTAGTTCGTAATATTTGCTGAAAACTTGAATGTTGGCTTTACACATTTGCAACAACAAGAGCAAACAAAGTTTTTTTTATCACTTTCAGTTTGTCAACTGAACTGCTTGAGGACAAGCAAAGGTTTAAGCTTGGGGGAGTTGATAAGTCTCCAACGTATCTACTTTTCCAAACACTTTTGCCCTTGTTTTGGACTCTAACTTGCATGATTTGAATGGAACATCCCGGACTGACGCTGTTTTCAACAGAAGTGCCTTGGTGTTATTTTGTGGAGAAATAAAAGTTCTCGGAATGACCTGAAAATCAACGGAGAATACTTTTGGAATATATAAAAAATACTGGCGAAAGAATCAAGACCAGGGGGCCCACACACTGTCCACGAGGGTGGTGGGCGCGCCCACCCCCCTGCGCTCGCCCCCCTATCTCGTGGGCCCCCTGACGCTCCATTGACATCAACCCCGACTCCATATATTCACTTTCGGGGAGGAAAAAATATGAGAGAAGGTTTCATCGCGTTTTACAATACGGAGCCATCGCCAAGCCCTAATCTCTCTCGGGAGGGCTGATCTGGAGTCCGTTCGGGGCTCCGGAGAGTGGAGATCGTTGCCGTCGTCATCATCAACCTCCCTCCACCACCAATTCCATGATGCTCACCACTGTGCGTGAGTAATCCCATCA
This sequence comes from Secale cereale, assembly GCA_902687465.1. Classification (NCBI taxonomy): domain Eukaryota; kingdom Viridiplantae; phylum Streptophyta; class Magnoliopsida; order Poales; family Poaceae; genus Secale; species Secale cereale. The sequence continues at coordinate 698,167,141 of LR738711.1, read as the reverse complement.
TAGGCTTGCTGTTCGGTGATGGGTTGGATGAGATTTACCATGTAATCGAGTTAGTTTTGTTAGGGTTTGATCCCTAGTATCCATTATGTTCTAAGATTGATGTTGCTATGACTTTGCAATGCTTAATGCTTGTCACTAGGGCCCGAGTGTCATGATTTCAGATCTAAACCTATTATGTTTTCATGAATATATGTGAGTTCTTGATCCTATCTTGCAAGTCAATAGTCACCTACTATGTGTTATGATCCGTCAACCCCAAAGTGACAATAATCGGGACCACTCCCGGTGATGACCGTAGTTTGAGGAGTTCATGTATTCACTAAGTGTTAATGCTTTGGTCCGGTACTCTATTAAAAGGATGCCTTAATATCCCTTAGTTTCCAATAGGACCCCGCTACCACGGGATGGTTGGACAAAAGATGTCATGCAAGTTCTTTCCCATAAGCACGTATGACTATATTCAGAATATATGCTTATATTACATTGATGAACTGGAGCTAGTTCTATGTCACCCTATGTTATAACTATTACATGAGGAATCACATCCGACATAATTATCCATCACTGATCCAATGCCTACGAGCTTTTCAAATATTGATCCTTGCTTAGTTACTTTCCGCTGCCACTGTTACAATTACTACAAAAACTGCTACTGTTACTGTTGCCACCGTTACCGTTACTTCCATACTACTTTGCTACTAAATACTTTGCTGCAGATATTAAGTCTTTCAGGTGTGGTTGAATTGACAACTCAACTGCTAATACTTGAGAATATTCTTTGGCTCCCCTTGTGTCGAATCAATAAATTTGGGAATACTCTACCCTCGAAAACTGTTGCGATCCCCTATACTTGTGGGTTATCAGGGAGGTCGAGCTAGGGTTAGCGGGAGGGTCGACGACGACCTTGTAGACGACGGGGAGAGGCCGGATGGCTGCCGCGTGGCCACCCACGGCAATGGACGCACACCCGGCGGCCACCGTGTGCGGTGAGCAGTAGGAGGTCGACACCAGGGCGTTGGCTGGGCCAGATGCTGGATGTGGGCCGAGGCCCGAACATGGTGGGCTCTCTCTCTCTCTCTCTCGTGTACTTTTCCTTTTCTTTTTCCCTTTTTTTCCAGCAGCTTTTGCTTTTTCTTTTAGCCACAAAGGACTTTGCAAAAATATGCCACTAGCCAAATCAATTTCAAAGAATTATTGTGCACTACCACAAAAAGATTGTGAGGTTTTTGAAAAAGTTTACAATTTTTTATAAATTAAAAAGGCATTTAATTTATCGCTTAGGTCACTGTTTTAAGTAGTTTAGGCCACTTAAACATTTTGCAAAAATGTTGGTTCACCAACAATATTAGTTATGGATTGGCACATGATGAACATTTTAGTTTTCCTGCTCGAAGAAATAATTTATTCGACTTATTTTAAATTTGAAAAGGCTTTGATTTTTTTGACAAGTGGCAAGCTGCATAGTAATAACGATGACGTGGTCACCATTAGGGGGAGATTACTGTAGCATGATTCTCGGGGTGTTACAGTGGTTGCCGGTGGCGAGAAATGTGGAGAAGGGAGGGTGGGGAATTGCGTGGCTCGTCGGCCGCGGGGGACAGGGTTTCGACCCGCAAACGCGCCGCAGAACCGTAGATATAGTGGTCGGGGCGTGCGGTTTGCGGGCCACGGCAATTTTTTTTACGGGCCGGGCGAGTATGTGGGCTCTGTTCTAGCCGGAAAATTGGGCCGAGCCCGCATACTCGCCAGAATTTTGCGGTTTCGCGTCTTTTACGGGTTCTGCTAGAGTTGCTCTTAAAAGGAGAAAGAAGTTGAAAAAAACTTAAAACGAATGATAACAAAAACTTGCACACAATTTGCACTTTTTGTAATATGCAATAACCAACATCAAAATAGTGCAATTTTCGTGCTTTGATATAATTTACACATGCAATATATAGCATTTATGTGTATACTCACAAAATACACACCATCAACATATACACATAAAAGGAAAAGATAAGTCATAAAAAATAAAAACAGAAGCAAACACACATGAAAATGCAAAAAAGGCAGAACATACAAATGAATGCCCAATAGTAAAATCGAATAACATATATAAACAAAAAAAATAACAAATGTTAATGTAAGGTAGAATGAATTAAGAGCATTGATATTTACCCTAAAAAGAGACAAAATGAAGATAGAACAATAAAGGAAATGACTATAAAAACTTAGACACATATAACATAGAACTTATATTGTTCAACAATGTACAAAAACAAGCATATAGTAGGAAAACTTTTAGATAATGGTATAATTTGTATTCAAATATCAAAGCACCAACAATTGGTGATTAATCATCTCTCAAATGTCGAAGATGAATTGCTTATCATGTAGAGTCGCTCTCCCATCTCTCAAACTAGGTAGGAAGTGCGGCTTGCCGCACCCGGCAGCACCCGCTGCCGGGTATAGGCATATCCAATCTAGTAATACAGTCATGATACGTCCATTTTGCATCATTCTTTTATATTGATAATTATTGCATCATGGACTATTATTACACATTATGTCACAATACTTATGCTTTTTCTCTCTTATTTTACAAGATTTACATGAAGAGGGAGAATGCCAGCAGTAGGAATTCTGGGCTGGAAAAGGAGCAAAAATTGGAGACCTATTCTGCACAACTCAAAAAGCCCTGAAACTCCACGAAAGTCATTTTTGGAAAATAGAAAAAATATCTAGCTAAAGAAGTACATGAGGGGGGCCACCCACCGCCCATGAGGGAGGGGGGCGCGCCCCCTGCCTCGTGGGTCCCTGGCAACCCCCCGATGCCCATCTTCTTCTATATCAAGTGTTTTGACCTGGAAAAAAAATCATAAGGAGGCTTTCGGGACGAAGCGCCGCCGTCTTGAGGCGGAACCTTGGCGGAACCAATCTAGGGCTCCGGCGGAGCTGTTCTGCCGGGGAAACTTCCCTCCGGGAGGGGGAAATCATCATCATCGTCATCACCAACAACTCTCCCATCTTGGGGAGGGTTATCTCCATCAACATCTTCATGAGCACCATCTCCTCTCAAACCCTAGTTCATCTCTTGTGTCCAATCTTTGTATCAAAACCTCAGATTGGTACCTGTGGGTTGCTAGTAGTGTTGATTACTCCTTGTGGTTGATGCTAGTTGGTTTATTTGGTGGAAGATCATATGTTCAGATCCATTATGCATATTAATACCCCTCTGATTATGAACATGAATATGATTTGTGAGTAGTTACGTTTGTTCCTGAGGACATGGGAGAAGTCTTGCTATAAGTAGTCATGGGAATTTGGTATACGTTCGATATTTTGATGAGATGTATGTTGTCTTTCTTCTAGTGGTGTTATGTGAACGTTGACTACATGACACTTCACCATTGTTTGGGCCTAGAGGAAGGCATTAGGAAGTAATAAGCAGATGATGGGTTGCTAGAGTGACAGAAGCTTAAGCCCCAGTTTATGCATTGCTTCGTAAGGGGCTGATTTGGATCCATATGTTTCATGCTATGGTTAGGTTTACCGTAATACTTCTTTTGTAGTTGAGGTTGCTCGCAATAGAGGTTAATCATAAGTGGGATCCTTGTCCAAGTAAAGGCAGTACCCAAGCACCGGTCCACCCACATACAAAATTATCAAAGTAACGAACGTGAATCATATGAGCGTGATGACAACTAGCTTGATGATAATTCCCATGAGTCCTCGGGAGCGCTTTTCTTTATATAAGAATTTGTCCAGGCTTGTCCTTTGCTAGAAAAAGGATTGGGCCATATTGCTGCACCTTATTTACTTTTACCACTCGTTACTTGTTACCAATTACATTATCACAAAACTATCTGTTACCGATAATTTCAGTGCTTGCAGAGAATACCTTACTGAAAACTGCCTATCATTTCCTTCTGCTCCTCATTGGGTTCGACACTCTTACTTATCGAAAGGACTATGATAGATCCCCTACACTTGTGGTTCATCAAGACTCTTTTCTGGCGCCGTTGCCGGGGAGTGAAGCGCCTCTGGTAAGTGGAATTTGGTAAGGAAAAATTTATATAGTGTGCTGAAATTTACTGTCACTTGTTACTATGGAACATAATCCTTTGAGGGGCTTATTCGGGGTATCTTCACCCCGACCAGTAGAGCAAAGAGTTGCTCCTCAACCTACTGAACCTACTAAAAATGTTTACTTTGAAATTCCTTCGGGTATGATAGAGAAACTGCTAGCTAATCCCATTACAGGAGATGGAACATTGCATCCCGACTTGCACCTAATCTATGTGGATAAAGTTTTTGGATTATTTAAGCTTGTAGGTATGCCCAAGGATGTGATCAAGAAGAAGGTCTTCCCTTTATCTTTGAAGGGAGAGGCATTGACATGGTTTAGGCTATGCGATGATATTGGATCCTGGAACTACAACCGGGTAAAATTGGAATTTCATCAAAATTTTATCCTATGCATCAGGTTCATCGTGATCGTTATTATATATATAATTTTTGGCCTCGTGAAGGAGAAAGTATCGCTCAAGCTTGGGGGAGGCTTAAGTCAATGTTATATTCATGCCCCAATCATGAGCTCTCAAGAGATGATTATTCAAAAAAATTATGCTCGCCTTTCTCTCAATAATCGCTCCATGCTCGATACTTCTTGTACTGGTTCTTTCATGATGAAGACTATTGAATTCAAATGGGATTTATTGGAAAGAGTTAAATGTAACTCCGAAGATTGGGATCTCGATGAAGGTAAGGAGTCAGGTATAACGCCTAATTTTGATTGTGTTAAATCTTTTATGGATACCGTTGTTTTCCGTGAATTTAACACTAAATATGGACTTGACTTTGAGATAGTAGCTTCTTTCTGTGAATCATTTGCTACTCATGTTGATCTCCCTATGGAGAAGTGGTTTAAATTTCATCCTACCGTTGAAGTAAAAGTAGTTGAACTAGTTAAAGTTGAAGAAAAGACTATCACTTATTATGTTGATCCTATTTTTCCTACTGCTTACATTGAGAGACCTCCCTTCCCTATTAGAATAAAGGATCATGCCAAAGCTTCAACTATGGTTCGTAAGAGTAATACTAGAACACCTACACCCTCTGAGCAAATTAAAGTTGAACCTAGTATTGCTCTGGTTGAGGATCTCTTGGTCGATAATATTGATGGGCATGTTATTTACCTTTGTTATGAAGCTGCTAGAATTGCTAGACCCGACACTAAGAATAAACATAGACCTATTGTAGGCATGCCTGTTATTTCTGTTAAAATAGGAGATCATTGCTATCATGGCTTATGTGATATGGGTGCTAGTGCTAGTGCAATACCTCATTCCTTATATGAGGAAATTATGCAGGATATTGCACCTGCTGAGCTAGAAGGTATTGATGTTACTATTAAGCTTGCCAATAGAGACACTTTTCAACCAGTTGGGATAGTTAGAGATGTTGAAGTCTTGTCTCGGAAAGTTAAATACCCTGCTGATATTCTTGTTTTTGGTTCCCCACAAGATGATTTTTGCCCCTTTATATTTAGTAGACCCTTCTTGAATACTGTTAATGCTAAGATAGACTTCGAAAAGGACATTGTTATTGTTGGTTTAGGGGATATGTCTCATGATTTTAACTTTGCTAAATTTCGTAGACAACCCCATGACAAAGAATTGCCTAGTAAGGATGAAATTATTGGTCTTGCTTCTATTGTTGTGCCTCCTAACAATCTTCTAGAACAATATCTGCTAGACCATGAAAATGATATGTTTATGAATGAGAGAAGGGAAATAGATGAAATATTCTTTAAACAGGGACATCTATTGAAATGCAACTTGCCTGTTGAAATTCTAGGGGATCCTCCTCCACCCAAGGGTGATCCCGTGTTTGAACTCAAACCATTACCTGATACTCTTAAGTATGCTTATCTTGATGAAAAGAAGATATATCATGATATTATTAGTGATAACCTTTCAAAGCAGGAAGAGGAGAATCTATTCAAAACTCTGAAGAAGTACCGTGCTGCTATTGGATATACTCTTGATGATCTTAAGGGCATTAGTCCCACTCTATGCCAACACAAGATAAAATTGGAGAAGGACGCTAAACCGGTTGTTGATCACGAACGACGGTTAAATCCTAGGATGAAAGAAGTGGTAAGGAAAGAAATACTAAAGCTTCTAGAGGTAGGTATAATTTATCCGGTTGCTGATAGTCAGTGGGTAAGTCCTGTCCATTGTGTCCCTAAGAAGGGAGGTATTACTGTTGTTCCTAATATTAAAGATGAATTGATCCCCAAAAGAATTGTTGCAGGTTATAGGATGGTAATTGATTTCCGCAAATTAAATAAAGCTACTAAGAAAGATAATTACCCGCTACCTTTTATTGATCAAATGCTAGAACGGTTATCCAAAAATTCTCATTTTTGTTTTCTAGATGGCTATTCTAGTTTCTCTCAAATACCTGTGTCAAAAGAGGATCAAGAAAAGACCACTTTTACTTGTCCTTTCGGTACCTTTGCTTATATACGTATGCCTTTTGGTTTATGTAATGCACTTGCAAGCTTTCAAAGATGCATGATGGCTATATTCTCTGATTTTTGTGAAAAGATTATTGAGGTTTTCATGGATGATTTCTTCGTTTATGGAACTTCTTTTGATGATTGCTTAAGCAACCTTGATCGAGTCTTGTAGAGATGTGAAGAAACTAATCTTGTCTTGAATTTTGAAAAGTGCCACTTTACAGTTAATGAAGGTATTGTCTTGGGGCATAAAATTTCTGAAAGAGGTATTGAAGTTGATAAAGCTAAAGTTGATGCTATTGTGAAGATGGCGTGTCCCAAGGACATCAAAGGTATAAGAAGTTTCCTCGGTCATGCCGGTTTTTATAGGAGGTTCATTAAGGACTTCTCAAAAATCTCTAGGCCTCTGACTAATCTCTTACAAAAAGATGTTCCTTTTGTCTTTGATGATGATTGTGTAGAAGCATTTGAAATACTTAAGAAAGCATTGATCTCTGCACCTATTGTTCAGCCTCCTGACTGGAATTTACCCTTTGAGATTATGTGCGATGCTAGTGATTATGCTGTAGGTGCTGTTCTAGGACAAAGAGTTGATAAGAAACTGAATGTTATCCAATATGCTAGTAAAACTCTAGAAAGTGCCCAAAGAAATTATGCTACTACTAAAAAAGAATTTTTAGCAGTTGTATTTGCTTGTGATAAGTTCAGACCTTATAATGTTGATTCTAAAGTAAGTGTTCACACTGATCATGCTGCTATTAAATGTCTTATGGAAAAGAAAGATGCTAAACCTAGACTTATTAGATGGGTTCTCTTTCTACAAGAATTTGATTTGCATATTACTGATAGAAAGGGAGCTGAGAACCCCGTTGCGGACAATCTATCCAGGTTAGAGAATATTCTTGATGACCCACTACCTATTGATGATAGCTTTCCTGATGAATAATTAGCTGTCATAAATGCTTCTCGTACTACATGGTATGCTGATTATGGTAATTACATTGTTGCTAAATTTATACCACCTAGTTTCACATACCAGCAAAAGAGAAAATATTTCTATGATTTAAGACATTACTTCTGGGATGACCCACACCTCTATAAAGAAGGAGTATATGGTATTATTAGACATTGTGTACCTGAGCATGAACAGGAACATATCCTACGCAAGTGCCACTCCGAGGCTTACGGAGGACACCACGCTGGAGATAGAACAGCACATAAGGTACTGCAGTCTGGTTTTTATTGGCCTACTCTCTTCAAGGATGCCCGTAAGTTTGTCTTGTCTTGTGATGAATGTCAAAGAATTGGTAATATTAGTAGACATCAAGAAATGCCTATGAATTATTCACTTGTTATTGAACCATTTGATGTTTGGGGCTTTGATTATATGGGACCAAACATCAAAGCCCCAAACATCAAATGGTTCAATAACAAGTGAATAATTCATAGGCATTTCTTGATGTCTACTAATATTAACAATTCTTTGACATTCATCACAAGACAAGACAAACTTACGGGCATCCTTGAAGAGAGTAGGCCAATAAAAACCAGATTGCAATACCTTATGTGCAGTTCTATCTCCAGCATGGTGTCCTCCATAAGCCTCAGAGTGGCACTTGCGTAGGATCTGTTCCTGCTCATGCTCAGGTACACAACATCTAATAACACCATCTACTCGTTCTTTATAAAGGTGTGGGTCATCCTAGAAGTAATGTCTTAAATCATAGAAAAACTTTTTCTTTTGCTGGTATGTGAAACTAGGTGGTATCAATTTAGCAACAATGTCATTAGCATAATCAGCATACCATGGAGCAGTACGAGAAGCATTTGTGACAACTAATTGTTCATCAGGAAAGCTATCATCTATAGGTAGTGGGTCATCAAGAACATTCTCTAACCTAGACAAGTTGTCTGCAACGGGGATGCCAGCTCCCTTTCTATCAATGATATGCAAATCAAATTCTTGTAGCAAGAGAACCCATCTAATAAGCCTTATAGCATCTTTCTTTTCCATAAGATATTTAATAGCAGCATGATCAGTGTGAACAATTACTTTAGAATGAACAATATATGACCTGAACTTATCACAAGTAAATACAACTGCTAAAAATTCTTTTTCAGTGGTAGCATAATTTCTCTGGGCACTGTCTAGAGTTTTACTAGCATATTGGATAACATTCAATTTCTTATCAACTCTTTGTCCGAGAACAGCACTGATAACCCACAAGTGTAGGGGATCGCAACAGTTTTTGAGGGTAAAGTATTCAACCCAAATTTGTTGATTCGACACAAGGGGAGCCAAAGAATACTCTTAAGTATTAGCAGCTGAGTTGTCAATTCAACCACACCTGGAAACTTAGCATCTGCAGCAAGGTAGTTTAGTAGCAAAGTAATATGATAGTAGCGGTAGCGGCAACAAAGGTAACGATACTGTTTTTGTAGTTTTTGTAATAGTGGCAACGGAAAAGTAAATAAGCAACAAGCAATATGTGAAAAGCTCGTAGGCATTGGATCGGCGGTGGGAAATTATGTCGGATCAATTCATCATGTAGAAGTTATAACCTAGGGTGACACAGAACTAGCTCCAGTTTATCAATGTAATGTATGCATGTATTCCGAATATAGTCATACATGCTAATGGAAAAGAACTTACATGACATCTTTTGTCCTACTGTCCCGTGGCAGCGGGGTCCTATTGGAAACTAAGGGATATTAAGGCCTCCTTTTAATAGAGTACCGGACCAAAGCATTAACACATAGTGAATACATGAACTTCTGAAACTAAGGTCATCACCGAGACTGGTCCCGATTATTGTCACCTCGGGGTTGCCGGATCATAACACATAGTAGGTGACTATAGACTTGCAAGATAGGATCAAGAACACACATATATTCATGAAAACATAATAGGTTCAAATCTTAAATCATGGCACTCGGGTCCTAGTGACAAGCATTAACCATAGCAAAGTCATAGCAACATCAATCTCAGAACATAATGGATACTAGGGATCAAACCCTAACAAAACTAACTCGATTACATGATAGATCTCATCCAACCAATCACCGTCCAGCAAGCCTACGATGGAATTACTCATGCACGGCGGTGAGCATCATGGAATTGGTGATGGAGGAAGGTTGATGATGACGACGGCGATGATCTCCACTCTCCGGAGCCCCGAACGGACTCCAGATCAGCCCTCCTGAGAGAGATTAGGGCTTGGCGGTGGGTCCATATCGTAAAATGCGATAATTCTTTCTCTCTGATTTTTTTCTCCCCAAAAGTGAATATATGGGATCCGGAGATACGTCGGTGGAGCACCAGGGGGCCCATGAGGTAGTGGGCGCGCCCTGGGGGAGGTGGCGCGCCCCCACCCTCGTGGACAGGGTCTGGACCCCCTGGTCTGGATCTTCCCGCATGTATTTTTTATATTTTCTAAAATAATTCTCCGTAAATTTTCAGGTCATTCCGAGTACTTCTTATTTCTGCAGAAAAATCAACACCATGGCAATTATGCTGAAAACAGCGTTAGTCCGGGTTAGTTCCATTCAAATCATGCAAGTTAGAGTCCAAAACAACGGCAAAACTGTTTGGAAAAGTAGATACGTTAGAGATGTATCAACTCCCCCAAGCTTAAACCTTTGCTTGTCCTCAAGCAATTCAGTTGATAAACTGAAAGTGATAAAGAAAAACTTTGACAAACTCTGTTTGCTCTTGTTGTTGTAAATATGTAAGCCAACATTCAGGTTTTCTGTAAGATCATGAACTAACCACTTTCACAATAACTTTCAGGTCTCATGTCTACTCACATCAATGGCATCATCAACTTGCGAGCAATAATAATAAACCTTGGATTACAACACTTTCTCAAAACAATCATGATATGATATAACAAGATGGTATCTCGCTAGCCCTTTCTGAGACCGCAAAACATAAATGCAGAGCAGCTTTAAGGATCAAGGACTGACTAGACATTGTAATTCATGGTAAAAGAGATCCAGTCATGATCATACTCAATGCCAATTAATAGTAATACATGCAAATGACAGAGGTGCTCTCCTACTGGTGCTCTTTTATAAGAGGATGATTACTCAGCATAAAAGTAAATAGATAGGATCTTCGCAAAGGGAAGCAGGGATTTGTAGAGGTGCCAGAGCTCGATTTTTAAATAGAGATGAATAACATTTTGAGCGGTATACTTTCATTGTCAACATACCAACCAAGAATCTCGATATCTCCCATGCTACGCACATTATAGGCGGTTCCCAAACAGAATAGTAAAGTTTATACTCCCCCAACTACCAACAAGCACACTCCACGGCCATCCGAATCCACGGGGTACCGTCCAAACAAGCAAAAGCCCTGGGGGAGTTTTGTTTAATTATTATGATTTTGAGCATGGGACTGGGCATCCCGGTTACCAGCCATTTTCTCATGAATGATGAGCGGAGTCCACTCATCGTGAGAATAACCCACCTAGCATGGAAGATATAGACAACCCTAGTTGATACATGAGCTGTTCGAGCATACAAAACAGAATTTCATTTGAAGATTTAGAATTTGGCACATACAAATTTACTTGGAACGGTAGGTAAATACCGCATATAGGAAGGTATGGTGGACTCATGTGGAATAACTTTGGAGTTTATGGAAGTGGATGCACAATCAGTATTCCCGCTTAGTACAGGTGAAGGCTAGAAAGAGACTGGAAGTGACCAGCTAGAGAGCAACAACGGTCATGAACATGCATTAAAATTAATCAACAATGAATACAGGCATGAGTAGGATATAAATCACCATGAACAAATATCATGGAGGCTATGTTGATTTTGTTTCAACTACATGCGTGAACATGTGCCAAGTCAGACCACTTGAATTGTTCAAAGGAGGATAACACCCTATCATACTACATCACAACCATTTTAATATCATGTTGGCACGCAAGGCAGACCATTATAAACTCTCAGCTAATTAAGCATGGCATAAGCAGCTATGATCTCTAATTGTCATTGCAAGCATGTTTTATTCATAACAAGCTGAATCAGGAACGATGAACTATCATATTTACAAAAATAAGAGAGGTCGAGTTCATACCATCTTTTCCCATCTCAATTAGTTCATCATATATCATCCTTATTGCCTTTCACTCGCACGACCGAACGATGTGGAAAATAATAATAGTGCATGTGCATTGGACTAAGCTGGAATCTACGGGCATTTAATACAAAAGAGAAGACAAGGTAATATGGCTCAAGGTTAAATCAACAATAAAGCATAAGAGAGCCACTAAGCATTTTAATCATGGTCTTCTACTCTTAACCCCCAAAAGAAAAGAAACTATTTACACGGGAAAGCTCCCAACAAGCAAAAGAAGAACGAGAAATCTTTTTGGGTTTTCTTTTTAATTACTACTACAAGCAAGGAAAGTAAACCAGCTAAAAGCTATGACTAATATTTTTTTCTTTTTTTTCTTAAGGTTTTTTTCTAGCACACGAGAAAAAGACTAAGAAAAAGAAATGAAACTAAACATGGATGGCACAATGAAAGAGTGTGAGCACCGACAACTAGAATAAGTGTGCGAACATGAATGTAAAGTCGGTGAGAAACACGTACTCCCCCAAGCTTAGGCTTTTAGCCTAAGTTGGTCTATGGCCATGGATCGAAGTTACTCCCTCCAGTGTACTGAGATGTGTCCTCTGGGTGCCACTGGTTGGCAAGCTCATCCAGATCCCACCCATAAGCAGACTGACGGTAAGGATCGAGTGGTGGCTCCGGCTCAGGCTCTGAAGCTTGTGCCTGGCTCCGGTACTTGTAGAAAGCATTTGACGTAACGAGATATATGCCTGTAGACAGATCAAATAGAGATGGTGCAGGCCAGGTAACAATCTCACAATACTTTTCATCAAACATTAATTTATAATTAAGCAACTTCTCTTTGTCTTTAACAATAAAATGTTATGCTACCATGCTCTTATAATTTAGATAAACAGGGGCAAGCAATTTTTCTTCCTTCTCATGATGCCTAATAGGTATTCTAAAATGTTTAGCAAGGCGAGAAGCAAAGATGCCTCCTAAGACGGGGCCCTTTGAGCGGTTCAGACTCAGTCGTTTAGCAACGACGGCACCCAAGCTAAAAGTTGTGTCTTGAAACAAAGCATGCCGTAAAATGGCAATATCAGGGGCACTGAGATTCCACTGTTCCCGCGACCAATTAAAAATCTACTAGCAGATAAAGCAAAGTAGCGTAGAACAGGGAAATGTATACTAGTAATTCTTGCCCCCGAGACTTGTCTAGTCTCCCCTACAGCTGTCATGTCAATGAACCCTTCAACGTCTTCACGGCATGGTTCATCAAGTCTACCTTCAAAGGGTATCTTGCAATTTTCACAAAAATCAAAGAATGATATTTCCTTAACCTCATCATATAAACGAAACTCCACTGTAGGTGGTGTTTTCTTAGCATGGAAATGAAAATTTGGCGTGAAAATATTAGTGAGTAAGATATACTGTTCACGCTGGTCGTGGAGGAAGTCGGTGAGGCCTACATTATTTGCCAACCAATAAAAGTCTTCATAAATCCCGGAGGCTCTCATGAACTCATTACAAGGCCATTCACACGGTCGAACTTCCGCCATGGGAGGAAGATTATATTTGGGCTTCTTATTTTCTTCCTTCTTCTTCTCCTCTGAACTTTTACTGGAGGAACCCCTCAACAATCTCTTTATCATTTTCCTCCTCAAGGAACAATCTCCCCAAACAGTTTGGTGAATGGTGTTTTGAGCAAGGAGATCGAAAATGGTAGCAAGAGGAGCTAGAATTCGTGCTTGAGCTGGTTGGTGATTTTTTTGGGAGTAAGAAGAAGAGTATGGGTGCAGGAATAAGTGGAGGGGGGCCACGTGGGGCCCACGAGGCAGGGGCGTGCCCTGTGAGGGTGGGCGCGCCTTGGACCCTCGTGGACAGGTGCTGGCTCCCCTCGCTCCGTGTTCTGTGCCATATATTCTCAAATATTCTAGAAAAAAATCATGTTAAATTTTCAGGGCATTTGGAGAACTTTTATTTTTGGGGTATTTTTTTATTGCACGGATAAGTCTGGAAACAGATAGAAAATACTATTTTGATTTATTTAATCTAATTAACAGAAAGTAAAAGGAGGATACAGAAGGTTGTGCTATCTAGATTCACCTATCTCATGCTCATCAAAAGGAATTCATTAACAAGGTTGATCAGGTCTTGTTAATAAACTCTTTCCGAATAACATGAAACCGACAAATTTTCGAATAACACTAGGTTACCTCAATGGGGATATGTATGTCCCCAACAATAAGAATGTCATATGTCTTCTTGGTAGTAGGAAGAGGAAATTCAAAACCTCCAATAGTAATAGTTGAATTTTTTTCAATATAATTGATACTGTGGTCCTGAGGTTGCTTCCTCGGAAAGTGTACCGTATGCTCATTACCATTGACATGAAAAGTGACATTGCCTTTGTCGCAATCAATAACAGCCCCCGAAAGTATTCAAAAAGGGGTCTACCATGGATAATAGACATACTATCGTCCTCGAGAATATCAAGTATAACAAAGTCCGTTAGAATAGTAACATTTGCAACCACAACAGGCACATCCTCACAAATACTGATAGGTATAGCAGTTGATTTATCAGCCATTTGCAAAGATATTTCAGTAGGTGTCAACTTACTCAAGTCAAGTCTACGATATAAAGAGAGAGGCATAACACTAACACCGGCTCCAAGATCACATAAAGCAGTTTTAACATAGTTTCTTTCAATGGAGCAAGGTATAGTGGGTACTCCTGGATCTCCAAGTTTCTTAGGTATTCCACCTTTGAAAGTGTAATTGGCAAGCATGGTGGAAATTTCTACCTTAGGTATCTTTCTTTTATTGGTAATGATATCTTTCATATACTTAGCATAAGGATTTGTTTTAAGCACATCAGTCAAACGCATACGCAAAAAGATAGGTCTAATCATTTCAGCAAAGTGCTCAAAATCTTCATCATCCTTTTTCTTGGATGGTTCCGGAGGAAAAGGCATGGGTTTCTGAACCCATGGTTCTCTTTCCCTACCGTGCTTCCTAGCAACAAATTCTCTCTTATCATAACGTTGATTCTTTGATTGTGGGTTATCAAGATCAACAGTAGGTTCAATCTCTACATCATTATCATTGCTAGGTTGAGCATCATCATGAACATCATCATTAATATTATCACTAGGTTCATGTTCATTACCAGATTGTGTCTCAGCATCAGAAATAGATATATCATTGGGATTATCAGGTGTGTCAGCTATAGGTTCACTAGAAGCATGCAAAGTCCTATCATTTTTCTTTTTCTTCTTCTTAGAAGAACTAGGTGCATCTAAATTAGCTCTCTGAGAATCTTGCTCAATTCTCTTAGGGTGGCCTTCAGGATACAGAGGTTCCCGAGTCATCTTACCACCTCTAGTAGCAACTCTAACAACATAGTCATTATTCTTACCATTTAATTCATTGAGCAAATCATTCTGAGCCTTAAGTACTTGTTCTACTTGAGTGGTGACCATAGAAGCATGTATACTAATAAGTTTCAGTTCACCTTTAACTCTAGATAGATAATCACTCAAGCATTCAATCATATAAGCATTGTGTTGCAATTTTCTACCAACATAAGCATTGAAGTTTTCTTGTTTCACAATGAAATTGTCAAACTCATCTAAGCATTGGCTAGCAGACTTATAACGAGTAATATCACCTTCATCAAACCTATAAAGAGAATTTACCTTTACTACCTGTGTCGGGTTATCAAGACCATGTATTTCTACAATAGGTGGTAAATTCTTAACATCTTCAGCTTTAATACCTTTTTCTTTAATAGATTTCTTTGCCTCTTGCATATCTTCAGGACTGAGAAATAGAACATCAAGTATATCGTTCCTCTCAAGAGGATGATCAGGAAAAACTTTAAGTAATTGGAGAAGCCTCCCCAAGCTTGTGGGAGACTCTCTTCTTCAATTTGCAGAAAGTTATATATTTCCCGTAAGGCAGCTTGTTTCTTATGAGCGGGAAAATATTTAGCAGAGAAGTAGTACATCATATCCTGGGGACTACGCACACAACCAGGATCAAGAGAATTAAACCAAGTCTTAGTATCACCCTTTAACGAGAATGGAAAGAACTTAAGGATATAGTAGTAACAAATCTTTTCATTGTTGGTAAACAGGGTGGTTAGATCATTCAACTTAGTAAGATGTGCCACAACAGTTTCAGACTCAGCACCATGGAAAGGATCAGATTCAACCAAAGTAATTAACTCAGGATCAACAGAGAATTCATAATCCTTATCAGTAACAAAGATAGGTGAAGTAGTGAAAGCAGGGTCATGTTTTGTTCTAGCATTCAAGGACTTTTCTTTCATCTTTGGTAATAATTTCTTAAGATCATATCTATTGTTGCAAGCAAGAAAGTCTCTAGCAGTTTCCTCATCCATAACATAACCCTCAGGAACAACATGCAATTCATATCTATTGGGAGAAGCTTCATCATCACTTTCATAAATATTATCAGTTTCAATATTTGCATTGTCCCTAACCCTAGCAGTTTGTTCATCTAGAAATTCACCTAGTGGCACAGTATTATCGGGCATAGAAGTAGTTTCATCATACATAGCAGAAGTGGCATCATCAAGAACATATGACATATTAGATTCAATAGCAGGAGTAGGTGTCACAAATTTACCCATAACAAAAGGTGAATCAAGTACAGAGCTAGATGGCAGTTCCTTACCTCCCCTCGTAGTTGAGGGTAAGATCTTGGTTTTTGAGTCCTTCAAATTCTTCATAGTGATCAACATATATAAATCCCAAGTGACTTAAAGAATAGAGCTATGCTCCCCGGGAACGGCACAGGAAAATAGTCTTGATAAACCACAAGTGTAGGGGATCACAACTGTTTTCGAGGGTAAAGTATTCATCCCAAATTTGTTGATTCGACACAAGGGGATCCAAAGAATACTCTTAAGTATTAGCAGCTGAGTTGTCAATTCAACCACACCTGCAACTTAGTATCTGCAGCAAGGTAGTTTAGTAGCAAAGTAATATGATATATAGTAGCGATAGCGGTAACAAAGGTAACGATAGTGTTTTTGTAGTTTTTGTAATAGTGGCAACGGAAAAGTAAATAAGCAACAAGCAATATGTGAAAAGCTCGTAGGCATTGGATCGGTGATGGGAAATTATGTCGGATGCATTTCATCATGTAGAAGTTATAACCTAGGGTGACACAGAACTAGCTCCAGTTCATCATGCAATGTAGGCATGTATTCCAAATATAGTCATACGTGCTTATGGAAAAGAACTTGCATGACATGTTTTGTCCTACCCTCCCGTGGCAGCGGGGTCCTATTGGAAACTAAGGGATATTAAGGCCTCCTTTCAATAGAGTACCGGACCAAAGCATTAACACATAGTGAATACATGAACTCCTCAAACTAAGGTCATCACCGGGACTGGTCCCGATTATTGTCACCTCGGGGTTGCCGGATCATAACACATAGTAGGTGACTATAGACTTGCAAGATAGGATCAAGAACACACAGATATTCATGAAAACATAATAGGTTCAGATCTGAAATCATGGCACTCGGGCCCTAGTGGCAATCATTAAGCATAGCAAAGTCATAGCAACATCAATCTCAGAACATAATGGATACTAGGGATCAAACCCTAACAAAACTAACTCGATTACATGATAGATCTCATCCAACCCATCACCGTCTAGCAAGCCTACAATGGAATTACTCACGCACAACGGTGAGCATCATGGAATTGGGGATGGAGGAAGGTTGATGATGACGATGGCAACGATCTCCACTCCGCGGAGCCCCGAACAGACTCCAGATCAGCCCTCCCGAGAGAGATTAGGGCTTGGCGGCGGCTCCATATCGTAAAACGCAATAATTCTTTCTCTCTGATTTTTTTCTCCCCGAAAGTGAATATATGGGATCCGGAGATACGTCGGTCGAGCACCAGGGGGCCCGCGAGGCAGGGGGCGCGCCCTGGGGGAGGGGGCGCGCCCCCGCCCTCGTGGTCAAGGTGTGGGACCCCTGGTCTGGATCTTCCCGCAAGTATTTTTTATATTTTCTAAAATAATTCTTCGTAAATTTTCAGGTCATTCCGAGAACTTTTTATTTCTACACGAAAACAACACCATGGCAATTCTGCTGAAAATAGCGTCAGTCCGGGTTAGTTCCATTCAAATCATGCAAGTTAGATTCCAAAACAAGGCAAAAGTGTTTGGAAAAGTAGATACGTTGGAGACGTATCAAGCACCTACATCATAATCACTAGCATCACACATAATTTCAAAGGTTAAATTCCAATCAGGTTGCTGGACAATAGGTGCAGAGATCAAGGCATTCTTAAGTATTTCAAATGCTTCTACGCAATCATCATCAAAGACAAAAGGAACATCTTTTTGTAAGAGGTTAGTGAAAGGCCTAGAAAATTTTGAGAAGTCTTTAATGAACCTCCTATAAAAACCGGCATGACCAAGGAAACTTCTTATACCTTTAATGTCCTAGGGACACAACATCTTTTCAATAGCATCAACTTTAGCTTTATCAACTTGAATACCTCTTTCAGAAATTTTATGCCCCAAGACAATACCTTCATTAACCATAAAGTGGCACTTCTCCCAATTCAAGACAAGATTAATTTCTTCACATCTCTGCAAAACTCGATCAAGGTTACTTAAGCAATAATAAAAATAAGTTCCATAAATGGGAAAAATCATCCATGAAAACCTCAACAATCTTTTCACAAAAATCAGAGAATATAGCCATCATGCCTCTTTGAAAGGTAGCAGGTGTATTACATAAGCCAAAAGGCATACGTCTATTAGCAAAGGTACCGAAGGGGCAAGTAAAAGTGGTATTTTCTTGATCCTCTTTTAACACAGGTATTTGAGAGAAACCAGAATAGCCATCTAGAAAGCAAAAATGTGTATGTTTGGATAATCTTGCTAGCATTTTATCAATAAAAGGTAAGGGGTAGTGATCCTTTTTAGTAGCTTTATTTAATTTGCGGAAATCAATTACCATTCTATAACCTGTAACAATTCTCTGTGGGATCAATTCGTCTTTATCATTAGGAACAACAGTAATACCTCCCTTCTTAGGAACACAATGGACAGGACTTACCCACTGACTATCAGCAACTGGATAAATTATACTTCCCTCTAGAAGCTTTAGTATTTCTTTCCTTACCACTTCTTTCATCCTAGGATTTAACCGTCGTTGGTGATCAACAACCGGTTTAGCGTCTTTATCCAATTTTATTTTGTGCCGGCACAGAGTGGGACTAATGCCCTTAAGATCATCAAGAGTATATCCAATGGCAGCATGGTGCTTCTTTAGAGTTTACAATAATTCCTCTTCTTTCTGCTCTGAATGGTTAGCACTAATAATAACATGATATATCTTCTTTTCATCAAGATAAGCACACTTAAGAGTACCAGGTAATGGTTTGAGGTCAAACACGGGCTCACCCTTGGGTGGAGGGGGATCTCCTAGGATTTCAACATGCAAGTTGTGTTTAATAAAGGTCCCTGTTCAAAGAATACTTCATCTATTTCCCTTCTCTCATTCATAAACACATCATTTTCATGGTCTTGCAAATATTGTTCTAAAGGATCGTTAGGAGGCACGACAATAGAAGCAAGACCGATAATTTCATCTTTACTATGCAATTCTTTATCACGGGGTTGTCTACAAAATTTAGCAAAGTTCAAATCATGAGACATATCCCCTAAACCAACAGTAACAATATCCTTTTTGCAGTCTATCCTAGCATTAATAGTATTCAAGAATGGTCTACCAAATATAATGGGACAAAAGTCATCTTGTGGGGAACCAAGAACAACAAAATTAGTAGGGTATTTAACTTATCCACACAAGACTTCAACATCTCTAACAATCCCAACTGGTGAAATAGTGTCTCTATTAGCAAGTTTAATTGTAACACCAATACCTTCTAACTCAGCAGGTGCAATATCGTGCATAATTTCCTCGTATAAGGAATGAGGTATTGCACTCGCACTGGCACCCATATCACATAAGCCATGATAGCAATGATCTCCTATTTTAACAGAAATAATAGGCATGCCTACAATAGGTCTATGTTTATTTTTAGTATCGGGTCTAGCAATTCTAGCAGCTTCATCACAAAGGTAAATAACATGCCCATCAATATTATCGACCAAGAGATCCTTAACCATAGCAATACTAGGTTTAAATTTAATTTGCTCAGAGGGTGTAGGTGTTCTAGTATTACTCTTACGAACCACAATTGAAGCTTTAGCATGATCCTTTATTCTAGCAGGGAAGGGTGGTTTCTCAATATAAGCGGTAGGAACAATATGATCAACATTATAAGTGACAATCTTCTCTTCAACTTTAACAGGTTCAACTACTTTTACTTCAATGGGAGGATGATATTTAAACCACTTCTCCTTAGGGATATCAACATGAGTAGCAAATGATTCACGGAAAGAAGCTACTATCTCAGAGTCTAGTCCATATTTAGTGCTAAATTCACGAAAAACATCGGTATCCATAAAAGATTTAACACAATCAAATTTAGGTATTATCCCTGACTCCTTACCTTTGTCGAGATCCGAATCTTCAGAGTTGCATTTAATTCTTTCCAATAAATCACATTTGAATTCAATAGTCTTCAACGTAAAAGAACCAGTGCCAGAAGTATCGAGCATGGAGCGATTATTCAGAGAAACCCGAGCATAATTTTTTTGAATAATAATTTCTCTTGAGAGCTCATGATTGGGGCATGCATATAACATTGACTTAAGCCTCCCCCAAGCTTGAGCGATGCTTTCTCCTTCGCGTGGCCAATATATATATATATATATATATATATATATATATATATATATATATATATATATATATATATATATATATAATTACGATCACGATGAACGTGATGCATAGGATAAATTTTTTGATGAAATTCCAATTTCAATCGGTTGTAGTTCCATGATCCCATATCATCGCATAGCCTAAACCATGTCGATGCCTTTCCCTTCAAAGATAAAGGGAAGACCTTCTTCTTGATAAAATCCTTGGGCATACCTGCAAGCTTAAATAATCCACAAAATTCATCCACATAGATTAGATGCAAATTGGGATGCAATGTTCTATCTCCTGTAAAGGGATTAGCTAGCAGGTTCTGTATCATACCCGTAGGAATTTCAAAGTAAACATTGCAGTAGGTTTAGTAGGTTGAGGAGCAACTCTGTAACGCCGGGTAATCACGCTACGGTAATTCTCTGCTAATGATGCCACGTCATCGTGTTACTGTTGATAACATCACGTTAATCGAAAACCCCGTTCCCCCGTTCGAAATAAGAACCCGAAAAAGAAATAAACAATATAAGTTTTCAAAATGTTAAATAAAAATGTTCGGGCGGTGCTAAATATTGCAAGATCAATTATGGTGTAGTTATTACAATTTCTAAAACTGCCTAAGTATTTTAAATAAAATAAATCAGAAAAGGAATAATTAAATAAAAGAAAAGGAAAAACAAACAACAAAAAAA
The DNA here is from genome assembly GCA_902687465.1 of Secale cereale. Classification (NCBI taxonomy): domain Eukaryota; kingdom Viridiplantae; phylum Streptophyta; class Magnoliopsida; order Poales; family Poaceae; genus Secale; species Secale cereale. The sequence continues at coordinate 698,146,026 of LR738711.1, read as the reverse complement.
TGAAATAAAAACTAACAGACCCCCCCGGCCCAACCGGCCCAACCGACCCCTATAACCCCCCACCCCACAGTGGGGGAAAAATACCCCCCACACCCCACCGACACTTCCTCCCCCCCTTCTCTCAACTGGATCGGGAGCGGAAACCCCATCGACGCCCGACGCCGGCCTTCGATCGCCGCCGCCTGGAGCTGCCTCGCCACCGTCGCCGTCGTCCTCGACCACCCCCCGACCCCCGCTGCCAAGTTCCCTACAAACCGCAGTGAGCCCCCCTCCTCCTCTCCTCTGCCTCGCACGCCCTGTCCGCACCCCGGCGGACCTCGAACGCACGCGCGGCCCCGCTCCCGCGCCGTTGCGCCCCGCTGCACCCGCCTCGCCGTGCGCAGCTGCCTCGTGCGCCAGCCACCGCGGCCTTGCGCGGCCTCGCGCCGGCCCCTCCTGCCGCGGCCGCCCGCTCGCCGCCTCTGGCCGCCACGGCCCCGCCCCGCCGTTCCACCGCGTCGCCGTGGCTCCCCTCCGCTCTGCGCCGCCTGCCTTGCCTCGCCCTCACCACGACCACGCGAGGCCGGCGCCCATAGCCGCCGCGCTCCCCACCTCCACCACCGCGGCCCCCTCCATTCTCCCCGACGGGCCACCGCCGCTCCGGCCGCCCCATCCCCACGCTCGCCGGACCGCCGCTCCGTGCCGGCCGCACCCCCTCGCTGCGCCGCTCCGGCGTACTGCCTGGGCGGGCGTCCTAACGGGGCTGGCGCCCACGCGCCCGTTGCCTGCCCATTCGCCCGCCCTGCTAAGCGCCCGAACCGCCCCGATAGGCCCTCTGGCCCAATGACAAGGGGGGCCCGCCCCCAGAACGTTAAAAAAAGGATTTAAAAAAACAATAATAAAAATAAATAAATAAATAAATATTATTAATTAATTAATTAACAAATTAATTAAGTTAATTAATCCTGTTTAATTAATCTAATTAACTAGTTAGTTTAACTAAATAGTAATTAGATTAGATAAACCCAAATTAAGCTAAACATGTATGACAGGTGGGACCCACTGGTCAGGTTGACCAGTCAACCATGCTGACGTCAGCATGATGTCATGCTGACGTCAGCATGATGTCATGCTGATGTCATAAATCCTTTTCGAATTAATTGAATCAATATTAAATTCCAGAAATTAATAAAAACTTTAGAAAATCATATCTTTTAAATCGTAACTCGGATGAAAATACTTTGTACATGAAAGTTGCTCAGAATTTCGAGACACATCCGAATACGCAGACCGATCATCAACCACACGTCCCTAGCATACCGAACTCGCAACTTTCACCCTCCGTTTTATCCGCCCGAAAACGCGAAACACCGGGAATACTTTTCCGGATGTTTCCCCCCTTCGTCAGTATCACCCGATACTGCGTTAGGGCACACTTAGCACCGCTACATGTCATGTCATGCATCGTCATGCATCTGTTCGCATTGTATTCACTGTTTCTTCACCCTCTTCTCTCTGGTAGACTACGAGACCGACGCTGCTGCTGCCCCGATCGACTACGGTGTTGACGACCCCACTTTGGCTGCCAAGCTTCCAGGCAAGCCCCCCCCTTGATCAACCTGATATCGCCTATTCTTCTCTCTACTGCTTGCATTAGAGTAGTATAGCATGTTACTGCTTTCGATACTCCTATTCTGTTGCATAGCCTGTCATTGCTGTTACCACTGTTGATACTTTACCTGCAATCCTAAATGCTTAGTATAGGATGCTAGTATTCCATCATTGGCCCTACACCCTTGTCTGTCTGCCCTGCTATTCTATCGGGCCATGATCACTTGGGGGTTATCACGGGTATATATTACATACACATATACATGATACTTGATGTGACTAAAGTCGGGTCGGCTCGTTGAGTACCCGCGGTTGATTCACGGATTGGGGGCTGAAAGGACATACTTTCTCGATGGCCCTCTATGTGGATCTTTGTGGCGGAGTGACAGGGCAGGTTGAGACACCCAGTGGAGAGGTGGCCTGGCCCTGGTCGTTGTCCGCGGTTATTTCATAATAACACGCTTAACGAGTTTGGATATTTGATCTGAGTCTGGCCGTTGGCCTATACGCACTAACCAACTACGTGGGAATAGTTATGGGTACTCCACGTCGTGGTATCAGCCGAAGCCTTCTTGACGTCAGCGGCTTAGCGGCGCGCGCCGGGTTGGACCGCGTAACGTAACTTCCTTAGTAATGGAGGTTGCTAGGTCTGCTCACCGGCCGCCCTCGCAATGTGCAGGTGTGCATTGGGCGATGGGCCCAGACCCCTGTGTGCTTAGGACTTAGACCGGCGTGCTGACCTCTCTGCTGTGCTTAGGTAGGGCTGCGACGTGTTGATCTTCCGAGGCCGGGCATGACCCTGGAAAGTGTGTCCGGCCAAATGGGATCGAGCGTGCTGGGTTATGTGGTGCACCCCTGCAGGGAAGTTAATCTATTCGAATAGCCGTGTCCCTCGGTAAAAGGACGACCCGGAGTTGTATTCCGACCTCATGATAACTAGAACCGAACACTTGATAAAACACACCCAGATGAGTTCCAGATATAACTCGGTGGTTTCTCTCTCACAGGGTGATGTGCGGGAGGATCGCCGAGTAGGATTATGCTATTCGTTGATACTTGGTGAACTTACCATCTATTCTCTCCTACTGCTACAAGATGGAGGCTGCCAGAAACGTAGTCTTCGTTTGGATTAGCTTTCCCCCTCTTATCCTGGCTTGCTGCAGTTCAGTCCACCGATATTACCCATATCATTGTTACCATTGCATATGTAGTATAGATCCTTGCTTGCGAGTACTTTGGATGTGTACTCACGGTTGCTTTGCTCCCCCTTTTCCTACGTCTGTTCCTTCTTCTCGGATGATGCAAGCAGATGGTGGAGCCCAGGAGCCAGACGCCCCCTACGACGACTCCTACGACACCGGAGGCACCTACTACTACGTGCAGTCTGCCGACGACGACCAGGAGTAGTTAGGAGGATCCCAGGCAGGAGGCCTGCTCCTCTTTTGATCTGTATCCTAGTTTGTGCTAGCCATCTTATGGCACCTTGTCTAACTTTATGTCTGTACTCAGATATTTGTTGCTTCCACTGACTTGTCTATGATCGAGCACTTGTATTCGAGCCCTCGAGGCCCCTGGCTTGTAATATGAAGCTTGTATGACTTATTTTACTTTTAGAGTTGTGTTGTGATATCTACCAGTGAGTCCCTGATCTTGGCCGTACACATTTGCGTGCATGATTAGTGTACGGACAAATCGGGGGCTTCACAAGTTGGTATCAGAGCCGACTGCCTGTAGGAATCCCCCTTCCACACTCCTTGGCCGAAGTCGAGTCTAGACATTGCAAAACTTTTACTAACATGGCTGTGTGGCTTATGGGCCCACGTCGCCATTTGGGTGGTACTAGATTCTTTTACTCCTCGATCTATACTCCGGGATTCTGAACACTCTCCTATTTCGGGTAAAACGATTTTACTAACTCTAACATTAGGATCCCCGAGACCCCTCACCCCAAAGTTGGATTAGCCATAGTTATTGTTTAGAATAGAATTTTGCATAATCCCCACATTGTCAATTGACTCCTTTGAAACATCTTTGTTTTCAGATGGAACCCACGAGGCAGGTCGTGCGCTACATGCAGGCCTTTGGTACCTCGGGATCACCTGCCGTGCTAGTTGAGATGATGACCTATCTGGGTTATCGCTGGCACCCTGAGTATACCGTGTACGAGAAGTACCAGGACTTTAACCAAGAGCAGTATCGTGCCATCGTCCGCCTCTACTCGCGTGCAGATAACTCCTCTACTGTGCTGCACACCGCTCATGGTGTTGGAGTGACCATCGATATGGCAGTTCACGATGCTGCTTACGCTGCTCTGACACGTCTTCGTGGAGAGTTTCGGGCGTTGGACACTTCCCCTTTCAGGCACGTTGCTATCGCCTCCGACGATGGAGCGGAGGGATACTATACTGCTGCCTACTCCACCCTCACCCGAGAGCCCTTCCATCATCGGAACCTTGTTCTGCATGCTGATGGGCTGGATCGAGCTAACCGAGCTCTTCGCCACGAGTTGTACACCACCCGTCAGCACCTGTACCGCGCCTTGACGCTGTTGCACCCCTTTGTCCTATCTGGACAGCTGCCACCTACTGTGATCTACCCAGCTAGGACCGTGATGCCTCCTGGTGTCGGTTGGCCAGATGTGGGAGGCGACACTCCCACACCTGGTCCTCTGTTGCCACCTGGACGTCGGGTCCTGCATTAGAGTATCCACGGCCCTCAGGTTGATGGCGTGGAGGACTTCTCGTTGCAGCACTGCCAGCTGTCAGACTACCTCTACCTCCACAGTTCCGCCTGGGACTGATGTAGTCTTGCTTATTAGTACTAGATGCATTCGCCGCGAGCCTGCGTGCCGCCTATGATGTCCTTAGTTATGTACTGAACTCTGTGTACTGAACTCTATGCATGCACCCCTTTTGTAATATATGCCGACTATTATGTGGTATTTTACGTGCTCCTTTCATTATGCATGTTTCATTCATGAATGATTCTTGTGTTTACAAATTTCTCAATGCTGAACTACCCCTGTTATATATTAGCAGGATGGTTAGACCAGCTGGCCGTGGTCGTGGTGGCAACGCCCCACCACCGCCCGAATACATGGCCGGTATGATCCAACAGTTGGAGATGAATCGCCAGTTCATGGAGACTGTCATGGCTCAGTTCCCTCATCCCAACATGGGTCAGCAGCAAGGCGCAGTGACACTCAATGACTTTGCTCGCCTCAACCCATCCATCTACCGCAGCTCAACTCAGCCTCTTGATGCTGATGACTGGCTCCGTGACATTGCTTTTGAACTGGAGTCTGCTGGAGTTGCCGCTGCCAACTATGTCACCTTTGCGGCATACTATCTGAAGGGTCCCGCTGCTCAATGGTGGGACAACCACAGGCGTACACTGCCTGCTGGAAAAATTATCACTTGGCCGGAATTCCAAGCTGCCTTTCGTGCCCGCTTCATTCCTCAGGGAATCATGGATAGGAAGAAGCGTGAGTTCCGCAACCTCACCCAGGGCAACAAGACTGTGGATGCTTATCAACGGGAGTTTCTGGACTTATCCCGCTATGCTGAAGAAGACATTGCCACTGATGCTCGCAGACATGAAAAGTTCTGTGACGGACTTCAAGCTGACATCAAGCTCGCACTTCTTGTGCATGACTTTGGAGATTTCGCCACCTTGGTGAACAAAGCCATCCAGGTTGAAACTGGTCTGCAGGAACACCACATCACTCTCAGGCGCAACCGTGAACCAAGCTCATCCTCGGGCCCTCCCTCACAGAAGCGTAGGGTCTGGATTCCCAACAATGTGTACCGTCCAGCTGCACCTGCTCCAAGGCAGTCATATGCTGCACCTCGCCTGCCTCCACCGCCTAGGCAGCCAAGACTTCCAGCTGCACCACTCCCAGCTCCTGCTTCTGCCCCCAATGATGGTCTATGCTACAAGTGTGGTCAGCCAGGGCACCTTGCTAGGAACTGCTTCCAGAATCAGAACCAGCTTGCACTGCCTACAGCTGGTCGTGGGAACAATCAGCCCCGCAACAACAATGCCAAGCCTTACGGTCGTGCTCAGGCCAACCACGTTGATCTCAGTGAGGCTCAAGACCAACCTGCTACTGTGATGGGTACTCTCCTTGTTAATTCAGTACCTGCATCTGTTTTATTTGATTCAGGAGCATCGCATTCATTCATATCAGAAGATTTTGCATACAAGCATGGCATTAGAAGTGAGGACATGAAAACTTCGGTATTAGTACACACCCCTGCGGGCCAATGTCGAACCTCCATGGTTTGCCACGACGTCCTCGTGGAAATCGATGGACTGGAATTCTATGCCTCTCCCATCATACTGGGGTCTTGTAACATCGACCTCATCCTGGGAATGGATTGGCTGAAAGCGCATACCGCTTCTATCGCTTGCGGCACAAAAACCGTCCACCTATTACACCCTTCTAATGAGATAGTAAGCTATCAAGCTTGTCTGGTTCAAAATGTTGAAGCCCGTCTTTATGCATTGAATGCATTGAACGCTTCACCACTCGAGGGTATCGAAAACATTCCTATCGTATGCGAGTTCCAGGATGTCTTTCCTGAGGAACTTCCAGGGATTCCCCCTGCTAGAGCTGTCGAGTTCATCATCGACTTGAAACCAGGCACCACTCCTATAGCCAAACGACCCTACAAGATGCCACCTCATGAACTCATTGAGCATAAGGAGGAAATCGACAAATCTCTTGCTAGTGGTTTCATTCGCCCGAGTTGCTCTCCTTGGGGAGCACCTTCCCTCTTTATCAGGAAGAAGGATGGGACAAACCGATTGGTCCAAGATTACCGTCCTATCAACCAAGCAACTATTCAGAACAAATATCCGCTCCCTCGAATCAATGATCTGTATGATCAACTGGCTGGTTCATCAGTGTTCTCTAAACTCGACTTGAGGTTGGGTTACCACCAGATCTGTGTTCGTGAAGATGATATTCCAAAGACCGCCTTTGTAACTCGATACGGTTCGTTCGAGTACACTGTCATGTCATTCGGCCTGAGAAATGCTCCAGCTACATTCTCTCGCCTGATGAATTACATATTCATGGAATACCACGACAAATTCGTCGTGGTTTATCTGGATGATATCCTTGTATTTTCCAAGAATAAGGAAGAACATGCTGAACATCTTCGCCTTGTACTGGAAAAGCTTCGAGAGCATCAACTTTATGCTAAGTTTTCCAAGTGCGAGTTCTGGCTTCCTGAAGTAACCTACCTTGGGCATGTCATCTCCAAGGATGGTATTGCCGTCAACCCTGAACGAGTTCAGGCCATTCTCGATTGGACTCCTCCGAAGAATGTCAAGCAAGTCAGAAGTTTTCTCGGTCTCGCCAGCTATTGCCGTCGATTCGTCGAGAACTTCTCCAAGATCGCCAAGCCTCTGACTGGTCTACTTCACAAGGGCGTTAAGTTCGAGTGGACAGGCAAATGCCAGGAAAGTTTCCAGGCGCTTTAGGACAAGCTGACTTCTGCTCCAGTGCTTGCTCCACCTGATACTAAGAAGGACTTCGTCATTTACTGCGACGCTTCTCGTCAAGGATTAGGCTGTGTCCTAATGCAAGAGCACAGAGTAATTGCTTATGCCTCTCGTCAATTGCGTCCTCATGAAGAGAACTACCCAGTTCACGACCTTGAGCTTGCTGCTGTCATTTATGCGCTAAAACAGTGGCGACATTACCTTCTCGGTACTCGTTGCGAGATATTCACCGACCACCAAAGTCTGAAGTACTTGTTTACTCAACCAGACCTGAACCTCCGTGAGCAGAGATGGATGGAGACCGTAGCAGATTTTGACTTGGGTATTTCCTATACCCCGGGTAAGGCTAATGTGATGGCTGATGCCTTGAGCCGCAAGTCATATTGCAACCACCTCGAGGTTCGGAAGGTTCAACCCTCGCTTGTTGAGGAATTCAGAAGGCTGAACCTCCATATTGTTCCTCCTGGTGCACTCGCTCCCCCTCCTGAAGAATTCCCTAAAATGAACCTCCATGTTGTTTCCCAGGGTTCTCTCAATACCCTGGTTGCTAAACCAGATCTCGTGGACGCCATCAAGTGGATTCAGAAGGCGGACGACGAAGTCAAGAAGATTAAACACTATCTCAAAAGGGGAAAGCCCTCATTTTTCACTATTGCCGATGATGGCGCCTTATACTTCAAAGGCCGCTTAGTGGTACCATGTTCGAGAGAAAACCTGGGCAAGACGCAGGAGGTTATGAAAGAAGCTCATGATACACCTTTGACTATTCATCCCGGTAGTACCATGATGTACCAGGACATTCGTCAGAGATTCTGGTGGTCTAATATGAAGCAAGACATTGCTCGTTATGTTGCTGAGTGTGACATTTGCCGTCATATCAAAGCAGAACATCAAAGGCCTACTGGAACTTTGCAACCTATCTCTATTCCTGAATGGAAATGGGACCATGTTGAAATGGACTTCGTCACTGGATTTCCCAAATCGCAGAGAGGTAATGATGCAATTCTTGTCGTCATTGACCGGCTTTCTAAAGTTGCACATTTTCTAGTAGTCAAAGAAGCAATTACTGCTAGTCAGTTGGCAACTCTCTACATGTCCAGAATTGTTTCACTTCACGGTATTCCACTGGTTATCAGTTTAGACCGTGGCAGTTTATTCACTTCAAGATTCTGGGAAAGTTTCCAAGAAGCTATGGGAACACATCTGTCATTCAGTACTGCCTTTCATCCTCAGTCGAAAGGGCAAGTTGAACGCGTCAACCAAGTTCTCGAAGACATGCTTCGAGCTTGTGTTATTTCCTTCGGCAAGAAATGGGAGGAATCTCTCCCGTATGCTGAGTTCTCTTATAATAATAGCTATCAAGCTAGTCTGAAGATGGCTCCCTTCGAGGTGTTATATGGACGAAAGTGCCGAACCCCTCTAAACTGGTCAGAAACTGGGGAACGTTCACTCTTCGGTCCGGATATTATTCAACACGTTGAAGAGCAAGTCCACGTCATTCGCGAGAATCTGAAGACTGCTCAGTCACGTCAGAAAAGTCAGTATGACCATCATCATCAAGACATGGTCTATCAACCTGGCGAAAAGGCTTATCTTCGAGTTACACCAATGAAGGTTGCTCACCGCTTCGGGATCAAGGGCAAATTAGCTCCTCGCTATATTGGTCCATTCACTATTCTTGAAAGGCGTGGAAAGGTGGCATATCAACTGGAGCTGCCACCGAATCTTTCTCAGGTTCACGATGTGTTCCACGTGTCTCAACTCCGTCGCTGCTTCAAGGACCCAGTCCGCGCAGTGGACTATGAAGTGCTCGAGTTGCAACAGGACCTCTCCTATAAAGAGCATCCGGTCCGCATTCTCGACCAAGCTGAACGTCGCACACGTCAGAAGGTGATCAAGTTCCTCAAAGTCCAGTGGTCGCATCACTCTGAAGATGAAGCCACTTGGGAATGCGAGGATCGTCTTCGTGAAGAATACCCCGCACTGTTTCCTTCTACCTCCTAAATCAAGGGACGAGATTTCTTGTAGTGGAGGAGATTTGTAACGCCCGGGTAATCACGCTACAGTAATTCTCTGCTAATGATGCCACGTCATCATGTTACTGTTGATAACATCATGTTAATCGAAAACCCCGTTCCCCCGTTCGAAATAAAAACCCGAAAAAGAAATAAACAATATAAGTTTTCAAAATGTTAAATAAAAATGTTCGGGCGGTGCTAAATATTGCAAGATCAATTATGGTGTAGTTATTACAATTTCTAAAACTGCCTAAGTATTTTAAATAAAATAAAACAGAAAAGGAATAATTAAATAAAAGAAAAGGAAAAACAAACAACAAAAAAATAAATAAAAACTAACAGGACCCCCCGGCCCAACCGGCCCAACCGACCCCTATAACCCCCCACCCCACAGTGGGGGAAAATATCCCCCACACCCCACCGACACTCCCCCCCCTTCTCTCGACTGGATCAGGAGCGGAAACCCCATCGACGCCCGACGCCGGCCTTCGATCGCCGCGCCTGGAGCTGCCTCGCCACCGTTGCCGTCGTCCTCGACCACCCCTCGACCCCCGCTGCCAAGTTCCCTACAAACTGCAGTGAGCCCCCCTCCTCATCTCCTCTGCCTCGCACGCCCTGGCCGCACCCCGGCGGACCTCGAACGCACGCGCGGCCCCGCTCCCGCGCCGTTGCGCCCCGCTGCACCCGCCTCGCCGTGCGCAGCCGCCTCGTGCGTCAGCCACCGCGGCCTTGCGCGGCCTCGCGCCGGCCCCTCCTGCCGCGGCCGCCCGCTCGCCGCCTCTGGCCGCCACGGCCCCGCCCCCCCCGTTCCACCGCGCCGCCGTGGCTCCCCTCCGCTCTGCGCCGCCTGCCTTGCCTCGCCCTCACCACGGCCACTCGGGGCCGGCGCCCATAGCCGCCGCGCTCCCCACCTCCACCATCGCGCCCCCCTCCATTCTCCCCGACGGGGCACCGCCGCTCCGGTCGCCCCATCCCCACGCTCGCCGGACCGCCGCTCCGTGCCGGCCGCACCCCCTCGCTGCGCCGCTCCGGCCTACTGCCTGGGCGGGCGTCCTAACGGGGCTGGCGCCCACGTTCCCGTTGCCTGCCCCTTCGCCCGCCCCGCTAAGCGCCCGAACCGCCCCGATAGGCCCTCTGGCCCAATGACAAGGGGGGCCCGCCCCCAAAACGTTAAAAAAGGATTAAAAAACAATAATAAAAATAAATAAATATTATTAATTAATTAATTGACAAATTAATTAAGTTAATTAATCAAGTTTAATTAATCTAATTAACTAGTTAGTTTAACTAAATAGTAATTAGATTAGATAAACCCAAATTAAGCTAAACATGTATGACAGGTGGGACCCACTGGTCAGGTTGACCAGTCAACCATGGTGACGTCAGCATGATGTCATGCTGATGTCATAAATCCATTTCGAATTTAATCAATATTAAATTCCAGAAATTAATAAAAACTTTAGAAAATCATATCTTTTAAACCGTAACTCGGATGAAAATACTTTGTACATGAAAGTTGCTCAGAATTTCGAGACGCATTCGAATACGCAGACCGTTCGTCAACCACACGTCCCTAGCATACCGAACCCGCAACTTTCCCCCTCCGTTTTATCTGCCCGAAAACGCGAAACACCGGGAATACTTTCCCGGATGTTTCCCCCCTTCGTCAGTATCACCCGATACTGCGTTAGGGCACACTTAGCACCGCTACATGTCATGTCATGCATCGTCATGCATCTGTTTGGATTGTATTCACTGTTTCTTCCCCCTCTTCTCTCCGTTAGACTACGAGACCGACGCTGCTGCTGCCCCAATCGACTACGGTGTTGACGAGCCCACTTTGGCTGCCGAGCTTCCAGGCAAGCCCCCCCCCTTGATCAACCTGATATCGCCTATTCTTCTCTCTACTGCTTGCATTAGAGTAGTGTAGCATGTTACTGCTTTCGATACTCCTATTCTGCTGCATAGCCTGTCATTGTTGTTACCACTGTTGATACTTTACCTGCAATCTTAAATGCTTAGTATAGGATGCTAGTATTCCATCATTGGCCCTACACCCTTGTCCGTCTGCCCTGCTATTCTATCGGGCCGTGATCACTTGGGGGTGATCACGGGTATATATTACATACACATATACATGATACTTGATGTGACTAAAGTCGGGTCGGCTCGTTGAGTACCCGCGGTTGATTCACGGATTGGGGGCTGAAAGGAAATACTTTCCCGATGGCCCTCTGTGTGGATCTTTGTGGCGGAGCGACAGGGCAGGTTGAGACACCCAGTGGAGAGGTGGCCTAGCCCTGGTCGTTGTTCGCGGTTATTTCATAATAACACGCTTTACGAGTTTGGATATTTGATCTGAGTCTGGCTGTTGGCCTATACGCACTAACCAGCTACGTGGGAATAGTTATGTGTACTCGACATCGTGGTATCAGCCGAAGCCTTCTTGACGTCAGCGGCTTAGCGGCGTGCGCCGGGTTGGACTGCGTAACGTAACTTCCTTAGAAATGGAGGTTGCTAGGTCTGCTCACCGGCCGTCCTCGCAACGTGCAGGTGTGCATTGGGCGATGGGCCCAGACCCCTATGTGCTTAGGACTTAGACCGGCGTGCTGACCTCTCTGCTGTGCTTAGGTAGGGCTGCGCCGTGTTGATCTTCCGAGGCCGGGCATGACCCTGGAAAGTGTGTCCGGCCAAATGGGATCGAGCGTGCTGGGTTATGTGGTGCACCCCTGCAGGGAAGTTAATCTATTCGAATAGCCGTGTCCCTTGGTAAAAGGACGACCCGGAGTTGTATTCCGACCTCATGATAACTAGAACCGGACACTTGATAAAACACACCCAGATGAGTTCCAGATATAACTCGGTGGTTGCTCTCTCACAGGGCGATGTGCGGGAGGATCGCCGAGTAGGATTATGCTATTCGTTGATACTTGGCGAACTTACCATCTATTCTCTCCTACTGCTGCAAGATGGAGGCTGCCAGAAGCGTAGTCTTCGTTTGGATTAGCTTTCCCCTTCTTATTCTGGCTTGCTGCAGTTCAGTCCACCGATATTACCCATATCATTGTTACCATTGCATATGTAGTATAGATCCTTGCTTGCGAGTACTTTGGATGAGTACTCACGGTTGCTTTGCTCCCCCTTTTCCCCCTTTTGTTCCTTCTTCTCGGATGATGCAACCAGATGGTGGAGCCCAGGAGCCAGACGCCCCCTACGACGGCTCCTACGACACCGGAGGCGCCTACTACTACGTGCAGTCTGCCGACGACGACTAGGAGTAGTTAGGAGGATCCCAGGCAGGAGGCCTGCTCCTCTTTCGATCTATATCCCAGTTTGTGCTAGCCATCTTATGGCACCTTGTCTAACTTTATGTCTGTACTCAGATATTTGTTGCTTCCACTGACTTGTCTATGATCGAGCACTTGTATTCGAGCCCTCGAGGCCCCTGGCTTGTAATATGAAGCTTGTATGACTTATTTTACATTTAGAGTTGTGTTGTGATATCTACCGGTGAGTCCCTGATCTTGGCCGTACACATTTGCGTGCATGATTAGTGTACGGACAAATCGGGGGCTTCACAAACTCTTTACTCTACTAGTCGGGGTGAAGATACCCCGAACAAGCCCCCTCAAAGGATTATGTTCCATAGTAACAAGTGACAGTAAATTTTAGCACACTATATAAATTTTTCCTTACCAAATTCCACTTACCAAAGGCACTTCACTCCCCGGCAACGGCGCCAGAAAAGAGTCTTGATGACCCACAAGTATAGGGGATCTATCGTAGTCCTTTCGATAAGTAAGAGTGTTGAACCCAACGAGGAGCTGAAGGAAATGATAGGCAGTTTTTAGTAAGGTATTCTCTGCAAGCACTGAAATTATCGGTAACAGATAGTTTTGTGATAAGGTAATTGGTAGCAAGTGACAAAAGGTAAAAGTAAATAAGGTGCAGCAAGGTGGCCCAATCCTTTTTGTATCAAAGGACAAGCCTGGACAAACTCTTATATAAAGTAAAGCGCTCTCGAGGACACATGGGAATTATCATCAAGCTAGTTTTCATCACGATCATCTGATTCGCGTTCGGTACTTTGATAATTTGGTATGTGGGTGGACCGGTGCTTGGGTGCTGCCCTTACTTGGACAAGCCTCCCACTTCGCTTTACTTTATATAAGAGTTTGTCCAGGCTTGTCCTTTGATACAAAAATAATTGGGCCACCTTGCTGCACCTTATTTACTTTACCTTTTGTCACTTGCCACCAATTACCTTATCACAAAACTATCTGTTACCGATAATTTCAGTGCTTGTAGAGAATACCTTACTGAAAACTGCCTATCATTTCCTTATGCTCCTCGTTGGGTTCGACACTCTTACTTATCGAAAGGACTACGATAGATCCCCTACACTTGTGGGTCATCAAGACTCTTTTCTGGCACCGTTGTCGGGGAGTGAAGCACCTTTGGTAAGTGGAATTTGTTAAGGAAAAATTTATATAGTGTGCTGAAATTTATTGTCACTTGTTACTATGGCTCAAAATCCTTTGAGGGGCTTGTTCGGGGTATCTTCACCCCGACCAGAAGAGCAAAGAGTTGCTCCTCAACCTACTGCACCTACTGAAAATGTTTGCTTTGAGATTCCTTCGGGTATGATAGAGAAACTGCTTGAAAATCCCTTTACAGGAGACGGAACACTGCATCCCGATTTACATCTAATCTATGTGGATGAAGTTTGTGGATTGTTTAAGCTTGCAGGTATGCCCGAGTATGTTATCAAGAAAAAGGTATTCCCTTTATCTTTGAAGGGAGATGCATTGACATGTTTTAGGCTATGCGATGATATGGGATCATGGAACTATAATCGTCTGAAGTTGGAATTTCATCAGAAGTTCTACCCTATGCACCAGGTTCATCGTGATCGTAATTATATTTATAATTTCTGGCCTCGTGAAGGAGAAAGCATCGCTCAAGCTTGGGGGAGGCTTAAGTCAATGCTATATGCATGCCCAATCATGAGCTCTCAAGAGAAATGATCATTCAAAATTTTTATGCTCGGCTTTCTCTTAATAATCGCTCCATGCTCGATACTTCTTGTTCTGGCTCTTATATGATGAAGACTATTGAATTTAAATGGGATTTATTGGAAAGAATTAAACGCAACTCTGAAGATTGGGATCTCGATGAAGGTAAGGAGTCAGGTATGACCCCTAAATTTGATTGTGTAAAAGCTTTATGGATACCGATGTTTTCCGTGAGTTTAGCACCAAATATGGACTTGACTCTCAGATAGTAGCTTCTTTCTGTGAATCTTTTGCTACTCATGTTGATCTCCCCAAGGAGAAGTGGTTTAAATACCATCCCCCTATTGAAGTAAAAGTAGTTGAACCTATTAAAGTTGAAGAAAAGACTATAACTTATAATGTTGATCCTGTTATTCCTACTGCTTATATTGAGAAACCACCTTTCCGCGTTAGGATAAAGGATCATGCTGAAGCTTCAACTGTAGTTCGTAAGAGTAATACTAGAACACCTACAGCCTGTGAGCAAATTAAAGTTGAACCTAGTGTTGCTATGGTTAAGGATCTCTTGGTAGAAGATTTAGATGGACATGTTATTTACCTCTAAGAAGAGTCTGCTAGAATAGCCAAACCCAATGCTAGGAATAAACATAAACCTGTTGTAGTCTTGCCTGTTATCTCTGTTAAGATAGGAGATCATTGCTATCATGGTTTATGTGACGTGGGTGCTAGTGCGATTATTATCCCTTTTGATTTGTATAACGAAATTATGCTTGATATTGCACCTGTTGAGTTAGAAGGGATTGATGTTACTATTAAGCTTGCTAACAGAGATACCATTTCACCAGTTGGGATTGTTAGAGATATTGAAGTCTTGTGTGGGAAGGTTAAATACCCTGCTGATTTTCTTGTTCTTAGTTCCCCTCAAGATGAATTTTGTCCCATTATATTTGGTAGACCCTTCTTGAATACTGTTAATGCCAAGATAGACTGCGTGAAAGATATTGTCACTGTTGGATTAGGGGATATGTCTCATGATTTTAACTTTGCTAAATTCCGTAGACAACCCCTTGAAAAGGCACCACCCAGTAAGGATGAAATTATTGGTCTTGCTTCTATTGCCGTGCCACCTAATGATCCTTTAGAACAATACTTGCTAGACCATGAAAATGATATGCATATGAATGAGAGAAGGGAGATAGATGAAATATTCCATACACAGGGACCCGTATTGAAAAACAACTTGCCTGTTGAAATCCTAGGGGATCCTCCTCCACCCAAGGGTGATCCCGTGTTTGAACTTAAACCTTTGCCTGATAATCTTAAGTATGTTTATCTTGATGAAAAGAAGATATATCCTGTTATTATTAGTGCTAACCTTTCAGAGCAGGAAGAAGAAAAATTATTGAAAACTCTGAAGAAGCATCGTGCTGCTATTGGATATACTCTGGATGATCTTAAGGGCATTAGTCCCACTATATGCCAACACAAGATAAAATTGGAAGAAAATGCTAAACCGGTTATTGATCATCAGCGACGGTTAAATCCTAAAATTAAAGAAGTGGTAAGGAAGGAAATTCTAAAGCTTCAAGAGGCAGGTATTATCTATCCAGTTGCTGATAGCCAGTGGGTAAGTCCTGTCCATTGTGTCCCTCAGAAAGGAGGTATGACTGTTGATGGGCCTCTAACCCCTCGTTGGTTACCCCAAGTGGAAGGTGTAAGATGTAGTGTTGTGGAAGTTTTTCCCTTAGCAAAGATGCCAAGGATCGAATCCCCAGAGACTCCTAGGTTCAACAAGTAGGTGTCAACTGCTAACGGCGCCAGATATTAGCAATCAACGTGGACCTGCACACAGATACAAATAACTTTGCTCCCAACGAGTACAGAGAGGTTGTCAATCCCTCCGGCCTTGTAGTTCACAAAGGATTAAACGCAAGTGATAGTAGTGATAGATAATGTTTGCAATAGTAAGTAAAAGCGAAAAGTAAATAGCGGATGTGATCAATGATGGTAATATGGACCGGAGTCTCATGATGTTCACTAGTGATGTCTCTCTCCCAAAAGACGATAAAACAGCTATGTGAGGTAAACGAATTACAGCTGGGCAATTGACAGGACCACAAATGCAAACCAATGCTGAATACATTGCAAGAAAGGTTGAGGTTCAAAGCATGGGCGGTACGCCAAAGTAAGTAGACCGAAATCCATCAATATCTACTACTAATCATCCACCTTGAGATATCTATCCAGAACATCTCGCTGGTATTAAGTTGCGAGCCCCACCCATAGTGTAAACTCAAAGCAACAGACAACTGCATTAAAAGAACTTTGCGTAAAGTAAACAATCCTTGCACCCGCGGGCACAAGCACCGTTGTTTTCCCCCTTGTGGCAACAGCACATCCCCTAGACTCATGTTTCTGTCACTCAAGCTAGTCATCGAGGGGCATGAACCCACAATCGAGCATAACGTTCCCTCTTGGAGTCACTACCTACTACTCAGCCAAAGCAATAAATAACAACAGAGAACATGCAAGAATTACTTATGAACATAAATATAAAAGAGGTAGATCAAATATATTACTCAAGAACAATCTGAACATCATCTCATAATCCATCGGATCCCAGCAAACTCATCATAGCAACAGCATAAGGATTACATATGTGCCTCGATCATGTAGGGCAGCTCACGAGGACTAATTAGTGAAGCACAAGAACGGGAGTAGAACATCACATAGCTACTGGTCATGGACTCATGGTCCAAGGGAGACTACTCACAAATCATCCGGGAGGCGTCCATGGTGGTGGAGAGGCTCCCGATGATGATTCTCCCCTCCGGCAGGGTGCCGGGAAGAGTTCTCCTGGTGCTCCCGATCTTGGAAGCGGCGCCGGCGGCGGAACAAAGATGAGATCGCGAAAAAGAGTTCCCGTCCCGAGGGTTTCGAAGGACGCTCTAAATATATGCCAAAGGGGGGCACCAGACGGGGCTCGGGGGGCCCAGGCGCCCCCCCGGCGCGGCCCAGGGGGGGCGCGCCGCCAGGGCGCCTGGAGCCCTGGTGCCCCCCCGGCTGTCCTTAGGGCGCAAGGAAGTTTCCGGAACACTAATTTTTTATATAATTTTTCT
The DNA here is from genome assembly GCA_902687465.1 of Secale cereale. Classification (NCBI taxonomy): domain Eukaryota; kingdom Viridiplantae; phylum Streptophyta; class Magnoliopsida; order Poales; family Poaceae; genus Secale; species Secale cereale. The sequence goes on along the minus strand of LR738711.1, from coordinate 698,128,773 downwards.
GGATTTTTCCTGGCAGTTCTCATACCGTGAAAACCTAAAATACAAAAATAGCCGAAAACAGAAACTGGCACTGGGGTGCACTGGATTAGTAGGTTAGTCCAAATATGATCAAAAGTGTATGGAAGTGTATAAATATCATAGCAATATCACCCAAAAGTGGCATGGAGCAAGCAAAAATTATAGATACGTTTTGGACGTATCAACATCCCCAAGCTTAATTCCTACTCGTCCTCGAGTAGGTAAATGATAACAAGAATAATTTCTATGGTGACAAGCTATTAACCATATAGGACTTTTTTATAGTCATATGACAAAAGCTTACTGAGACAATGATTCTATAGTAATTAAGTTCCCTCATGAGAAAATCACAAATGACTGAAAGTTTTACAATATGAAACTGAAACATCAAAAAGATTTGCAATGAACATGATGTGCAAATATGATAAAGTGATATCTAGCTTGCCCCCTTTAGTGAAGCAAAACATAAATGCAGGGGCACCTCCAAGGTTTAAGTGATGACTAAATACAATGATTTCAGAATAAACGATATCACAATCTTGCAAAAGACAATGCTACTTTGAGACAATGCACATTACACTCAGAATGACAATCATGCTCTCACTAGTCGGTGCTTGAAGAAAGAAGGTGGAGACTCAACATAAAAGTAAAAGAATGGTTATGTGCTAGAGCTTTTTATTTTGAAAACATAGAAGCAATTTTGTCAACGGTAGTAGTACTTCATATGTGTCATGCATAAGACATCCTATAAGTTGCAAGCCTCATGCATCGAATACCAATAGTGTTCGCACCTTGTCCTAATTAGCTCGGATTTCCATGGATTGTCATCGCATTACATATGTTTCAACCAAGTGTCACAAAGGGGTACCTCTATGCCACCTGTACAAAGGTCCAAGGAGATAAATCACATTTGATTTCTCGTTTTTGATAGATCTCAACTTGAGGACATCCATACCGGGACAACATAGAAAATAGATGATGGACTCCTCTTTAATGCATAAGCATATTCTCATAAGAGATTGAGGATTAATGTCCAAGCTAAAACTTCCACCATGATACATGGCTTTGGTTGGCGGCCCAATGTTCTTCTCTAACAATATGCATACTCATTCAACCCAATGGCAAATCACCCTTACTTCAGACAAGACGAACATGCATAGCAACTCACATGATATTCAACAAAAGTGTGACAGTTGATGGCGTCCCCAGAAACATGGTTACCGCTCAGCAAGCTACTTATAAGAAATAAGATACATAAGCAACATATTCTTTACCACAATAGTTTTTAAGCTACTTTCCCATGAGCTATGTATTGCAAAGTTAGTTCGCTTAGTACAGGTGGAGGTTAGCAAAAGACTGGGAGCGACCAACTAAGAGAGCAATGACGGTCATAATCATGCAGAGCGACAAAGCAATATTGAATCAGGCATGGAAGTTATATCGCTACTCAGAAATAAAAGATCATCAAGGCTTGACAGACTTTCTTTACGGTCTTAAATATGCGTGAGCATACGCCAAGTCAATCAAAATAAATTCTTGAGGGAAGATATTACTAAACCATACCACATTATAGGCAAACAAACCATGTTGGTACTCCAATAACACATTGGGAATCCCCCAGCTATTTGAGACTAACCATAAGAAAACCTGCACTACTAAGCGCCATCATGCAAGTAGCATCTTTATCATAGACATATTAACCAATGCAACACAAGCAAACTCTCTTAATAAGGTGAGCATGGTAATTAAAGAGAGTTCAAGCAACCAACTAAACAAAAGCTCTTTGAAAAAGATAAGCATGAATACTAAGAGCAGAGCATGATAGTAGCTATTAAAAGACAAAGAACACACACAACAAAGATAGACATGAAAATTCTATGTTATGTTCTAGGTAGAAGTGGAGCGTGTTTCTCTCCCACATAAAGAAAGCTGAGTTCCGACTCGTTATGGAAAACTAAAAAGAAAACTAAAAGCAAGACGCTCCAAGCATAGCACATAACACATGAAGTGATAAAAATATAGCGGAACGAAAGACGAACTGATAATGTTGATGGAGAAGGGGATGCACGGGGGCATCCCCAAGCTTAGACGCTTGAGTCTCCTTGAATATTTCTTGGGGGTGCACGGGGGCATCCCCAAGCTTGAGCGCTTGACACTCCTGAATCTTTTTATCATCTTCCCTCGCACACTTGAAAACTCCCTTCATACATAACTCATCATAATCTGATTAGCGAGGTTAGTACCCTTAATAAAATAATTGCACCTTGCTGGAAATAAACATATTCTTGAAGTTCTACTGTTTCTTAAGATTGCCAAAAGGTTTTTGCAAAGAAAAAGCAAGCTCTTGGTTTGCAAAATGAAGGAAAGGCAAAACAGGACAGAATCTGTGAAAAATAGAACAGCAGGTAGTAACTGATTTGTTCGGGGTACTTCTGCAACTCAACTCAAAAAACTTAGAACAGACGCACGAAAGACAATTATATAGAGAACGCTGTCAAAATAATTCAGACCAAAAAGATGATCTGGTGATTTTATACGAATTTTTCTATCCAAGGACAAAATCTGTTTCCTGGACAGCGCCTCACAACTTTTGAACTTTCTAGCAATCAGAGGCTATACTTGGCACAAATATGAAAAGCAAGGATACAATGATGATGCTACTGTAGTAAACAATATCAAGACACAACAAAAGCAAAATAAATTTATTCATTGGGCTGCCTCCCAAAAGCGCTTTCTTTTATGCCTTTAAGCTAGGCATAATGCATATAGATCAAGTTGTATCAATTGAACCATCATCAAGATCATCAAAAAGCTCTTCAATAATACAACTAGTCTTAAGAGGACTCTCAAATAAAGGCCTCATAGAGATACTTCTAGGTAGAAGACCAAAAGGATAAAAGTCAAGGGAAGATTCATTTATAAATTCATTACAGAGAGGTGTTTCTTCCAAAGTCTTTACAGTTTCAACCCCTTTGGCAATAGATGGATTACTTTTAGAACGGGGAGCCTTTGGGACGTGAACGAACTTAGGCTCCCTCTTTGCCGGAGTTTCTACCTTTTTGGTTTTGATCGAGGAGAAAGTAGTTCCTAAGGTATCAAATATTTCCTCAATCTTGTCTATCCTAGAAGAGTCCAAGTCATGGGATTTGACGGTCTCCAAAATTTTGAAAATTTTATGCATGGAGCTATCAAGCCTATTCAACTTCCCTTGGATCTTATGATCCAACTCATTCATCTTATTAATGCTTGGCATCTCTAGCTCTATCCTTTCAAGTTTTTTCATAATGTGAGCTAGGGTGATGTCCTCTCGAATGCTAACAACAGGGAGATTCCCAACAAGATTTTCAATAATACTAAGAGACTCCCAAACTGGGGCCTCTAGGAAATTCCCATTGATAGCAGTATCTAGAATAAACCTATTCCAAGAAGTAATTCCAACATAAAAATTTCTAAGCAAGATAGTAGTAGGTTGCTTCTTGGTGGCTCTTTTTTGTGAATCATTAATTCTATACCAAGCATCTTTCAAACTTTCCCCACCTCTTTGTTTAAAGGTGAGAACTTCTGCCTCGTCAAAGACAAAAGGACCCGACATATTGACAACTAAAGAATGAGATAACTATTTTTGTGATTTTTGATAAAAGATACTAAAGCAAAAACTGAAAGGTAAACTAACAAGACTAAAAAGCAAAGGTAAAAGATAGCATGCAACTCCCCTATCCTGAAGAGTGGAGTCCCCGGCAACGGCGCCAGAAAAACTCCTTGATGGGCCTCTAACCCCTCGTTGGTTACCCCAAGTGGAAGGTGTAAGATGCAGTGTTGTGGAAGTTTTTCCCTTAGCAAAGATGCCAAGGATCGAATCCCCAGAGACTCCTAGGTTCAACAAGTAGGTGTCAACTGCTAACGGCGCCACATATTAGCAATCAACGTGGACCTGCACACAGATACAAATAACTTTGCTCCCAACGAGTACAGAGAGGTTGTCAATCCCTCCGGCCTTGTAGTTCACAAAGGATTAAACGCAAGTGATAGTAGTTATAGATAATGTTTGCAATAGTAAGTAAAAGCGAAAAGTAAATAGCGGATGTGATCAATGATGGTAATATGGACCGGAGTCTCATGATGTTCACTAGTGATGTCTCTCTCCCAAAAGACGATAAAACAGCTATGTGAGGTAAACGAATTACAGCTGGGCAATTGACAGGACCACGAACGCAAACCAATGCTGACTACATTGCAAGAAAGGTTGAGGTTCAAAGCATGGGCGGTACGCCAAAGTAAGTAGACCGAAATCCATCAATATCTACTACTAATCATCCACCTTGAGATATCTATCCAGAACATCTCGCTGGTATTAAGTTGCGAGCCCCACCCATAGTGTAAACTCAAAGCAACAGACAACTTCATTAAAAGAACTTTGCGTAAAGTAAACAATCCTTGCACCCGCGGGCACAAGCACCGTTGTTTTCCCCCTTGTGGCAACAGCACATCCCCTAGACTCATGTTTCTGTCACTCAAGCTAGTCATCGAGGGGCATGAACCCACAATCGAGCATAACGTTCCCTCTTGGAGTCACTACCTACTACTCGGCCAAAGCAATAAATAACAACGGAGAACATGCAAGAATTACTTATGAACATAAATATAAAAGAGGTAGATCAAATATATTACTCAAGAACAATCTGAACATAATCTCATAATCCATCGGATCCCAGCAAACTCATCATAGCAACAACATAAGGATTACATATGTGCCTCGATCATGTAGGGCAGCTCACGAGGACTAATTAGTGAAGCACAAGAACGGGAGGAGAACATCACATAGCTACTGGTCATGGACTCAAGGTCCAAGGGAGACTACTCACAACTCATCCGGGAGGCGTCCATGGTGGTGGAGAGGCTCCCGATGATGATCCTCCCCTCCGGCAGGGTGCCGGGAAGAGTTCTCCTGGTGCTCCCGATCTTGGAAGCGGCGGCGGCGGCGGAACAGAGATGAGATCGCGAAAAAGAGTTCCCGTCCCGAGGGTTTCGAAGGACGCTCTAAATATATGCCAAAGGGGGGCACCAGACGGGGCTCGGGGGACCCAGGCGCCCCCCCGGCGCGACCCTGGGGGGGGGGGGGCGCCGCCAGGGCACCTGGAGCCCTGGTGGCCCCCCCGGCTGTCCTTCGGGCGCAAGGAAGTTTCCGGAACGCTGATTTTTTTTATAATTTTTCTGGATTTTTCCTGGCAGTTCTCGTAACATGAAAACCTGAAATACAAAAACAGCCGAAAACAGAAACTGGCACTGGGGTGCACTGGATTAGTAGGTTAGTCCAAATATGATAAAAAGTGTATGGAAGTGTATAAATATCATAGCAATATCACCCAAAAGTGGCATGGAGCAAGCAGAAATTATAGATACGTTTTGGACGTATCAACTGTCGTTCCCAATGATAAAGATCAATTGATCCCACAAAGAATAGTTACAGGTTATAGGATGGTAATTGATCAAATGCTAGAAAGGTTATCCAAACATAATCATGTCTGCTTTCTAGATGGTTATTCTAGTTTCTCTCAAATACCTGTGTCAAAAGGGGATCAAGAAAAGACCACTTTTACTTGTCCTTTCAGTACCTTTGCTTATACACGTATGCCTTTTGGTTTATGTAATTGATACGTCCAAAACGTATCTATAATTTCTGCTTGCTCCATGCCTCTTTTGGGTGATATTGCTATGATATTTATACACTTCCATACACTTTTGATCATATTTGGACTAACCTATTAACTCAGTGCACCCCAGTGCCAGTTTCTGTTTTCTGCTGTTTTTGTATTTCAGGTTTTCCCATTACGAGAACTGCGAGAAAAATCCCGGAAAAATTATATAAAAAATCAGCGTTCCAGAAGGTTCCCGGTAGCCAAAGTACATCCGGGGGGGGGGGGCACCAGGGCTCCAGGCGCCCTGGTGGCGCGGCCCCCCTGGCCGCGCCGGGGGGCGTCTGGCCCCCCCGAGCCTCGTCTGATGCCCCCCTTTGGCATATATTTATACCGTCTCCCGAAACCCTCGAGACGGGAACTCTTTTTCGCGATCTCATCTCTGTTCTGCCGCCGCCGCCGCTTCCAAGTTTGGGAGCACCAGGAGAACTCTTCCCGGCACCCTGTCGGAGGGGAGGATCACCACCGGGAGCTTCTCCACCACCATGGACGCCTCCCGGACGAGTTGTGAGTAGTCTCCCTTGGACCATGGGTCCATGACCAGTAGCTATGTGATGTTCTCCTCCCGTTCTTGTGCTTCACTAATTAGTCCTCGTGAGCTGCCCTACATGATCGAGGCACATATGTAATCCTTATGCTGTTGCTATGATGAGTTTGCTGGGATCCGATGGATTATGAGATTATGTTCAGATTGTGTTTGAGTAATATATTTGATTCACCTCTTTTATATTTATGTTCGTAAGTAATTCTTGCATGTTCTCCGTTGTTATTTATTGCTTTGGCCAAGTAGTAGGTAGTGACTCCAAGAGGGAACGTTATGCTTGATTGTGGGTTCATGCCCCTCGATGACTAGCTTGAGTGACAGAAACATGAGTCTAGGGGATGTGCTATTGCCACAAGGGGGAAAACAACGGTGCTTGTGCCCGCGGGTGCAAGGATTGTTTACTTTACGCAAAGTTCTTTTAATGCAGTTGTCTGTTGCTTTGAGTTTACACAATGGGTGGGACTCGCAACTTAATACAAGTGAGATGTTCTGGATAGATATCTCAAGGTGGATGATTAGTAGTAGATGCAGATGGATTTCGGTCTACTTACCTCGGCGTACCGCCCATGCTTTGAACCTATACCTTTCTTGCAACTTAGTCAGCATTGGTTTGCGCACATGGTCCTATCAATTGCCCAGCTGTAATTCGTTTACCTCACATAGCTGTTTTATCGTCTTTTGGGAGAGAGACATCACTAGTGAACATCATGAGACTCCGGTCCATATTACCATCATTGATCACATCCGCTATTTACTCTCCGCTTTTACTTACTATTGCAATTATATCTATCACTACTATCACTTGCGTTTGATCCTTTCTAAACTACAAGGCCGGAGGGATTGACAACCTCTCTGTACTCGTTGGGAGCAAAGTTATTTGTATCTGTGTGCAGGTCCACGTTGATTGCTATTATTTGGCGCCATAGCAGTTAACACCTTCTTGTTGGAACTGGGAGTCTCAGGGAAATCGATCCTTGGTATTGCCAAGGGAAAACTTCCGCTACACTGCATCTCAAACCTTCCACTTGGGGTAACCAACGAGGGGCGAGAAGCCATCAAGCAAAGTTTTCTGGCGCCGTTGCCGGGGACTCCACTCTTCAGGATAGGGGAGTTGCACGCTATCTTTTACCTTTGCTTTTTAGTCTTGTTAGTTTACCTTTCAGTTTTTGCTTTAGTATCTTTTATCGAAAATCACAAAAATAGTTATCTTGCTTGCTTGCTACTATGGGTTCCACCGAGAATACCAAGTTGTGTGACTTCACTAGTCATAACAACGATGACTTTATCTGCACACCTATCACTACACCTGCCACTTCAGCACCTTCATATGAGATTAAACCTGCTTTGCTGAACTTAGTCATGAAAGATCAATTTTCCGGTGCTGGAGATGATGCTGCTTTACACTTAAACAATTTTGTTGAACTTTGTGATATGCAAAAGTACCAAGAAATAGATGGTAATATTGTTAAGCTTAAGCTTTTTCCTTTCTCCTTGAGAGGAGGAGCTAAAATTTGGTTTCAGTCTTTGCCTAGAAACATCATAGATTCATGGGACAAGTGCAAAGATGCTTTTATTGGAAAATACTATCCACCTGCTAAAATTATCCAACTAAGAAGTAACATAATGAATTTTAAACAATTGGATAATGAACACGTTGCCCAAGCTTGGGAACGTATGAAATCTCTTATCAAGAACTGCCCTACTCATGGTTTGACTACTTGGATGGTTATCCAAACTTTTTATGCAGGCTTGAACTTTACCTCGCGGAACTTGTTAGATTCGGCCGCGGGAGGAACCTTTATGTCAACTACACTTGGTGCTGCCACAAAGCTTCTTGATGAGATGATGACATCCTATTCCCAATGGCACACCGAACGCGCTCCAACAGGTAGGAAGGTAAACTCTGTCGAGGAGATTTCCTCCCTAAATGAAAAAGTTGACTTGATCATGTCTCTACTTTCGAAGCAATCTTCTATTGATCCTCGTGATGTTCCTTTAAATTCTTTGATTGCTCAAGAACAAGTAGATGTGAACTTTATCTCTAGAAACAATTTTAATAACAATGCTTATAGGAGTAATTTTGGTAGCAATCCTAGACCGTTCCCCTCTAATTCTTATGGGAACAACAATGCTTATCCTAGCACCAAGAACTCCACTACTGAACTAGAGATTATGCTTAAAGATTTCATCTCTACCCAAAAAGCTTTTAATAATAGTGTAGAAGAAAAACTAAACAAACTAGGTGATCTCTCTTCAAAGGTAGACAATTTAGCCAATGAAGTAGAATTGCTTAAAATTAGAACTTCTCCTCTTGAGGAGAGGAAGGTCACTCCTATGAATGCTATTCAAGTGCAAATTAATTAAAACATTAGGATGATGGCTAAACTTAAAGAGAGATGGGCTAGAGAAAGGGAGGAAGAAGATAGAATTAAGAGCCTTCCTACTCACCACACTGTTGTTACTATCCAAGTTGTTGAGGATATCCAAACTCTTAGCACCCAATGCACTCCTGGTCCCGATGGACCTATTAATGGTGATGCTATGAGTATAGAAACTACCAAACAAGTGAACCTAAAGGACACCACTACCACCTTACTTGATGGTAGTGACCTTGATTTTGATAATTGCACTCTTACCGAAGTTATTGATTTCCTTCACAAGATGTCTAGAGACCCCCGCACTAGCACGATTAATCTTGCCTTCACAGAGCATATCACTAATGCTCTTATCAAAGCTAGGGAGGAGAAACTTAGAGTAGAAGCCTCCATACCTAGAAAGCTAGAAGATGGTTGGGATCCTATGATTAAAATTAAGTTGAATAACTTCTCTTGCTATGCTTTATGTAATATTGTAGCTAGTACCTCCATTATGCCCAAAAGACTATATGATATGCTTAAATTGAAACCTTTTTATTCTTGTTCTTTTGGTGTTCGTCTCGTTGATTCTTCCATAAAGAAACCTTTGGGGAGGATCGATGATGTTCTTATCATTGTCAATGACAACTATGTTCCCGTTCATTTTACTATTATGGACATTGAATGTGAACCTTCTTGTCCAATTATTTTGGGACGTCCTTTTCTGAGCACCGTTGGTGCTATCATTGACATGAAAGAGGGGAATATTAAATTTCAGTTTCCTCTCAAGAAAGGGATGGAACACTTCCCTCGAAAGAAGATTAAGTTACCTTTTGAGTCTGTTATACGGGCTAGCTATTCTTTTACTCTTGATAAAACTTGATCTCTATGCATTATGCCTAGCTTAAAGGCATAAAAGAAAGCGCTTTTGGGAGGCAGCCCAATGAATAAATTTTATTTTGCTTTTGTTGTGTCTTGATGTTGTTTACTACAGTAGCATCATCATTGTATCTTTGCTTTTCAATTTTGTGCCAAGTGTAGCCTCTGATTGCAAGAAAGTTCAAAAGTTGTGACGTGCTGTCCAGGAAACAGATTCTGTCCTTGGATAGAAAAATTCGTATAAAATCACCAGATCATCTTTTTGGTCTGAATTTTTTCGACAGCGTGCTCTATATAATTGTCTTTCGTGTGTATGTTTTGAGTTTTTTGATTAGAGTTGCATAAGTGCCCCGGAAAAATCATTTACTACCTGCTGTTCTGTTTTTCACAGATTCTGTCCTGTTTTGCCTTTCCTTCATTTTGCAAACCTAGAGCTTGCTTTTTCTTTGCAAAAACCTTTTGGAAATCTTGAGAAACAGTAGAACTTCAAGAATATCCTTATTTCCAGCAAGGAACAATTATTTTATTATGGGTACTAACCTCGCTAATCAGATTATGATGAGTTATGTATGAAGGGAGTTTTCAAGTGTGCGAGGGAAGATGATAAAAAGATTCAGGAGTGTCAAACGCTCAAGCTTGGGGATGCCCCCATGCACCCCCAAGAATTATTCAAGGAGACTCAAGCGTCTAAGCTTGGGGATGTCCCCGTGCATCCCCTTCTCCATCAACATTATCAGTTCGTCTTTCGTTCCACTATATTTTAATCACTTCATGTGTTATGTGCTATGCTTGGAGCGTCTTGCTTTTATTTTTCCTTTTTAGTTTTCTTTAGCTTTTCATAACGAGTCGGAACTCAGCTTTCTTTATGTGGGAGAGTAACACGCTCCACTTCTACCTAGAACATAGCATAGAATTTTCATGTATATCCTTGCTGTGTGTGTTCTTTGTCTTTTAATAGCTACTATCATGCTTAGCTATTAACTTTCATGCTTATCTTTTTTAAAGAGCTTTCGTTTAGTTGGTTCCTTGAACTCTCTTTAGTTATCATGCTTATCTTATTAAGAGAGTTTGCTTCCGTTGCATTGGTTGATATGTCTATGATAATGATGCTACGTGCATAATGGCGCTTAGTAGTTCGTGTTTTCTTATGGTTAGTCTCAAATAGCTGGGGGGTTCCCAATGTGTTATTGGAATACCAACATGATTTGTTTGCCTATGATGTGGTATGGTTTAGTAATATCTTCCTTCAAATAATTTATTTTCATTGACTTGGCGTATGCTCACGCATATTTAAGATTGTAAAGAAAGTCTGTCAATCCTTGATGATCTTTTGTTTCTGAGTAGCGTTATAACTTCCATGCCTGATTCAATGTTGCTTTGTCGCTCTGCATGATTATGACCGTCATTGCTCTCTTAGTTGGTCGCTCCCAGTCTTTTGCTAACCTCCACCTGTACTAAGCGAACTGACTGCTTGTGCATCCACATTCTTTAAAACCAGTTATGTCATATGAGTCCACCATACCTTCCTACATGGTATTTACCTGCCATTCCTAACGGAGACTTGCATGTACCATCTCGAAATTATTCAAAGAAAAGCATTCCTATTTTGTGCCTCTGTTGTAAGTTCATGAGGAAGTAGTAGTTAATTCATAATCTTTTTAAGTTGGACAAGCTTCACCCCGGGATTGCATGTATAATGTGCAAACCCATAATACGAGAAGGAACTGGCATTGAGTGCGCCCGGCTCAAAATTAATGTAACAAACAAACCCTCCTTCACGCTTTGTTCATGAGAAATCAGAAAACTTTGGCAGTGATAAACAAAGGAGATTAAGAGGATGTGATCGTCCTCATTCGGGAGCCGTTCCTCGAAACTTGTCCATCTCAAGAAGTGATTGAGTTGTCTGCTAGCATTCGTTGACGAAACATGCATGATCTAAAAAAATTTATTACCTCTGTTTTAAAACCAAGAGCTCTGGTACATGTTTTGTCTTTGTTTCCGATTACGGGTTTTCAACCTTGCCAACAAAAGCCACGGTTCGAGAGTCTCCACCTTCTTTTAAAGCACCAACTACTGAGAGCATGATTGTCATTCTGAGTGTAATGTGCATTGTCCCAAAGTAGCATTGTCTTTTGCATGATTGTGATATTGTTTATTTTGAAATCATTATATCTAGTCATCACTTAAACCTTGGAGGTGCCCCTGCATTTATGTTTTGCTTCACTAAAGGGGGCAAGCGAGATATCACTTTATCATATTTGCACACCATGTTCATTACAAATCTATTTGATGTTTCAGTATCATATTGTAAAACTTTCAGTTCTTTGTGATTTTCTCATGAGGCAACTTAATTACTACAGATTCATTGTCTCAGTAAGCTTTTGTCATGTGACTATGAAAAAGTCCTATATGGTTAATAGCATGTCAGCACAGAAATTATGCTTGTTATCATTTACCTACTCGAGGACGAGCAGGAATTAAGCTTGGGGATGTTGATACGTCCAAAACGTATCTATAATTTCTGCTTGCTCCATGCCTCTTTTGGGTGATATTGCTATGATATTTATACACTTCCATACACTTTTGATCATATTTGGACTAACCTATTAACTCAGTGCACCCCAGTGCCAGTTTCTGTTTTCTGCTGTTTTTGTATTTCAGGTTTTCCCATTACGAGAACTGCTAGAAAAATCCCGGAAAAATTATATAAAAAATCAGCGTTCCAGAAGCTTCCCAGCA
>LR738711.1:698076492-698116536 GCA_902687465.1 Secale cereale | reverse complement strand
GCCTGGGCCCCCCGAGCCTCGTCTGATGCCCCCCTTTGGCATATATTTATACCGTCTCCCGAAACCCTCGAGACGGGAACTATTTTTCGCGATCTCATCTCTGTTCCGCCGCCGCCGCCGCTTCCAAGATCGGGAGCACCAGGAGAACTCTTCCCGGCACCCTGCCGGAGGGGAGGATCACCACCGGGAGCTTCTACACCACCATGGACGCCTTCCGGATGAGTTGTGAGTAGTCTCCCTTGGAATATGGGTCCATGACCAGTAGCTATGTGATGTTCTCCTCCTGTTCTTGTGCTTCACTAATTAGTCCTCGTGAGCTGCCCTACATGATCGAGGCACATATGTAATCCTTATGCTGTTGCTATGATGAGTTTGCTGGGATCCGATGGATTATGAGATTATGTTCAGATTGTGTTTGAGTAATATATTTGATTCACCTCTTTTATATTTATGTTCGTAAGTAATTCTTGCATGTTCTCCGTTGTTATTTATTGCTTTGGCCAAGTAGTAGGTAGTGACTCCAAGAGGGAACGTTATGCTTGATTGTGGGTTCATGCCCCTCGATGACTAGCTTGAGTGACAGAAACATGAGTCTAGGGGATGTGCTGTTGCCACAAGGGGGAAAACAACGGTGCTTGTGCCCGCGGGTGCAAGGATTGTTTACTTTACGCAAAGTTCTTTTAATGCAGTTGTCTGTTGCTTTGAGTTTACACTATGGGTGGGACTCGCAACTTAATACCAGCGAGATGTTCTGGATAGATATCTCAAGGTGGATGATTAGTAGTAGATGCAGATGGATTTTGGTCTACTTACCTCGGCGTACCGCCCATGCTTTGAACCTCTACCTTTCTTGCAACTTAGTCAGCATTGGTTTGCGCACATGGTCCTGTCAATTGCCCAGCTGTAATTCGTTTACCTCACATAGCTGTTTTATCGTCTTTTGGGAGAGAGACATCACTAGTGAACATCATGAGACTCCGGTCCATATTACCATCATTGATCACATCCGCTATTTACTTTCCGCTTTTACTTACTATTGCAATTATATCTATCACTACTATCACTTGCGTTTGATCCTTTGTAAACTACAAGGCCGGAGGGATTGACAACCTCTCTGTACTCGTTGGGAGCAAAGTTATTTGTATCTGTGTGCAGGTCCACGTTGATTGCTAATATCTGGCGCCGTAGCAGTTAACACCTTCTTGTTGAAACTGGGAGTATCAGGGAAATCGATCCTTAGTATTGCCAAGGGAAAACTTCCGCTACGCTGCATCTCAAACCTTCCACTTGGGGTAACCAACGAGGGGCGAGAAGCCGTCAGTAATGCACCTGCTACCTTTCAAAGATGCATGATGGCTATATTCTCTGATTTTTGTGAAAAGATTGTTGAGGTGTTCATGGATGATTTCTCCGTTTATGGAACTTCTTTTGATGATTGCTTAAGCAACCTTGATCGAGTTTTGCAGAGATGTGAAGACACTAACCTTGTCTTGAATAGGGAGAAGTGCCACTTTATAGTTAATGAAGGCATTGTCTTGGGACATAAAATTTCTAAAAGAGGTATTGAAGTTGACAAAGCTAAAGTTGATGCTATTGAGAAGATGCCATGCCCTAAGGACATCAAAGGTATACGAAGTTTCCTTGGTCATGCTGGGTTTTATAGGAGGTTCATTAAGGACTTCTCCAAAATCTCCAGGCCTCTGACTAATCTCTTACAAAAAGATATTCCTTTTGTCTTTGATGATGATTATCTAGAAGAATTTGAAATACTTAAGAAAGCATTGATCTCTGCACCTATTGTCCAGCCTCCTGACTGGAATTTACCCTTTGAGATTATATGCGATGCTAGTGATTATGCTGTAGGAGTTGTTTTAGGGCAAAGAGTTGATAAGAAATTGAATGTTATCCAATATGCTAGTAAAACTCTAGATAGTGCCCAAAGAAATTATGCCACTACTGAGAAAGAATTTCTAGCAGTTGTATTTGCTTGTGATAAGTTTAGACCCTATATTGTTGATTATAAAGTAACTATTCACACTGATCATGCTGCTATAAAATACCTTATGGAAAAGAAAGATGCCAAGCCTGGACTTATTAGATGGGTTCTCTTGCTGCAAGAATTTGACTTGCATATTATTGATAGAAAGGGAGCTGAGAACCCCGTAGCAGATAACTTGTCTAGGTTAGAGAATATACTTGATGACCCACAACCTATTGATGATAGCTTTCGTGATGAACAATTAGCTGTCATAAATACTTCTCATACTGCTCCATGGTATGCTAATTATGCTAATTATATTGTTGCTATGTTTATACCTCCTAGCTTCAGATACCACCAAAAGAAAAAGTTCTTCAATGATTTGAGACATTACTTCTGGGATGACCTACATCTTTATAAAGAAGGAGTAGATGGTATCATTAGACGTCGTGTACCTAAGCATGAACAGGAATAGATCCTATGCAAGTGCCACTCCGAAGCTTACGGAGGACACCATGCGGGAGATTGAACTGCACATAAGGTATTGCAATCCCGTTTTTATTGGCCTACTCTCTTCAAGGATGCCCGTAAGTTTGTCTTATCTTGTGATGAATGTCAAAGAATTGGTAATATTAGTAGACGTCAAGAAATGCCTATGAATTATTCACTTGTTATTGAACCATTTGATGTTTGGGGCTTTGATTATATGGGACCTTTTCCTGCCTCTAATGGGTACACACATATTTTAGTTGCTGTTGATTACGTTACTAAGTGGGTAGAAGATATTCCAACTAGTAGCATTGATCATAACACCTCTATTAAGATGCTTAAAGAAGTTATATTTCCGAGGTTTGAAGTCCCTAGATATCTGATGACTGATGGTGGTTCACACTTTGTTCATGGTGCTTTCCGTAAGATGCTTGCAAAGTATGATCCAACCATAGAATTGCATCCCCTTATCACCCACAGACTAGTGGTCAAGTAGAACTAAGTAATAGGGAGTTGAAACTAATCTTGCAAAAGACAGTTAATAGGTCTAGGAAGAATTGGTCCAAGAAACTTGATGATGCATTATGGGCCTATAGAACTACATACAATAATCCTGTGGGTATGTCTCCATATAAGATGGTATATGGAAAAGCTAGTCACTTACCTCTTGAGCTAGAACATAAGGCATATTGGGCTATTAAAGAGCTCAACTATGATGTCAAACTTGGCGATGAGAAGAGGTTATTTGATATTAGCTGTCTCGATGAATGGAGAACCCAGGCCTGTGAGAATGCCAAGCTATTTAAAGAAAAAGTTAAAAGTTGGCACGACAAAAGGATACGAAAGCATGAGTTTAACGTAGGTGATTATGTCTTGCTATAAAACTCTCATTTTAGATTTTTTGCAGGAATTTTTTTCTCCAAGTGGGAAGGACCTTACGTTATCGAGGATGTCTATCGTTCCGGTGCCATAAAAATCAACAACTTCAAAAGCACAAATCCGAAGGTGGTGAACGGTCAAAGAATCAAACATTATATCTCAGGTAACCCTATAAATGTTGAAACCAATATTATTGAAACCATAACCCCGGAGGAATACATAAGGGACACTTTCCAGAATGAGTCAGCCTCCGAAAAGGAAGAGGTATGTGATACGGTAAGTAAACCGACTCCAAAACAATTCTAAAGGCAATTTTTCTCCGTTTTGGAATATTTAGAAAAATAGAAAAATAAACCGTAGTCCGGAAGAGACACGAGGCGTCCACAAGGGTGGAGGGCGCGCCCCCTACCTCGTGGGCACCCCGTGTGTCCCTCGGACTCCGTTTTCTTGTAGGTTACTCCTTTTGGTCGGTAAAAATTCATTATATATACTCCCGAAGGTTTTGACCTCTGTATCACGCAAAAATCCTATGTTCTTGTTTAGAGCTGTTTTCTGCTAGGGTTTGCGAAGCCAGGCATCATGTCGTCTCCCTCCTCCAACAAGGAAGGCAACGTTTCCTGGCTAATGAAGATAGATCTGAAGAGGGAAGGATCCGAGGAGATCCACAAGGAGAAGAAGATCAAGATGGAGGTGGAAGATCCGGCTCCGGCCTCGGGAGAAGAAGACACCTCTAAATCCCTTCCTAATCTCTTTACCTCAACTGAGATAGAAGCTTTCAGGATGATTGAGTTAGCTCAGATTTGAAACAAGCATCTCACAAGTGAAAATATTTTGTTGAAGGATTACATAGCTGCTCTCAAAGGTATTATCCGCAAGCTGGAAGATCTCCTACGCTCGATATATGAGGATCCGCCGTCACTACTTGCAACTCCATCATCACCACCCCCAAAGAAGGAGACATAATCATATGGTTAAGGGCACTCCCCTTGGCAACTGCAAAGCTTGGGTGAGTGACCCCGGTATCGTATCACCATCACTCCTATCTTTACCGTTTTACTTAGTTCAATCCTTTTGGTAGTATCTTGATCTAGTAGAATAAAGTAGCATGATCTAGTAGTGAGCTTTTGCTTTGTGAGCTTTATCCTTTGCAATCGAGTCCGTGAGCTATAAAATAAAGATTAGTGTTGAGTCAAGGGCTTGATTTCCTCACTTGGGTCATGATAAAAAAAAGAAAACATAAAGAGTATCAGAGAGATCATATCGATCTTGTGGGCAGTAATGACTTCACATACAAGAGTATGATAAATAAAAGTTGTTGGGAGGTGACAAACATAGTTTTGGTCATCCTTGCAATTAATAGGAAGTAATAAAAGAAGAGAGGCTTCACATACAAATATACTATCTTGGACATCTTTTATGATTGTGAGCACTCATTAAAGTACGACATGCTAAAGAGTTGATGTTGGACAAGGAAGACAACATAATGGGTTATGTCCTCTTATATCCGAAATAAAGTATATTGTCATGGATCATCCAACATGTTGAGCTTGCCTTTCTTCCTCATGCTAGGCAAAACTCCACGCACTAAGTAGAGATACTACTTGTGCTTCCATACATCCTTAAACCCAGTTTTGCCATGAGAGTCCACCATACCTACCTACGAATTGAGAAAGATCCTTCCAAGTAAGTTGTCATGTTGCAAACTCGCTAAAATATGTATGATTTATTACCGTGGGAGAAATTAGCTTTATACTTGTGATATGGAAGTAATAAAAGCGACGAACTACATAATAAAGGTCCTTATCACAAGTGGCAATATAAAGCGAAGTTCTTCTATGCTAAGACTTCGTGCATCCAACCATAAAAACACATGGCAACCTATGCTTCCCTCTGCGAAGGGCCTATCTATTATTCCTGTCTTATAAGTGTCAAGGTGAAATCCACCTTTCCTTTTTACATTTTATCCTTTGGCAAGCACATTGTGTTGGAAAGATCCTGACATATATACCCACTTGGATGTAAGTTTTTATGATCTATTACTGTTGACATTACCCTTGAGGTAAAAGGTTGGGAGGCAACACCATAAGCCCCTATCTTTCTCTGTGTCCAATTAAAACTCCATAAACATAAGTATTACGTGAGTGTGATAGATTGTGAAAGACTATATGATAGTTGTGTATGCATGCTTGCTTAAAAGCTCTTATATTGACTCTTTTCGATATTATGATAAATTGCAATTGCTTCAATGACCGAGATCAAAGTTTTTTAGTTTCCAATGAAGTTTATGATTCATACTTGATATTGTCGATGATTTGTTACTTTAGCATAAGAATCAGATGACTATATTTACTTAAGTTGCTATTATGAGAATGATCATGATGCCCTCATGTCCGTATTTTGTTTTTATCGACACCTCTATCTCTAAACATGTGGTAATATTTTTCGATATCAGCTTTCGCTTGAGGACAAGCGATGTCTAAGCTTGGGGGAGTTGATAGGTCCATTTTGCTTTATGCTTATATGTTGATATTTATCGCTTTATGGGCTGTTCTTACATGTTTTATCACAATTCTTTTGCATTTTCTCTCTTATTTTACAAGGTTCACATGAAGAGGGAGAATGCCGGCAGCTGGAATTCTGGGCTGGAAAAGGAGCAAACTCTAGAAACCTATTCTGCACAACTCCAAAAGCCCTGAAACTCAACAGAATGCCATTTTAGAAAATATAAAAAATATCTGGCGAAAGAAGTCCACGAGGGGGGCCATCGGCTGTCCATGAGGGTGGGGGCGCGCCCCCTGCCTCATGGGCCAGCCGGAAGGCCCCCGATGCCCATCTTCTCCTATATGAGGTGTTTTGACCTGAAAAAAATATAAGGAGGCTTTCGGGACCATACGCCGCCGTCTCGAGGCGGAACCGAGGTGGAAACCAATCTAGGGCTCCGGCAGAGCTGTTCTGCCGGGGATACTTCCCTCTGGGAGGGGGAAATCGTCACCGCCGTCATCACGAACAACTCTCCCATCTTAGGGAGGGCTATCTTCATCAACATCTTCACCAGCACCATCTCCTCTCAAACCCTAGTTCATCTCTTGTATACAATCTTTGTACCCAAACCTCAGATTGGTACCTGTGGGTTGCTAGTAGTGTTGATTCTCCTTGTAGTTGATGCTAGTTGGTTTATTTGGTGGAAGATCATATGTTCAGATCCATTATGCATATTAATACCCCGCTGATCATGAACAATATTATGTCTTGTGAGTAGTTACTTTTGTTCCCGAGGACATGGGAGAAGTCTTGCTATTAGTAGTCATGTGAATTTGTTCTTCCTTCGATATTTTGATGAGATGTATGTTGTCTCTCCTCTAGTGGTGTCACGTGAACGTCGACTACATGACACTTCACCTTTACTTGGGCCTATAGGAAGGCATTGGGAAGTAATAAGTAGATGATGGGTTGCTAGAGTGACAGAAGCTTAAACCCTAGTTTATTCGTTGCTTCGTAAGGGGCTGATTTGGATCCATATGTTTTAGTCTATGGTTAGGTTTACCTTAATACTTCTTTTGTAGTTGCGGATGCTTGCATTAGAGGTTAATCATAAGTGGGAGGCTTGTCCAAGTAAGGGCAGCACCCAAGCACCGGTCCACCCACATACCAAATTATCAAAGTACCGAACGCGAATCAGATGATCGTGATGAAAACTAGCTTGACGATAATTCCCATGTGTCCTCGGGAGCGCTTTACTTTATATAAGAGTTTGTCCAGGCTTGTCCTTTGCTACAAAATGGATTGGGCCACCTTGCTGCACCTTATTTACTTTTACCTTTTGTCACTTGCTACCAATTACCTTATCACAAAACTATCTGTAACCTAAAATTTCAGTGCTTGCAGAAAATACCTTACTGAAAACTGCCTATCATTTCCTTCTGCTCCTTGTTGGGTTCGACACTCTTACTTATCGAAAGGACTACGATAGATCCGCTACACTTGTGGGTCATCAATTTACAAAATCTTAGCGCAAAAGAACGTCACTTTATATTGCCACTTGTGATAGGGATCTTTATTATGCAGTCCGTCGCTTTTATTACTTCCATATCACAAGATCGTATAAAGCTTATTTTCTCCACACTAATAGATCATACATATTTTAGAGAATTGCAACAATGACAACTTACTTGAAGGATCTTACTCAATCCATAGGTAGGTATGGTGGACTCTCATGGCAAAACTGGGTTTAAGGTTGTATGGAAGCACAAGTAGTATCTCTACTTGGTGCAAGGAGTTTTGGCAAGCATGAGTGGGAAAGGCAAGCTCAGCATGTTGGATGATCTATGGCAATATACTTTATTATGGATATAAGAAAACAAAACCCATTATGTTGTCTTCCTTGTCCAACATCAACTCTTTAGCATGTCATATTTTAATGAGTGCTCACAACCATAAAAGATGTCCAAGATAGTTTATTTGTATCTAAAACCTCTCTTTCTTTATTACTTCCTATTAATTGCAATGATGACCAAAACTATGTTTGTCAACTTTCAACAACTTTTATTCATCATACTCTTTATATGTGAAGTTATTACCTTCCATAAGATCAATATGATCTCTTTGATACTTTTTATATTTTCTTTTATTCTCTCATGACCATAACAAGGAAATCAAGCCCTTGACTATACACTAATCTTTATTATATAGCTCACGGACTTGATTACAAAGGTAAAGATCATAAAGCAAAAGCTCACAACTAGATCATGCTAACTTTATTCTACTAGTTCAACATATTACCAAAAGGATCGAACTAAGAAAAATGGTAAAGGTAGGAGTGTGATGGTGATACGATACCGGGGCACCTCCCCCAAGCTTGGCAGTTGCCAAAGGGATTGCCCATACCCATGTGATTATGTCTCCGTCTTTGAAGTTGGTGATGATGGAGTTCAAAGCAGTGATGCCGGATCATCATACATCGAACGTAGGAGATCCTCCAACTTGCGGATAATACCTTTGAGTGCAGCGATATGCTCCTTCAGCAAAATATTTTCACTTGTGAGATACTTGTTTTGTATTTGAGCTAACTCAATCATCTTGAAAGCTTCAATCTTAGTTGAAGTAAAAAGGTTTGGAAGGGGTTGAAGGATGTCTTCTTCTCCTATTGCCGGAGCCTGATCTTCCATAGTCTTCTTGATCCTATTCTCCTTGTTGATCTCCCCGGGTTCTTCCCTCTCCAGCTCTATCTTCATTAGCCAAGCATCGTTGCCCTCATTGTTGGAGGAGGACGATGACATGATGCCTGGATTTTTCAACCCTAGGAGGAAGTAGCTCGAAAGAAAAACAGATGATTTTTGCGTGATACGGTGGTCAAAACCTTCGGGAGAATATATAATGAATTGTTTTCGAACAAAAGAAGTAACGTGGAAGAAATCAGAATCCGGGAGGCACACGAGGTGCCCACGAGGCAGGGGGCGCGCCCAGGGGGGTAGGGCGCGCCCTCCACCCTCGTGCATGCCTCGTGTCCTTTCCGGACTGCCTCTTATTTTTCTATTTTTCTAAATATACCAAAATGCTGAAAAATTGCCATTAGAACTATTTTGGAGTCGGTTTACTTACCGTACCACATACCTCTTCCTTTTCGGAGTCTGAATCGTTCTAGAAAGTGTCCCTTTTGTATTCATTCGGGGTTACGGTTTCAATAACATCGGTTTCAACAATTATAGGATTACCTGAGATATAATGTTTGATTCTTTGACCGTTCATGTAGGCTTCTACATTTCTGTGGATCTGTGGCTCAAAAGTAGTGTGCACTACCCTTGCAAATGTAGAGCCTGCATTCTTCAATCCAAAGGGCATGCGTACGAAGCAATACGTGCCGCATGGAGTAATGAATGCAGTCTTCTCTTCATCTTCCTTGGCCATAAAAATCTGGTGGTAGCCTGAATATGCATCAAGGAAAGAGAGCAGCTCACATCTGGCGGTGGAGTCAACAATCTGGTCAATGCGCGGCAAGGGAAATGGATCCTTGGGACATGCTTTATTCACATCGGTGAAGTCTATACACAGTCTCCACTTCCCGTTGGCCTTACCCACGACAACTGGATTCGCTAACCACGTGGGATGGATCACGCCTCTAACCAGGCCTGCTGCTTCTAGTTTCTTGATCTCTTCGGCAATGAATTCTTGGCGCTCCACGGCTTGCTTCCTGACCTTCTGCTTGACGGGCCACGCATGAGGACAAACAGCAAGCTTGTGCTCAATTACCTTCCTGGGAACGCCGGGGATGTCAGATGGTTGCCATGCAAACACATCGACATTCGCCCGCAGGAAGGCAACGAGCGCGCTTTCCTATTTGCTGTCAAGTGTAGCACTGATGGTGAAGGTACCACCAGTGCCGTTCTCCTTGGCGGACACCTTCTTGGTTGCCGGTGGAGCGGCCATCCCCTTCTTGCACTTGCCGGTGGAGCTCGATGGGACGTCCTCGACGGCAGCGCAGCACTCCGAGGAGGTGCGTTTGCCGGAGTGGGCCCCAGAGCACTTGCCGGACTTGGTCTTGGTCTTCTTCCCCCCGGGAGCTTCAGCGGCAAGTGTGTTGCTCTCCGCTGCGGCTGCTGCGTCCCGGTATATCTTGTCGGCGCAGATAAGTGCGTCCTTCTTGTCGCCATGGACAGAGATGACGCTTATCGGCCCCGGCATCTTGAGTACGTTGTAGGCGTAGTGGGAAGCTGCCATGAACTTGGCGAGGGCAGGACGTCCAAGTATCCCATTGTATGGCAATGGGATATCGGCCACGTCAAAGGTTATCCTCTCCGTCCGGAAGTTAAGTTCCCCGCCAAAGGTCACTGGCAGAGTTATCTTCCCCTTGGGCTTGCTCCTTCCCGGGTTTATTCCTTGGAACGAACCGGTCTCTTCGAGCTCGCCATCTGGGATCTGGAGTTTCTTGATCACAGCTGAGGAGATCAAGTTTAGGCCGGCCCCGCCGTCAACCAACATTTTGGTGACCTTGAGGTTGCGGATGGTTGGTGAAACCAACATCGGCAAGCACCCGACCGCAGTGGTGCGATCAGGGTGATCCTCAAGATCAAAAATGATGGGCGTGCTGGACCACTTCAGCAGCCTGCGCGACTCAACGGGCGGCTCTGCTGCGTTTACTTCCCGCACCCACTGCTTGAGTTGGCGGTGGGAAGTATGCAGAGAGGTGCCTCCGCCGACACACAGGACCTCTGTGGCCTTCTGGAACTCCTGCTCGCTGTTATCACCTTCCTCCATGTCGTCGTCGTCCTCTTCTTCCTCGTCCTTGTCGCGGCCCCGGGGAGGTCGATCACCTTGCCGCTGCTTGGCCTTGCCGCGGCGTCCTCCCCGGCCATTGAATGGCCGCTTCTTGCTTGGCTCTCCTCCGCCACCTTGGGCCTTCTCCTTGTCGCGCCGCTCGTATTCAGCTTTCTGCTGTTCTACGAGGTACTCGACGCGCTTGCAGTTCGAAAGGTCATGACCCTTGGTGCGGTCGATTTTGCAATATTGCTTGTCGGAGCCGTCCTGCTTGTCGGCTGCCGCTACAGGGGCAGGCTCCTTGCCGGAGCCGCCGGCCTGTGCTGTCTTGGCGGGAGCCTCCTTGCCGGACTTCTCAACGACCAGCACTTCCTTGCTCTTCTTCTTTCTGTTGTTCCGCCGCCGGCTCTTCCTTGCCGGGGCGGCGTCGTCGCTGTCGCTTCCCCCCGCGCCAGCATCCTCTCCGGGGAGTCTCCTCCCCTCTTCGGCGCGCGCGCACTTGTCAGCCAGAGCGTAGAGCTCGCTGACATCCCGTATCTTGGTCATGGCCATCTCTTCTCGCATGCGGCGGTTACGCACGTTCTGGTGGAACGCGCTAATAACCGCAGCAGGGTGGACGTCGGGAATGTTGTGCTGCACGCGGCTGAATCATTGAATGTACTTGCGCAGGGGCTCTCCTTCCTTCTGGGCCAAGATGTGGAGATCACTCTCCTGGCCGTGGGGTTTGTGGCCGCCCGTGAAGGCGCCAACAAATTGGTGGCACAGATCTGCCCACGAAGAAATAGAGCCTTCCGGCAAGTGCATAAGCCAAGAACGAACGTTTGGCTTAAGCACCAGCGGGAAGTAGTTCGCCAGTATCTTCTCGTCGCGCCCCCCGGCAGCCTGCACCGCGATGGTGTAGATGCTGAGGAACTCCGAGGGGTGAGTCTTGCCGTCGTACTTCTCCGGTACGTCGGGCTTGAAGTTTTTCATGCTGGGCCACTGGACACGCCGCAGCTCACGGGTAAACGCAGGGCAACCTGCCGCGTACGGCAAGTCGCCTGGCTCACCGGGCGCGTGTGTGTCAACAGCGGTCCCAGCGCGCTGATCTGATTGTCGTCGGGCTTCTCGGCGGCGCTCGATTGTTGTTCGAGCATCTTCTTGTCGCCGGTCGTCAAGGACTTGGCGCTGGTCCCGACGAGACCGCGGATCCGACGACGCCGTGGAGTCGTCGTCGACGTTGATCCGGCGGGGAGGCGTCTTCTGCTTCCGCGGCGGGGAGTGCACGGTGGTCGCACCCCCGGCGGTCTTGTCGCTATCGGCCTTCGTCTTCTCGACTTGCCGCGGCTGTGATGTCTCCGGCTGCTGCGGCGTGTCGTTGTTGGCGAAGGCGATGAGGCTTTGAATCGTCGCCCTCCAGTCTTCGGCCTTGTCTGCCGCTGGAGGGAAATCAAGGAGCAGTTGCGCTCTTGCGAGTGCTTCTGCTGGAGAGGAGGGGAGCGGGGGCGAGCGGTGCGAGGAGCGAGATATGCTCGGACTTCTAATAGGGTTAGAAGGAGCAGTCTCTCGCCCCGGCGACCGCGCCTTGCTCGTGCCAGGACGGTGGCCCGGAGCATCCCGTGAACCTCCGGTTTGCCCTTGCCCCAGCAAGCGGATGGTACCTCCTGTACCACGGCGCTGCTGGGTTGTAGTCTGCTGAGATGGACGTGGCGCATCTACGGACACCGAAGCTCGGTCGTCCGTCTTGTCCTTGGATTTGGTGGCGCCGTGAGTTTCCTCGCCGGCGACCACCCTTTCGCCTGCGTTTCCTCCACCTACCGTTGGTTCTGGTGGCGGTGGAACAGACGTAGACGGGCCTCCGACCTCCGAAGCCTTCTTCTTCGGGGCCATGCTGTTGTTGCTGATGAAGTTGGAGAAGTTGGAGAGGTTGATGAAGAATGCGCCCGCGTGAGCGCCGGATCAGGTTCGCACAACCTCGACGCCCCCTACCTGGCGCGCCAAAGATGTCGGGGGAAACTGTCCACCACGAGCACCTATGGGACCGGAGCCCCTTGTTCGTTGCGGTAAAGGAGCGGAGGGAGCACGAAGAGCAGATCGAGGAGAGCACGCGGGCAGTTTACCCAGGCCCGGGCCGCGTCGGACGCGTAAAACCCTACTCCTGCTTGATTTGTATTGAGCTTGAGGGCTCAGGAGCTCAAAGAACTAGCTACACCGAGCAAGTGAGCGATCTAGGTTCCGAACCCTTTCTATGTTGTGCATGGGCCTCCTTTTATAGCTCAAGGGGTCACCGACAGGTGTCAACGTAGATGAGGGTAAAAATGTAATTGTGGTGGTAGTTGTAATAGTGCGGGAACAGTGCGTGAACAGTAGATGAACAGTGGTCATCACCTAACTTGACAGTGGGGGACAAGAGCATTAAATGCCCGTCGCCATCGACCCCAAAAGCGCCCGCCCGTGCGTCTCCGTTCGCCACGGCGGTAGCCTCGTCACCGTGGAGTGCCACCGTGTCCCCGAGGCTGCACAGCCATCCGCCACGCGTCCCTGGAAGGGCCCCAGGGCGACGCGTGGGCTGATGAGCTGGAGCGCGGGCACACAGTGCAGGCTTCCCCCGGCAAGCACCTTGCCGGGGCCTTGACCTTGCCGGGGCCTTGAAGCTTGTCGCTCCCCGGGCCCTGCCGGGGCGCATGTTGCGCCAAGGCATGTCTTCTGAGATGCAGTCTACTGGTCTTCCTGGCAAGCTCCTCTTGCCAGGGTCTTGCGTTAATGTGATAATCTTGAGCCTGGGACGGCCTTCCCGGCAAGCTCCACTTGCCGGGGTCTTGATCTTCTGACTTGTATACTTTGTTTTTGAATGGCTTAATAAGGACCGGAAAGGTTCCCGGCAAGCACGTGGTAGACCCTGCCGCGGGGAGCTGCTACTGCCCGTGCACAAGTTGGGGTACTAAGGTACCCCTATCTTAGTACACCGACAGTTCACCACCATCGGATTTGTGCCTTCGAAGTTGTTGATTTTTATGGCACCGGAATGATAGACCTCCTCGATAATGTAAGGACCTTCCCATTTATTAGAGAGAATTTTTCCTACAAAAAATCTAAAACGAGAGTTGTATAGCAAGACATAATCACCTACGTTAAACTCACGCTTTTGTATCCTTTTGTCATGCCACGTTTTAACTTCTTCTTTAAACAACTTGGCATTCTCATAAGCTTGGGTTCTCCATTCATCAAGCGAGCTAATGTCAAATAACCTCTTCTCACCAGCAAGTTTGAAATCATAATTGAGCTCTTTAATAGCCCAATATGCCTTATGTTCTAGCTCAAGAGGTAAGTGACATGCTTTTCCATAAACTATTTTATATGGAGACATACCCATAGGATTTTTGTATGCAGTTCTATAGGCCCATAATGCATCATCAAGTTTCTTGGACCAATTCTTTTAGACCTAATAACTGTCTTTTGCAAAATTAATTCCAGCTCTCTGTTACTTAGTTCTACTTGACCACTAGACTGTGGGTGATAAGGGGATGCAATTATATGGTTAACATCATACTTAGCAAGCATTTTACGGAAAGCACCATGAATAAAGTGTGAACCACCATTAGTCATTAAGTATCTAGGGACCCCAAACTTCAGAAAATTAACTTCTTTAAGCATCTTAATAGAGGTGTTGTGATCAACACTACTAGTTGGAATAACTTCTACCCACTTAGTAACGTAATCAACAGCAACTAAAATATGTGTATACCCATTGGAGGAAGGAAACGGTCCCATATAATCAAAGCCTCAGACATCAAATGGTTCAATAACAAGTGAATAATTCATAGGAATTTCTTGACGTCTACTGATATTACCTATTCTTTGACATTCATCACAAGATAAGACGAGCATCCTTGAAGAGAGTATGCCAATAAAACCAGATTGCAATACCTTATGTGCAGTTCTATCTCCAGCATGGTGTCCTCCATAAGCTTCGGAGTGGCACTTGCGTAGGATCTGTTCCTGTTCATGCTCAGGTACACAACATCTAATACTACCATCTACTCCTTCTTTATAAAGGTGTGGGTCATCCCAGAAGTAATGTCTCAAATCATAGAAGAACTTTTTCTTTTGCTGGTATGTGAAACTAGGAGGTATAAATTTAGCAACAATATAATTAGCATAATCAGCATACCATTGAGAAGTACAAGAAGTATTTATGACAACTAATTGTTCATATGGAAAGCTGGCATCAATAGGTAGTGGGTCATCAAGAATATTCTCTAGCGTAGACAAGTTGTCTGCAACAGGGTTCTCAACTCCCTTTCTATCAGTAATATGCAAATAAAATTCTTATAGCAAGAGAACCCATCTAATAAGTCTAGGTTTAGCATCTTTCTTTTCCATAATGTATTTGATAGCAGCATGATCAGTGTGAATAGTAACTTTAGCATCAACAATATAAGGTCTAAACTTATCACATGCAAATACAACTGCTAAAAACTCCTTTTCAGTAGTAGCATAATTTCTCTGGGCACTGTCTAGAGTTTTACTAGCATATTGGATAACATTCAATTTCTTATCAACTCTTTGTCCTAGAACAACACCTACAGCATAATCACTAGCATCGCACATAATCTCAAAGGGTAAATTCCAATCAGGAGGCTGGACAATAGGTGCAGATATCAATGCTTTCTTAAGTGTTTCAAATGCTTCTACACAATCATCATCAAAGACAAAAGGAACATCTTTTTGTAAGAGATTAGTCAGAGGCCTAGAGATATTGGAGAAGTCCTTAATGAACCTCCTATAAAACCCGGCATGACCAAGGAAACTTCTTATACCTTTGATGTCCTTGGGACATGGCATCTTTTCAATAGCATCAACTTTAGCTTTGTCAACTTCAATACCTCTTTCAGAAATTTTATGTCCCAAGACAATCCCTTCATTAACCATAAAGTGGCACTTTTCCCAATTCAAGACAAGATTAGTTTCTTCTCATCTCTACAAAACTCGTTCAAGGTTGCTCAAGCAATCATCAAAAGAAGTTCCGTAAATAGAAAAATCATCCATGAAAACCTCAACAATCTTTTCACAAAAATCAGAGAATATAGCCATCATGCATCTTTGAAAGGTAGCATGTGCATTACATAAACCAAAAGGCATTCGTCTATAAGCAAAGGTACCGAAGGAACAAGTAAAATTGGTCTTTTCATGATCCCATTTTGACACAGGTATTTGAGAGGAACCAGAATAACCATCTAGAAAGCAAAAATGGGTATGTTTGGATAACCTTTCTAGAATTTGATCAATAAAATGCAAAGGGTAATGATCTTTCTTAGTGGCTTTATTTAATTTGCGGAAATCAATTACCATCCTATAACCTGTAACAATTCTTTGCGGGATCAATTCATCTTTATCATTAGGAACAACAGTCATACCTCCCTTCTTAGGAATACAATGGACATGACTTACCCACTGGCTATCAGCAACTCGATAGATTATACCTACCTCTAGAAGCTTTAGTATTTCCTTCCTTACCACTTCTTTCATCTTAGGATTTAACCATCTTTGACGATCGATAACCGGTTTCGCGTCCTCTTCCAATTTTATCTTGTGTTGGCATAAAGTGGGACTAATGCCCTTAAGTTCATCCAGAGTATATCCAATAGCAGCACGGTGCTTCTTCAGAGTATTCAATAATTTTTCTTCTTCCTGCTCTGAAAGGTTAGCAATAATAATAACATGATATATCTTATTTTCATTGAGATAAACATACTTAAGAGTATCAGGTAATGGTTTGAGTTCAAACACGGGATCACCCTTGGGTGGAGGAGGATCCCCTAGAATTTCAACAGGCAAGTTGTTTTTCAATAAGGGTCCCTGCTTAAAGAATATTTCATCTATTTCCCTTCTCTCATTCATATACACATCATTTTCATGGTCTAGCAGATATTGTTTTAAAGGATCGTTTGGAGGCACAGCAATAGAAGCAAGACCAATAATTTCATCCTTACTAGGCAATTCTTTATCATGGGGTTGCCTACGAAATTTAGCAAAGTTAAAATCATGAGACATATCCCCTAAACCAATAGTAACAATATCTTTCACGAAGTCTATCTTAGCATTAACAGTGTTCAAGAAGGGTCTACCAAATATAATGGGGCATAAATTATCTTGCGGGGAACCAAGAACAAGAAAATCAGCAGGGTATTTAACTTTCCCACACAAGACTTCAACATCTCTAACAATCCCCATTGGTGAAATAGTGTCTCTATTGGCAAGCTTAATAGTGACATCAATACCTTCTAGCTCAGCAGGTGCAATATCGTGCATAACTTCTTTATACAAGGAAATGGGTATTACACTCGCACTAGCACCTACGTCACATAAACCATGATAGCAATGATCTCCTATTTTAACAGAAATAAAATGCATGCCTACAACAGGTCTATGTTTATTCCTAGTATCGGGTTTGGCTATTCTAGCTGCTTCCTCTTGGAGGTAAATAACATGTCCATCTAAATTTTCGACCTAGATATCCTTAACCATAGAAACACAAGGTTCAACTTTAATTTGCTCAGAGGGTGTAGGTGTTCTAGTATTACTCTTACGAACCACAGTCGAAGCTTTAGCATGATCCTTTATACTAACAGGGAAAGGCGGTTTCTCAATATAAGCAGTAGAAACAATAGGATCAACATTATAAGTGATAGTCTTTTCTGCAACTTTAACAGCTTCAACTACTTTTACTTCAATGGGAGGATTGTATTTAAACCACTTCTCCTTGGGGAGGTCAACATGAGTAGCAAATGATTTACAGAAAGAAGCTACTATCTCAGAGTCAAGTCCATTAGTGCTAAATTCACGGAAAACATCGGTATCCATAAAAGTTTTAACACAATCAAACATAGGGGTCATACCTGACTCCTTACCTTCGTCGAGATCCCAATCTTCAGAATTGCGTTTAATTGTTTCAAATAAATCCCATTTGAATTCAATAGTCTTCATCATAAAAGAACCAGTACAAGAATTATCAAGCATGGAGCGATTATGAAGAGAAAGCCGAGCATAAAAATTTTGAATGATCATTTTTCTCGAGAGCTCATGATTGGGGCATGAATATAACATTGACTTAAGCCTCCCCCAAGCTTGAGCGATACTTTCTCCTTCGCGAGGTCAAAAATTACACACACACATATATATAATTACGATCACGATGAACCTGATGCATAGGGTAGAACTTCTGATGAAATTCTATCTTCAATCGATTGTAGTTTCATGATCCAATATCATCGCATAGCCTAAACCATGTCAATGCATCTCCCTTCAAAGATAAAGGGAAGACCTTCTTCTTGATAACATCCTCGGGCATAGGTGTGATGGCTTCTCGCCCCTCGTTGGTTACCCCAAGTGGAAGGTTTGAGATGCAGTGTAGCGGTAGTTTTCCCTTGGCAAAGATACTAAGGATCGAATCCCCTGAGACTCCGAGGGTCAACAAGAAGGTGTCAACTTCTAGCGGCGCAACTAGCGATTGAAAGGACCTGCACACAGATACAAATAACTTTGCTCCCAACGAGTACAGAGAGGTTGTCAATCCCTCCGGCCTTGTCGTTTACAAAGGATCAAACGCAAGAGATAATAGTGATAGGTATGACTTCAACTAGTAAGTAAGAACAGGAAGTAAATAACGGGTGTGATCAATGATGGTAATATGGACCGGGGTCCCATGATGTTCACTAGTGATGTCTCTCTCCCAAAAGACGATAAAACAGCTAAGCGAGGTAAACGAATTACAGTTGGGCAATTGACAGGATTATGTGCGCAAACCAATGCTAACTATGCTGCAAAGAAAGGTAGAGGCTCAAAAGCATGGGCGGTACGCCAAGGCAAGTAGACCGAAATCCATCTGCATCTACTACTAATCATCCACCTTGAGATATCTATCCAGAACATCTCGCTGGTATTAAGTTGCGAGTCCCACCCATAGTGTAAACTCAAAGCAACAGACAACTGCATTAAAAGAACTTTGCGTAAAGTAAACAATCCTTGCACCCGCAAGTACAAGCACCGTTGTTTTCCCCCTTGTGGCAACATCACATCCCCTAGACTCATGTTTCTGTCACTCAAGCTAGTCATCGAGGGGCATGAACCCACAATCAAGCATAACGTTCCCTCTTGGAGTTACTACCTACTACTTGGCCAAAGCAATAAACAGTAATGGAGAACATGCAAGAATTACTCAAGAACATAAATATAAAAGAGGTAAATCAAATATATTACTCACACACAATCTAAACATAATCTCATAATCCATCGGATCCCAGCAAACTCATCATAGGAACAGCATAAGGATTACATATGTGCCTCGATCATGTAGGGCAGCTCACGAGGTCTAATCGGTGAAGAACAAAGAGGGGAGGAGAACATCACATAGCTACTGGTCATGGACCCATGGTCCAAGGGAGAATACTCACAACTCATCCGGGAGGCGTCCATGGTGGAGGAGAGGCTCCCGGTGGTGGTTCTCCCCTCCGGCAGGGTGTCGGGAAGAGTTCTTCTGGTGCTCCCAATCTTGGAAGCGCGGCGGCGGCGGAACAGAGATGAGATCGCGAAAAAGGGTTCCGTCCTCGAGGGTTTCGGGACGCGGTGTAAATATATGCCAAAGGGGGGCGTCAAAAGAGGCAAGGGGGGCCCAGGCGCCCTGGCGGCGCGGCCATGAGGGGGGGCACCCCCTCTGGTCGCCTGGAGCCCTGGTGGCCCCCCTCTGGCCCTACTTTGGCCGCATGGAAGCTTCCGGAACGCTGATTTTTTTATATATTTTTCCCGGGATTTTTCTGGCAATTTACGTAATGGGAAAACCTGAAATACAAAAACAGCAGAAAACAGAAACTGGCACTAGGGTGCACTGAGTTAATAGGTTAGTCCAAATATGATCAAAAGTGTATGGAAGTGCATAAATATCATAGCAATATCACACAAAAGAGGCATGGAGCAAGCAGAAATTATAGATACGTTTTGGACGTATCAATATCCCCAAGCTTAATTCCTGCTCGTCCTCGAGTAGGTAAATGATAACAAGCATAATTTCTGTGGTGACATGCTACCAACCATATAAGAACTTTTCACAGTCACATGACAAATGCTTACTGAGACAATGAATCTGTAGTAATTAAGTTGCCTCATGAGAATATCACAAAGAACTGAAAGTTTTACAATATGATACTGAAACACTCAATAGATTTGTAGTGAGCATGGTGTGCAAACATGACAAAGTGATACCTCGCTTGCCCCCTTTAGTGAAGCAAAACATAAATGCAGGGGCACCTCCAAGGTTTAAATGACAACTAGATACAATGATTTTAGAATAAACGATATCATAATCATGCAGAATACAATGGTACTTTGGGACAATGCACATTACACTCAGAATGACAACCATGCTCTCAATAGTTGGTGCTTTAAAGAAAGAAGGTGGAGACTCTCGAACCGTGGCTTTTGATGGCAAGGTTGAAAACCCGTGGTCGGAAACAAAAACTAAACATGTACCAGAGCTCTTGGTTTTTAAAAACAAAGGTAAAAATTATTTCTGGGATATGCATATTTCGTCAACGAATGCTAGTAGATAACTCAATTACTTCTCGAGCTGGACAAGTTTCGAGGAACGGCTGCCGCACGATGACGATCACATCCTCTCAATCTCCTTTGTTTATCCCTGCCAAAGTTTTCTGATTTCTCATGAACAAAGCGTGAAGGAGGGTTTGTTTGTTGTATATTTTTTTAATGAGCCGGGCGCACTCTTTGCCAGTTCCTTCTCGTATTAGGGGTTTGCACATTAGACATGCAATCCCGGGGTGAAGCTTGTCCAACTTAAAAAGATCATGAATTAACTACTACTTCCTCATGAGCTAAAACAGAGGCACAAAATAGAAATGCTTTTCATTAATTTCGAGATGGTACACGAAAGTCTTCGTTAGGAATGGCAAGTAAATACCATGTATAGGAAGGTATGGTGGACTCATATGGCATAACTGGTTTAAAGGATTTTGGATGCACAAGCAGTCAGTCCGCTTAGTACAGGCGAAGGTTAGCAAAAGACTGGGAGCGACCAACTAAGAGAGCAATGACGGTCATAATCATGCAGAGCGACAAGGCAACATTGAATCGGGCATGGAAGTTATATCGCTACTCAGAAATTAAAGATCATCAAGGCTTGATAGACTTTCTTTACAGTCTTAAATATGCGTGAGCATATGCCAAGTCAATCAAAATAAATTCTTGGAGGAAGATATCACTAAACCATACCACATCATAGGCAAACAAATCATGTTGGTACTTCAATAACACATTAAGAACCCCCCAGCTATTTGAGACTAGCCATAAGAAAACATGAACTACTAAGCACCATTATGCACATAGCATTTTTATCATAGACATATCAACTAGTGCAATAGAAGCCAACTCTCTTAACAAGATAAGCATGATAACTCAAGAGAGTTCCAGCGACCAACTAAACAAAAGCTCTTTAAAAAGTAAAGCATGAAAACTAAGAGCTGAACATGACAGTAGCTATTGAAAGACAAAGAACATACACAACAAAGATAAACATGAAAATCCTATGTTATGTTCTAGGTTGAAGTGGAGCGTGTTTCTCTCCCACACAAAGAAGGATGGGTTCCAACTTGTTATGAACAGCATGCAAAGCTAAAGAAAACTAAAAAGGAAACTAAAAGCAAGACGCTCCAAGCATAGCACATAACACATGAAGTGATTAAAATATAGTGGAACGAAAGACGAACTGATAATTGTTGATGGAGAAGGGGATGCACGGGGGCATCCCCAAGCTTAGACGCTTGAGTCTTTTTGAATATTTCTTGGGGGTGCATGGGGGCATCCCCAAGCTTGAGCGTTTGACACTCCGGAATCTTTTTATCATCTTCCCTCGCACACTTGAAAACTCCCTTCATACATAACTCATCATAATCTGATTAGTGAGGTTAGTACCCATAATAAAATAATTTTTCCTTGCCGGAAATAAGGATAATCTTGAAGGTCTACTGTTTCTCAAGATTGTAAAAAGGTTTTTGCAAAGAAAAAGCAAGCTCAAGGTTTGTAAAATGAAAGAAAGGCAAAAGAGGACAAAATCTGTGAAAAACAGACCAGCAGGTAGTAAATAATTTTTTCCGGGCACTTCTGCAACTCAAATAAAAAAACTCAGAACAGACGCCCGAAAGCCAATTGTATAGAGCACGCTGTAGAAAAAATTCAGACCAAAAAGATGATCTGGTGATTTTATACGAATTTTTCTGTCCAAGAATAGAATCTATTTCCTGGACAGCACGTCACAACTTTTGAACTTTCTTGCAATCAGAGGCTAAACTTGGCACAAAGCTGAAAAGTAAAGATACAATGATGATGCTAATGTAGTAACAAACATCAAGACACAACAAAAGCAAAATAAAATTTTATTCATTGTGGGCTGCCTCCCAAAAGCGCTTTCTTTTATGCCTTTAAGCTAGGCATAATGCAAAGAGATCAAGTTTTATCAAGAGTAAAAGAATAGCTAGCCCGTATAACAGACTCAAAAGGTAACTTAATCTTCTTTCTAGGGAAGTGTTCCATCCCTTTCTTGAGAGGAAATTGGAATTTTATATTCCCCTCTTTCATGTCAATGATAGCACCAACGGTGCAAAGAAAAGGACGTCCCAAAATAATTGGACAAGAAGGTTCACATTCAATATCCATAATAGTAAAATCAACGAGAACATAATTGTCATTGACAATGATAAGAACATCGTCGATCCTCCCCAAGGGTTTCTTTATGGAAGAATCAACAAGACGAACACCAAAAGAACAAGAATCAAAAGGTTTCAATTTAACCATATCATATATTCTTTTGGGCATAACGGAGGTACTAGCTCCAACATCACATAAAGCATAGCAAGAGAAGTTATTCAACTTAATTTTAATCATAGGATCCCAACCATCTTCTAGCTTTCTAGGTATGGAGGCTTCTACCCTAAGCTTCTCCTTCCTAGCTTTGGTGAGAGCATTGGTGATATGCTCTGTGAAGGCAAGATTGAGTGTGCTAGTGCGGGGATCTCTAGGCATCTTGTGAAGGAAATCAATAACTTCGGTAAAGGGTGCAATTATCAAAATCAAGGTCACTACTATCAAGTAAAGTGGTAGTGGTGTCCTTTAGGCTCACTTGTTTGGTAGTTTCTATGGTCATAGCATCACCATTAATAGGTCCAATGGGACCAGGAGTGCATTGGGTGCTAAGAGTTTGGATATCCTCAACAACTTGGATAGTAGCAACAGTGTGGTGGGTAGGAAGGTTCTTAATTCTATCTTCTTCCTCCTTTAGGGGTGCAACCACTTCGGGTTTAGCTGCCATTTGGTTTATCAATGTGGCTTGTGTGTGGGACATATTGGAAACTTGGGTCTCAGTGATAGTGAGCCTAGTCTGGAGGTTAGAAATCTCAATATTTAGGCTCTCTAATTGTCTACCAATGTCTTGCAAGATAGCAGTATGCTCATTTAATTGCCTCGAGAAGGTTTTGTTTTGTTCATATTGGGTGTGCATGTAGTTCTTAGTGGCCTTCTCTATTTCTAGAAGTTTCTCATAACCAGGCATGTCTCTATCTCTTTGGGTGGAGTACTTTGTGCTAGGGTAAGCAATGTTGTTCCCATAGGAATTAGAGGGGAACGGTCTAGGGTTGCTACCAAAATTACTCCTATAAGCATTGTTATCGAAATTGTTTCTAGAGATAAAGTTCACATCTACTTGTTCTTGAGCAATCAAAGAATTTAAAGGAAGATCACGAGGATCAATAGAAGATTGCTTGGAAAGTAGAGACATGATCAAGTCAACTTTTTCATTTAGGGAGGAAATCTCCTCAACAGAGTTTACCTTCCAACCTGTTGGAGCGCATTCGGTGTGCCATTGGGAATAATTGGTCATCATCTCATCGAGAAGCTTCGTGGCAGCACCAAGTGTAGTTGACATAAAGGTTCCTCCCGCGGCCGAATCTAACAGGTTCCGCGAGGTAAAGTTCAAGCCTGCATAAAAAGTTTGGATAACCATCCAAGTAGTCAAACCATGAGTAGGGCAGTTCTTGACAAGAGATTTCATGCGTTCCCAAGCTTGGGCAACGTGTTCATTATCCAATTGTTTGAAATTCATTATGTTACTCCTTAGTTGGATAATTTTAGCAGGTGGATAGTACTTCCCAATAAAGGCATCCTTACACTTGTCCCAAGAATCTATGCTATTTCTAGGCAAAGATTGAAACCAAATTTTAGCTCCTCCTCTCAAGGAGAAAGGAAAAAGCTTAAGCTTAACAATATTACCATCTATTTCTTGGTACTTTTTCATATCACAGAGTTCAACAAAATTGTTTAAGTGTAAAGCAGCATCATCTCCAGCACCGGAGAATTGATCTTTCATAACTAGGTTCAGTAAAGCAGGTTTAATTTCATAATAAGGTGCTGAAGTGGCAGGTGTAGTAATAGGCGTGCATATAAAGTCATCGTTGTTATGACTAGTGAAGTCACACAACTTGGTGTTCTTGGTGGAACCCATAGCAGCAAGCAAGCAAGATAACTATTTTTGTGATTTTTTATTAAGGGAACTAAAGCAAAAGTGAAAGGTAAACTAACAAGACTAAAAAGCAAAGGTAAAAGATAGCGTGCAACTCCCCTATCTTGAAGAGTGGAGTCCCCGGCAACGGCGCCAGAAAACTTTGCTTGATGGCTTCTCGCCCCTCGTTGGTTACCCCAAGTGGAAGGTTTGAGATGCAGTGTAGCGGTAGTTTTCCCTTGGCAAAGATACCAAGGATCAAATCCCCTGAGACTCCGAGGGTTAACAAGAAGGTGTCAACTGCTAGTGGCGCAACTAGCGATTGACAAGACCTGCACACAGATACAATTAACTTTGCTCCCAACGAGTACAGAGAGGTTGTCAATCCCTCCGGCCTTGTCGTTTACAAAGGATCAAACGCAAGAGATAATAGTGATAGGTATGACTGCAACTAGTAAGTAAGAACAGGAAGTATATAACGGGTGTGTTCAATGATGGTAATATGGACCGGGGTCCCATGATGTTCACTAGTGATGTCTCTCTCCCAAAAGACGATAAAACAGCTAAGCGAGGTAAACGAATTACAGCTGGGCAATTGACAGGATTATGTGCGCAAACCAATGCTAACTATGCTGCAAAGAAAGGTAGAGGCTCAAAAGCATGGGCGGTACGCCAAGGCAAGTAAACCAAAATCCATCTGCATCTACTCCTAATCATCCACCTTGAGATATCTATCCAGAACATCTCGCTGGTATTAAGTTGCGAGTCCCACCCATAGTGTAAACTCAAAGCAACAGACAACTGCATTAAAAGAACTTTGCGTAAAGTAAACAATCCTTGCACCCGCAAGTACAAGCACCGTTGTTTTCCCCCTTGTGGCAACAGCACATCCCCTAGACTCATGTTTCTGTCACTCAAGCTAGTCATCAAGGGGCATGAACCCACAATCAAGCATAACGTTCCCTCCTGGAGTTACTACCTACTACTTGGCCGAAGCAATAAACAGTAACGGAGAACATGCAAGAATTACTCAAGAACATAAATATAAAAGAGGTAAATCAAATATATTACTCACACACAATATGAACATAATCTCATAATCCATCGGATGCCAGCAAACTCATCATAGCAACAGCATAAGGATTACATATGTGCCTCGATCATGTAGGGCAGCTCACGAGGTCTAATCGGTGAAGAACAAAGAGGGGAGGAGAACATCACATAGCTACTGGTCATGGACCCATGGTCCAAGGGAGACTACTCACAACTCATCTGGGAGGCGTCCATGGTGGAGGAGAGGCTCCCGGTGGTGGTTCTCCCCTCCGGCAGGGTGCCGGGAAGAGTTCTCCTGGTGCTCCCGATCTTGGAAGCGCGGCGGCGGCGGAACAGAGATGAGATCGCGAAAAAGGGTTCCGTCCTTGAGGGTTTCGGGACGCGGTGTAAATATATGCCAAAGGGGGGCGTCAGAAGAGGCAAGGGGGGCCCAGGCGCCCTGGCGGCGCGGCCAGGAGGGGGGCCGCCCCCTCTGGTCGCCTGGAGCCCTGGTGGCACCCCTCTGGCCCTACTTTGGCCGCATGGAAGCTTCCGGAACGCTGATTTTTTATATATTTTTCCCGAGATTTTTCTTGCAATTTACGTAATGGGAAAACCTGAAATACAAAAACAGCAGAAAACACAAACTGGCACTGGGGTGCACTGAGTTAATAGGTTAGTCCAAATATGATCAAAAGTGTATGGAAGTGCATAAATATCATAGCAATATCACACAAAAGAGGCAAGGAGCAAGCCGGAATTATAGATATGTTTTGGACGTATCAACGTGCAAGCTTAAATAATACACAAACTTCATCCACGTAGATTAGGTGCAAATCGAGATGCAGTGTTCCATCTCCTGTAAAGGGATTATCTTGCAGTTTCTCTATCATACCCGAAGGAATTTCAAAGCAAACATTTTTAGTAGGTTTAGTAGGTTGAGGAGCAATTCTTTGCTCTACTGGTCGGGGTTAAGATACCCCGAACAAGTCCCTCAAAGGATTATGATCCATAGTAACAAGTAATGGTAAATTTCAGCACACTATATAAATTTTTCCTTACCAAATTCCACTTACCAAAGGCGCTTCACTCCCCAGCAACAGCGCCAGAAAAGAGTCTTGATGACCCACAAATGTAGGGGATCTATCGTAGTCCTTTTTATAAGTAAGAGTGTCGAACCCAACGAGGAGCAGAAGGAAATGATAGGCATTTTTCAGTAAGGTATTTCTGCAAGCACTGAAATTATCGGAAACCGATAGTTTTGTGATAAGGTAATTGGTGGAAAGTGACAAAAGGTAAAGTAAATAAGGTGCAACAAGGTGGCCCAATCCTTTTTGTATCAAAGGACAAGCCTGGACAAACTCTTATATGAAGGAAAGCGCTCCCGATGACACATGGGAATTATCGTCAAGCTAGTTTTCATCACGTTCATATGATTCACGTTTGTTACTTTGATAATTTGGTATGTGGGTGGACCGGTGCTTGGGTGCTGCCCTTACTAGGACAAGCATCCCACTTATGACTAATCTCTATTGCAAGCATCTTCAGCTACAAAAGAAGTATTAAGGTAAACCTAACCATAACACGAAACATATGGATCCAAATCAGCCCCTTACGAATCAACACATAAACTAGGATTTAAGCTTCTGTCACTCTAGCAACCATCATCTACTTATTACTTCCCAATGCCTTCCTCTAGGCCCAACCAATGGTGAAGTGTCATGTAGTCGACGTTCACATGACACCACTAGAGGAGAGACAACATATATCTCATCAAAATATTGAATGAATAGCAAATTCACATGACTACTTATAGCAAAACTTCTCCCATGTCCTCAGGAACAAACGTAACTACTCACAAAGCATATTCATGTTCATAATCAGAGGGGTATTAATATGCATAATGGATCTGAACATATGATCTTCCACCAAGTAAACCAATTAGCATCAACTACTAGGAGTAATCAACACTACTAGCAACCTACAGGTACCAATCTGAGGTTTTGGTACAAAGATTGGATACAAGAGATGAACTAGGGTTTGAGACGAGATGTTGCTGGTGAAGATGTTGATGAAGATAACCCTCCCCAAGATGGGAGAGTTGTTGGTGATGACGGTGGTGACGATTTCCCCCTCCCGGAGGGAAGTATCCCCGGCAGAACAGCTCCGCCGGAGCCCTAGATTGGTTCCGCCAAGGTTCCGCCTCGAGACGGCGGCGTCTGGTCCCGAAAGCCTCCTTACGATTTTTTCCAGGTCAAAACACCTCATATAGGAGAAGATGGGCATCGGGGGGTCACCGGCTGGGCCACGAGGCAAGGGGCGCGCCCAAGGGGGGGCACCCTCGTGGACAGGTGGTGGCCCCCCTGGCAGATCTCTTCCGCCAGATATTTTTTATATTTTCTGAAATGGTGTTTCAAGGAGTTTCGGAGCTTTTGAGTTCTGCAAAATAGGTCTCCAATGTTTGCTCCTTTTCCAGCCCAGAATTCCAGCTGCCGACATTCTCCATCTTCATGTAAACCTTGTAAAATAAGAGAGAAAAGGCATAAGTATTGTGACATAACGTGTAATAACAGCTCATAGTGCAATAAATATCAACATAAA
Organism: Secale cereale; assembly: GCA_902687465.1. Taxonomy (NCBI): domain Eukaryota; kingdom Viridiplantae; phylum Streptophyta; class Magnoliopsida; order Poales; family Poaceae; genus Secale; species Secale cereale. The sequence goes on along the minus strand of LR738711.1, from coordinate 698,088,769 downwards.
AGCATGATGCAAAATGGACGTATCAACGATGGTGATGATTTCCCCCTCCCAGAGGGATGTTTCCCCGGCAGAGCAGCTCCGCCGGAGCCCTAGCTTGGTTCCGCTTCGAGACGGCGGCGCTTCATCCCGAAAACTTCCTTCTGATTTTTTCCACGGCGAAGGACACCTTATACCAGAAGATGGGCATTGGGGGGCTACCAGGTGGCCCACGTCGCAGGGGGGCGCGCCCAGGGGGGTAGGGCGCGCCCCCACCCACGCAGACGGTGGGTGGCCCCTCTCTGGTGCTTTCTTCGCCCAGTATTTTTAATATATTCCAAAACTCACTTTCGTGGAGTTTCAGGACTTTTTGAGTTGTGCAACATAGGTCTATAATATTTGCTCCTTTTCCAGCCCAGAATTCCGGCTGCTGGCATTCTCCCTCTTCATGTAAACCTTGTAAAATAAGACAGAAAAGGCATAAGTATTGTGACATAATGTGTAGTAACAACCCATAATGCAATAAATATCGATATAAAAGCATGATGCAAAATGGACGTATCACCTACTTGTGGAGCATTATTTGGTGTTTGTTATGCTCAATGCTCGCTTATGTGATTTTTCGTTCCTTGGTTGGTTGCTTCTCAATCTATTTGCTAGCCTCCACTTTTACTAAGTAGAAATACTACTTGTGCATCCAAAATCCTTAAACCCAGTTTTCCCACATGAGTCCACCATACCTACCTACATGCGGTATTCCCTTGCCGTTCTAAGCAAATTTGTACGTGACATCTCTAATTTTCAAAAATAAACTTCTCTAATGAGTAGTTCACCTCAAACCTAAGGGTCCGTAGGGAGCAGTTCACCTCAGACCTATGGTCCGTAGGCAGTAGCTAGATGGCTTCTTCGCTCTTTGTTTCTCAATACAATGGTCTCTTGGAGATCTTTTTGATGTAATGATTTTGTGCGGTGTGTTTGTTGGGATCCGATGAATTGTGAGTTTATGATCAGATTTTCCTTGATTTAATATCCATTCTTGATTATTATAGCCTCATATTTGTTCTCCAATATTTGGGTTTTGTTTGGCCAACTTGATCTATTTATCTTACAGTGGGAAGAGGTGCTTTGTAATGGGTTCGATCTTGTAGTGTCCTTTCCAAGTGACAGAAGGGGCAGCAAGGCACACATGTATAGTTGCTATTAAGGATAAAAAGATGGGTTGTATTCCTACATGAATAAATCTTGTCTACATCATGTCATCGTTCTTATTGCATTACTCCGTTCTTCCATGAACTTAATACACTAGATGCATGGTGGATAGCGGCCGATGTGCGGAGTAATTGTAGTAGATGCAGGCATGAGTCGGTTTACTAATCATGAACGTGATGCCTATATACATGATCATTGTCTTGGATATCATCATAACTATTCGCTTTTCTATCAATTGCCCAATAGTAATTTGTTCACCCACCGTTGATATTTTTTGAGAGAAGCCACTAGTGAAACCACGGCCTCCGGGTCTATTTTCCTATCATATACTTTCAGATCTATATTGCTAATTGATTTTTCCTCTATTTTCAACTTTTGTTTTCAGATATATATTATCAAAATCACAGAAATATCATGCTGCGTTTTATTTGCCGTTCTTCCATTTGCATCTATCAATCTATCTATTTACCAATCTACCACCCGGGAGGGATTGACAACCTCTCTTACACGACGGGTTGTGTAATGCCCCAGATGTAACACTTTCCAATATTGGCAATATATGAAAACTTTGACTTCGTCAATTCCATTCCGGGCTCTTCTTCATTTCGGGTTTCTTCGTTTAGTCGTGTGCGTGTGTGCATTTCATCCATGTCCTGTTGTCATGTGCATTGCATGGCATTCGTGTTGTCACTTGCATCCGGTCCCACTCGTCTCTTCCCGTTGTCCGTTTCGAGTTCCGACGCTCACACACGTGCCCGTGGTATCCCCGAATCCTTCTTTCGTGTGTCGCCGTGTAACGTTTCCGGAATGAGGTGAGACTTGTCGTGCGTTGTTTTTTTGGTACGTGTAGGCCGCCTGTCAAGTTTCGTCGCGTTTGGAGTTTGTTTGGTACTCCAACGGTTAACCTAGTGGGCTAAAAGTACCTCTTCTTTAAGGCCCAAGACCCCCTCCACAACAGCCCACAAACCCAGCACAACCCTTCCCATCATATCGGTCGTCGAATAATGATCGCGTGGCCGTAAACTACTCCTCATTTGGAGTCTCCTAGCTCCCTATGCCTATAAATTAGTCCCTCACGTCCATTTTGCGTCCAAACCCTAGCTCCTCTCCTCCCGCAGCCGCCGGACGTGTCCGTCCGCGCGCCGGACATGTCCGCCGACGCGCCGGGCAAACTTGAGGCTGCCACGTGCCCTCTCAGCCGTCGCCTCCCACAGCGCCGCCGCGGGCCCGCGAGCCCGAGGCCCGCCTGTCCGGCCCGCGCGCCTCCACGCCCCCTCGCCCGCTCAACGCCACCGCCGCCTTCGCCTCCGGCGGGGTTCCCGCCGCCGTTGGGCTCCTCGACGCCGGCCGCCGCCGGATCTATCGCCGCCGCCGCCGGAGCTTCCCCGCCGCCACCGATCCGAGGCTCCCGCGGCCTCCGACGCCGCCTCCCGGCGGCCGGGCGTCGCCGCCCCGATCTTCCCTGCCGACGTCGCCGCGCCCCGGTGCCACCGCGGCCGCCGTGCCGTCCCGGCCGGCCCTGCCGCCCCGGCCATCTCCACCGATCTGTGGTCGCCGCCGGCTGCAGCCCTAACGGGTCGAGCGGATCCGAGTCCCGTCGACCCGACCCGCTCCGCTTCTTCCGCCCGATCCGCCGAATCGGACATATCCATGTCACTCGGACGTGTCCTCCCGACCCCCCCCCCTTGAGGTTGTTTTCTTGCTAAGTCCCTGAGATCTGTTATTTTGTTGCATCTTTGCATGGCTGTAACGTTTAGTGTGCTTGTCCAAATTGTGCATATAATATATCAAAATGATCGTGGTGATGTGCTCTACACTTTGTTCCATTGTGGCATGCTTGTTTGAGATCATCTAGATGCCCTAATCTCTGTTGCAAGAGTGCTACTTGTTATAAACTGCTGCTACTTCTTATTTTGTTGCTATGTTTGCTTGATGCCCTAGTCAAATCCATGCTAGTTTTGGAGTGGCCAATGATCATTCCTTGTTGTCCATGTTTTTGTCTATCCATCCATGCCCTCACTTGCACATATGGCTTGCTGTAGCTTATTTATTTCTTGCTCTCAAGTTACTATAAATTATAGCTGTCACGTTTTTGACAACATGATCAAAATGGTGTAGCTTGTTGCTATTGATCCATGCCTCCTATGGAGTTGCTCCAATGGAGTTGTTTGCTGTAGAATATGTCTACTTCATGTCCGTGCTTATTGTCATCATGTTTGGGTGCTGTAGAGTATATATTTCTTGCTCCAAAGTTGCTATGTGGCTGTTGATTTCAGCTTTGCATTGTATCTTGTTTCGTGTGTATGTGTTGAACCGTTGCTCCGTTTTGAGCGTGCCCTATATGAAACTTGTGTGATTTTGCATGTAGAATCATAATATCATGTAGATTACATGTTTGGAGTGTGTTTGCTTGATGTTTGGGTGCATCTTGCACTGTTTCCTTGCTTGTCTTGTTTTGCTCATATCTTCTAGACCGTAGCTCCGAATTAAACAAAATTTATATGAAACTTGACTAGAATTTCGTGTAGATCATCATGGTGCATGCTTACTTGCTGTCCGGATTTGCTATATGTTGATTCCGGCCTCATTTAAACTTGTTGTTTTGTGTTGTTCTTGTGTGCTTCATCCCTTACCATGAAATGCATCTTACTTGCATCATATTGATTGTGCATTGCACCTTGTTTGATATCGTGCCATGTTGTGTTCTTGTGTTGAGTAGAGCCGGAAGACGATACCGAGAACGAGGTTACTACCGAGGTTGAGTCCTAGGAGCCGTCTTACGATCCCATCGATGACTCGATAGGCAAGATGACCTAACCCAGATATCATTACTATCTCTGCCTATTGCTAGATGTCCCGCTCTTTAGCTTATTGCCTCGATGCCCATGTTTGTTTGTCAGCCTCCTATTTTAACCATGAATCTGTCTAACCACCCAACCTAGCAAACCTTTGTTTGGCTACGTAAGCTTCGCTCAGCCCCTCTTATAGCATTGCTAGTTGCAGGAGAAGATTTGAAGATTCTTGCTTCATGTTGAAGTTATTGTTGGGATATCGCACTATATAATCTGTTAAACTAAATTATCAATATACTTGGCAATGGGTGGAAGGCTCAACCTCCTGCTTCGTGTTTTCTTCCACTCATGCCACCCTAGGAACCGTATAAACCGGTGTTATGTTCCTTGATTTTGCGTTCCTCACACGGTTGGGGTTATGGGACCCCCTTGATAAACCGCTTAGCGCTAAAGCTTTTCCAGCAAGTCCCAACTTTTGTTCTACATTTGCCTAACAACTAAAAACTTGAATAGGGAGTTATAAACCCTTTTATTAATCAACAACCCGGGCTAGTGCCCCACACGAGTGTTGGTCCAAACTGGGGAGTTTGCGGGGCCACCTCGAGGAAACTAAAGGGCTGGTAAAAACCTATAGAATCGCCCATCCGGTCGTGGCCTGAGACGAGATACGCGCGGCTACTATCAGGGTGTCGGCACGCCGGGAGGATTTGCTGGATTAGTTTTACCTTAGTCGGAATATCTTGAGCACGGGATTCCGAGAATACTCGGGCCTTCCCACTTTGGAGTTGCAACTCCGCGGATCGTGAGCTTGTGATGGGCTAAGTTGGGACACCCCTGCACGGTTTTGAACTTTCGAAAGCCATGCCCGCGGTTATGTGGCAGATGGGAATTTGTTAATATCCGGTTGTAGAAAACTTGACACCATGTTCAGAATACACTACCAGCGTGAGTAACCGTGACGGTCATTTTCCGAAAGGGGTTCAGGAAGTGAACACTGTGGGGTTATGATTGGCGTGCTTAGTTAGGATCACTTCGTGATCACTTTGACGCTCGTAGCACTTCTCTTCCCGCTCTTAACACGTAAGCTAGTGCTAGTGCAGTTGCAACCTTTATTTCTTCAGCCTTGTTCCACACCCAAGGCTTAGATAGTTTTGCTACCCGGGAACGGGATTGGTGAGTCCTCCGTGGCTCACAGATTTCTACACAACACCAGATGCAGGTACTATGGTGAACTACACAGGTGATGTCACAGAGCTGTACTGGGAGTTCGATGAAGAACGTGAGCGATACTATGTGCACTATCCCGATGATCAGTTGTGGCTTATACTAGGGGTGATTCGGACCTCGTGGCTTTATTTATTTGGTATCTTTCATTTGGATCTTCGTCCGTAGTCGGACTGTGATGTTATTTGGATGATGATTGCTTATGTAATGTATTGTGTGACGTGGCGAGTGTAAGCCAACTACTCTTTTGCAATTTCATCCCTATTTTACATGAGTCGTGCAAAGATACCATACTTGAGATCATTCTAGTATGAGCTTATACCTTTAAGTCATGCCTCGACACGTAGGGGGTATAATCTCATACTGGGCATTACAAGTTGTTATCAGAGCCTTCTCCGACCTAGAAGCCCCCACTGATTGATCGAATCGTTGACGGTTGAGTCTAGGCACACACTTGAAAATGTTTTGAGTCCTATATATATATATATATATCGGAGAGTAGGATTTCTTTTTGCTCCTCATCCCTTTTCACTCTGGTGAGGACTCCTGACGATTGCTTATCTCTTCTACTCTCAAAAATTCACTAATTTTTTTAGGATCACGTGAGTATTGTTTGGATTGTTCCTATGTCTTTGTGACGAGAACATTGTTCTCGATGCCTCCTGTCATTTAGGGGTTGTGGCAGTGTCCCGGGGAGTTGAGCTTCGAGGTGTTGTCGTCACAAATATATCGCAGCAGTTTTGGAATACTTAAGACGGCCGACATCGAAAACTCTCCTATGTGGTTAGTGGCAAGATAACCCCGACATCACCCAGTACTGGGGAGGTAGTTCGGGAGTATTGCCATAGCTTGTATAGCAGATGCGTTTCGAAGGTCCGAGGTAAATGGTTTCCGGAAATAACTGGTTATGTGTTGAAGGATGGATACAGCTGGATGTAGGATTAGAGTTGAGTGCGTGATGCTTCCCCTGTATCCCCAACACCTGATTGCATAACTGGAAACTTTCGGAAATTAATAGGTGGGTTCATCTAGTAGCTCGTAGGCATTCTTCCAACGAATGCATGATATGGAGTTCGGGGTTCTACATTGAGTGAAGTAGTTTTATGGGCGTTTGTTCCGATCGGGAGTTGCATCTTAAAGGGTCCTTGGCTATGCTGATCCGGGGATTGCAAAACCCTTTTGTAACACGTTCCAGAAGCTTTCAGCACGAATTTGTCGAATGAAGCTTCTATCTTGTATTTGTTCTATCTGCTCCTTGTTGTTTTTATTTACCTTTTGTTCTCCCAAGTGGCTTCTCAAGAAGATTGGTGTTACCATTAAACTGTGGATTACATTTTTTGTTCATTTTGTTCGAATGTTCTTGTGAAGACTTATGTTGCAATTTCTAGCCGTTGATTCAGCCTATATATTTTCTCAATCAATGGCTAATAGTTGTCATCTCATTCAGGATGGCTCCTAAAAGGGTTCCCAACGCTAACCCAGAGGGTGAAGAAGTTCCTGATCGTCCTCCTTCCCCTCCTCCTCCATCTGAGGCCTGGAGAGCAATTATGCAAGCTACGAACCAGAACACCCAGATGCTTATGCAAATGATGCAGAACATTCAAGCAAATTAAGCAAATCAAGGTGGTCATGGGAACCAAGGCCAAGGCAATTTTTTCAACCAACCTCACTTTGCTACTCTCAACCAATTCTTGGCAAACCAACCAAAGGCATTCAGTTACTGTGTGGACCCGCTAGATGCTGAAGACTGGATAACAGACATCAAGAAGCACTTTGAAGGCAGTAACATGAGACCTGAGGATTATGTCAAGTTTGCCGCCTTCCAACTCAAGGACCAAGCCGCTGATTGGTGGCAGCAGTACAAAGATTCCAGAGAAGGACGTGAAATCTCGTGGACTGACTTCTGGAAGGATTTTCGCTCTCACCACATTCCAACTAGTGTCATCGAAGGTATGCGTGAGCAATTCCACAACCTGAAGCAAGGCACCATGTCTATTTATCATACAATGTCAAGTTCCAGAACCTTGCTCGTTCTGCCAAGAAAGACATCCCAGATGCCAAGAGCAAGATTTATCAGTTTCGTGGTGGTCTGAAGGATGAACTCCAACTAGCTCTCACCTTGTTTGAGCCGGATGAATTTGATCAATTCTATAACATGGCACTTAAGCAAGAGGTAGCCCAACTCAAGATGGAAGCTTCCAAAAAGAGAACCAGAGATGCTGTCAACTCCTTCTCTTCTTCCCAAGTGGTTGCAAGGCAGCAGAAGTTTTGGCTTCCACCTCATCCCGTGATCCGACCTCCAAACAACAACAAGCATTCTGGTAGCCGTGGTTTCTCCCACCCACCCATCCCAAGCAATCAGTCCAAGAATCACTTTCAAGCTTCGAAGTCATGTGCTCCTTATCACCGTCCTCTCTCAGAAGTGGTTTGCAACAAGTGCACTCAGAAGGGTCATTATGCTAACAAGTGCCCCAACCCAAGGCGCCTTCCGCCTCCTCCACCTGTCAGCACTGCTATTGTCAAGCACAACCCCAAGGCATCAAGAGTGAATCTGATGAATGCAGCTCAAGCAGAGAATTCTTCAGATGTGATACTTGGTAACCTTCCAGTTAACTCTATTCCTGCAAAAGTGTTGTTTGATTCAGGTGCATCATGTTCCTTCATGTCATATCCATTTGCATCCAAGCATGATGTTACCACCAAGAATCTACCCAGAAAGTTGCAAGTTACTTCTCCGGGGAAACTAATGACTTCTAGTGTGTATGCTCCGGATGTATCTATTCGCATGGGTGATTACCGCTTTCTGGCTTCTCCGGTTGTTCTCGGCAACTCCGACATTGATCTTATTCTTGGGATGGATTGGCTTTCCCAGCATGATGCTCACATTGATTGTGCAAATAAGGAAATCAAGCTTACTCATCCTAACGAAGACGTGATTATCTTCGCCTCTCGAGATAACACAATCAAGCTATTCTCTCTCAATGACAAGGGCGAGATTAATGCCATCTCTCAAATTCCGGTGGTCAATGAATATGAAGATGTTTTCCCTGAAGAGCTTCCAGGCATGCCTCCGCATCGTCAAGTTGAATTTGTCATTGAACTCGAGCCTGGTACCGAGCCAGCATGTCGGCGTCCGTACAAGCTTTCCCCTGAAGAGTTGAAGGAGCTGAAGAGACAACTCGATGAGCAAGAGCATATGGGTCTAATCAGGCCTAGCACTTCTCCTTGGGGCTGTGGTGTTCTATTTGTCAAGAAGAAGGATGGCACGGAGCGCCTTTGCGTTGATTACCGACCATTGAACAAGAAGACAATAAAGAACAAGTATCCGCTCCCCAACATCAATGAATTGTTCGAGCAGCTCAAAGGAGCAAATGTATTCTCAAAGCTCGATCTCCGGATGGGTTATCACCAGATCCGTATCCGTGAAGAAGATATTCACAAGACCACATTCAGAATGAGCTACGGCTCCTATGAACACACGGTCATGTCCTTTGGCCTCGCAAATGCTCCACCCACCTTCTCGAGGATGATGCACTACATATTCAACCCATACACCAATGAATTTGTTCTTGTCTATCTGGATGACATCGGTATTCTCCAAGAATGAAGAAGATCATGCCAGGCACCTCAGTTTGGTTCTCGACAGACTCTGTGAACACAAGTTCTATGCGAAGTTCTCTAAATGCAAATTCTGGCTGGATAAGGTCTTATATCTTGGCCATATCATCTCTCCTGAGGGTATTGCTGTCAACCCCGAGAAAGTTGAAGCGATTGTCAACTGGGAACCCCCTCAGAACATCAAGCAACTCCGAAGCTTCCTTGGTCTCGCTAGCTATTGCAGAAGGTTCGTTGAGAACTTCTCCAAGATTGCCAAGCCTCTCTCCAACTTGTTGCAGAAGAATGTCAAGTACAACTGGTCTCCGGATTGTGATGTGGCATTCAAAACACTCAAAGAGAAGCTCATTTCTGCTCCGGTTCTTACTCCTCCGGATGAGTCCAAGCCCTACGAAGTATTCTGTGATGCTTCTCTTCAAGGACTTGGTGGTGTTCTAATGCAAGACAAGAAGATTGTGGCATACACTTCTCGTCAATTGAAGCCAAATGAGAAGAACTACCCCACACATGATCTCGAGCTAGCAGCAGTGGTACATGCCTTGATCACGTGGAGACACCTTCTGTTGGGCAGAAAAGTGGACATCTTCACCGATCACAAGAGCTTGAAGTACATCTTCACACAGCCGAACCTGAACCTTCGCCAGACTCGTTGGGTTGAAATGATCCAAGAGTATGATCCAAGCATCGAATATAAACCTGGCAAGGCCAATGTCATTGCAGATGCCTTGAGAAGAAAGGCATATTACAACAGTCTCCTTCTCAAGCCGTTTCAGCCTGAGCTTTGTGAATCATTCATGAAGCTCAACCCCCAAGTTGTTCCGCAAGGCTTTCTTGCAAATCTTCAAGTTGCTCCTACCTTGGAAGATCAGATCTGTCAGGCCCAACTAAGTGATGCTATGGTGCAGAAAGTGAAACATGGTATTGCAAAGGGTACTCCCAAATACAAGTGCTATCGCGTTGATGAGAAAGACACCTTGTTCTTTGAGGACAGACTTGTGGTTCCCAAGGGTGATCTCAGAAAGCTCATAATGAACGAAGCACATGACTCCCTCCTCTCCATTCATCCTGGAAGTTCTAAGATGTACCAAGACCTCAAGCAATTTTACTGGTGGACTCGCATGAAAAGGGAGATTGCCCAATTCGTGAATGAATGTGATGTCTGCAGAAGAGTGAAGGCAGAGCATCAACGTCCAGCCGGTCTCCTCCAACCTCTTCCTATTCCCGAGTGGAAATTCGACCACATTGAAATGGATTTCGTCACTGGGTTTCCTAAGTCCAAGAAGGGGAATGATGCTATCTTTGTTGTGATTGACAAGCTAACCAAAGTAGCTCACTTCCTTCTAGTCAAAGAATCCATCAATGCAGCTCAGCTGGCAGAGTTGTACACTTCCAGAATTGTGTCGTTACATGGAATTCCTCAAGTTATCTCCTCAGACCAAGGAAGTTTGTTCACATCCAAGTTCTGGGACTCCTTCCAGTCAGCCATGGGCACTAAGATCCGTTTCAGCACTGCGTTTCACCCTCAGACTAGTGGTCAAGTCGAAAGAGTGAACCAGATCCTCGAAGACATGCTCAGAGCTTGTGTCATCTCTTTTGGCATGAAGTGGGAAGATTGTCTCCTGTTTGCCGAGTTCTCTTACAACAACAGTTTCCAAGCAAGTGCCGACAAAGCTCCTTTTGAAATCCTCTATGGCAGAAAGCGTCGTACTCCTCTCAACTGGTCAGAGACTGGTGAACGTCAACTTCTTGGCAATGACTTGATCTTAGAAGCCGAAAAAATGTGAAAAGTCATACATGAGAATCTCAAGGCCGCTCAGTCGCGTCAAAAGAGCTACTATGACGGCAAGCATCGTGATTTGGCTTTCGACATTGGAGATCATGTCTATCTCCGTGTTTCTCCTATGAAAGGCACCCAAAGATTTGGTATCAATGGAAAGCTTGCTCCTAGATACGTGGGCCCTTTCAAGATTCTTGGTAAAAGAGGCGATCTAGCCTATCAACTCGAGCTTCCATCCAAATTTGCAAATGTTCATGATGTGTTTCACGTGTCTCAACTCCGCAAGTGCTTCAAGACACCTGAATGCACCATTTCGTTCGAGGAGATTGATCTTCAACAAGACTTGTCTTACCTTGAGCACCCCGTTGCTATTCTTGAAGAAACTAAGCGCAAGACCCGCAACAAGTCAATCAAGTTCTTGAAAGTTCAGTGGTCACACCATACCGCCCGAGAAGCTACGTGGGAACGAGAAGATCACCTTCATTCTGAGTATCCTTCCTTCTTCCAGTCCTAGATCTCGGGACGAGATCTTTTCGTAGTAGAGGAGAGTTTGTAATGCACTAGATGTAACGCTTTCCAATATTGGCAATATATGAAAACTTTGACTTCGTCAATTCCATTCTAGGCTCTTCTTCATTTCGGGTTTCTTCGTTTTGTCGTGTGTGTGTGTGCATTTCATCCATGTCCTGTTTTCATGTGCATTACATTGCATTCGTGTTGTCACTTGCATCCGGTCCCACTCGTCTCTTCCCGTTGTCAGTTTCGAGTTCCGACGCTCACAACATGCTCGTGGCATCCCTGAGTCTTTCTTTCGTGTGTCGCCGTGTGATGTTTCCGGAATGAGGTGAGACTTGTCATGCGTTGTTGTTTTGGTACATGTAGGCCGCCTGTCAAGTTTCGTCGCGTTTGGAGTTCGTTTGGTACTCCAACGGTTAATCTAGTGGGCTAAAAGTACCTCTTCTTTAAGGCCCAAGACCCCCTCCACAACAGCCCACAAACCCAGCACAACCCTTCCCATCATCTCGATCGTCGAATCGTGATCACGTGGCCGAAAACCGCTCCTCATTTGGAGTCTCCTAGCTCCCTATGCCTATAAATTAGTCCCCCCACGTCCATTTTTGCGTCCAAACCCTAGCTCCTCTCCTCCCGCAGCCACCGGACGTGTCCGTCCGCGCGTCGGACGTGTCCGCCGACGCGCCGGGCGAACCGGAGGCTGCCACCTTTCCTCTCCACCGCCGCCTCCCACAGCGCCACCGCGGGCCCGCGAGCCCGAGGCTGGCCCGTCCGGCCCTCGTGCCTCCACACCCCCTCGCTCGCTCAACGCCACCGCCGCCTTCGCCTCCGGCGGGGTTCCCACCGCTGTCGGGCTCCTCGACGCCGTCCGCCGCCGGAGCTTCCCCGCCGCCGCCGATCCGAGGCTCCCGCGGCCTCCGACGCCGCCTCCCTGCGGCCGGGCGCCGCCGCCCCGATCTTCCCCGCCGGCGCCGCCGCGCCCCGGCGCCACCACAGCCGCCCCGCCGCCCCGGCCATCTCCACCAATCCGAGGTCGCTGCCGGCTGCAGCCCTAACGGGTCGAGCGGATTCGGGTCCCGTCGACCCAACCCGCTCCGCTTCTTCCGCCCGATCCGCTGAATCGGACATATCCACGTCACTCGGACGTGTCCGCCCGACCCCCCCCCCCCCC
>LR738711.1:698004128-698076437 GCA_902687465.1 Secale cereale | reverse complement strand
CCCCCCCCACTTGAGGTTGTTTTTTTGCTAAGTCCCTGAGATCTGTTATTTTGTTGCATCTTTGCATGGCTTTAACTTTTAGTGTGCTTGTCCAAATTGTGCATATAATATATCAAAATGGTCGTGGTGATGTGCTCTACACTTTGTTCCATTGTGGCATGCTTGTTTGAGATCATCTAGATGCCCTGATCTCTGTTGCAAGAGTGCTACTTGTTATAAACTGCTGCTACTTGTTATTTTGTTGCTATGTTTGCTTGATGCCCTAGTCAAATCCATGCTAGTTTTGGAGTGGCTAATGATCATTCCTTGGTGTCCATGTTTTTGTATATCCATCCATGCCCTCACTTGCACATATGGCTTGCTGTAGCTTATTTATTTCTTGCTCTCAAGTTGCTATAAATTATAGCTGTCAGGTTTTTAACAACATGATCAACATGGTGTAGCTTGTTGCTATTGATCCATGCCTCCTATGGAGTTGCTCCAATGGAGTTGTTTGCTTTAGAATATGTCTACTTTATGTCCGTGCTTATTTTCATCATGTTTGGGTGCTGTAGAGTATATATTTCTTGCTCCAAAGTTGTTATGTGGCTGTTGATTTCAGCTTTGCATTGTATCTTGTTTCGTGTGTATGTGTTGAACCGTTGCTCCGTTTTGAGCGTGCCCTATATGAAACTTGTGTGATTTTGCATGTAGAATCATAATATCATGTTGATTACATGTTTGGAGTGTGTTTGCTTGATGTTTGGGTGCATCTCGCACTGTTTCCTTGCTTGTCTTGTTTTGCTCATATCTTCTACACCGTAGCTCCGAATTAAACAAACTTTATATGAAACTTGACTAGAATTTCGTGTAGATCATCATGGTGCATGTTAACTTGCTGTTTAAAAACTTTATCTTAAGGTTTGTTCAGATCTGGACCAATTTCAAAATATGCAATTGAGGACTTACCGGATTTGCTATATGTTGATTCCGGCCTCATTTAAACTTGTTGTTTTGTGTTTTTCTTGTGTGCTTCATCCCTTACCATGAAATGCATCTTACTTGCATCATGTTGATTGTGCATTGCACCTTGTTTGATATCGTGCCATGTTGTGTTCTTGTGTTGAGTAGAGCCGGAAGACGAGACCGAGAACGAGGTTACTACCGAGGTTGAGTACGAGGAGCCGTCTTACGATCCCATCGACGACTCGACAGGCAAGATGACCTGACCCGGATATCATTACTATCTTTGCCTATTTCTAGATGTCCGGCTCTTTAGCTTATTGCCTCGATGCCCATGTTTGTTTGTCAGCCTCATATTTTAACCATGAATCTGTCTAATCACCCAACCTAGCAAACCTTTGTTTAGCTACGTAAGCTTCGCTCAGCCCCTCTTATAGCATTGCTAGTTGCAGGAGAAGATTTGAAGATTCTTGCTTCATGTTGAAGTTATTGTTGGGATATCCCACTATATAATCTGTTAAACTAAATCATCTATATACTTGGCAATGGGTGGAAGGCTAAGCCTCTTGCTTGGTGTTTTGTTCCACTCATGCCACCCTAGGAACCGTATAAACCGGTGTTATGTTCCTTGATTTTGCGTTCCTCACACGGTTGGGGTTATGGGACCCCCTCAATAAACCGCTTAGCGCTAAAGCTTTTCCAGCAAGTCCCAACTTTGGTTCTACACTTGCCTAACAACTAAAAACTTGCATAGGGAGTTATAAACCCTTTTCTTAAGCAACAACCCGGGCCAGTGCTCCACATGACTGTTGGTCCAAACTGGGGAGTCTGCGAGGCCACCTCGATGAAACTCAAGGGCTGGTAAAAACCTGTAGAATCGCCCATCCGGTCATGGCCTGAGATGAGATACGCGTGGCTACTATCAGGGTGTCGGCATGCCAGGAGGATTTGCTGGATTAGTTTTACTTTAGTAGGAATATCTTGAGCACGGGATTCCGAGAATACTCGGGCCTTCCCACTGTGGAGTTGCGACTCCGCGGATCGTGAGCTTGTGATGGGCTAAGTTGGGACACCCCTGCAGGGTTTTGAACTTTCAAAAGTCGTGCCCGTGATTATGTGGCAGATGGGAATTTGTTAATATCCGGTTGTAGAAAACTTGACACCATGTTCAGAACACACTACCAGCGTGAGTAACCATGACGGTCATTTTCCGAAAGGGGTTCGGGAAGTGAACACGGTGGGGTTATGATTGACGTGCTTAGATAGGATCACTTCGTGATCACTTTGACGCTCGTGGCACTTCTCTTCCCGCTCTTAACACGTAAGCTAGTGCTAGTGCAGCTGCAACCTTTATTTCTTCAGCCTTGTTCCACACCCAAGGCTTAGATAGTTTTGCTACCCGGGAACGGGATTGCTGAGTCCTCCGTGGCTCACAGATTTCTACACAACACCAGATGCAGGTACTATGGTGAACTACACAGGTGACGGCACAGAGCTGTACTGGGAGTTCGATGAAGAACGTGAGCTATACTATGTGCACTATCCCGATGATCAGTAGTCGCTTCTACTAGGGACGATTCAGACCTTGTGGCTTTATTTATTTGGTATCTTTCATTTGGATCTTTGTCCGTAGTCGGACTGTGATGTTATTTGGATGATGATTGCTTATGTAATGTATTGTGTGACGTGGCGAGTGTAAGCCAACTACTCTTTTGCAATTTCATCCCTATTTTACATGAGTCGTGCAAAGATACCATACTTGAGATCATTCTAGTATGAGCTTATACCGTTAAGTCGTGCCTCGACACGTAGGAGGTATAATCTCATATTGGGCATTACAGGTTGCAAGTATTTGTTATTTGTGTGCAGGTACCATTTACATAGTGTTGCGTGATTCTCCTACTGGTTCGATAAACTTTGTCTCATCACTGAGGGAAATACCTACCATAGTTGTGCTGAATCATACCTTCCTCTTTGGGGAAATACCGACGTAGTTCTAGCGACATCACTCATCCACCAGTGTACCATACCCCAAACAGTGGTGGCCTTGTCCACGGCGCTGGATCTGCTTTGCCGGTACTCTCATCAATCGCAGCGCATCTGTAGTGGCTCCTTCGTACACCGCATCAGATCTGCTTCGTCCACACCCCCGGAGCCGCCCCACCGACGCCCCCGTGGACGGCCTCTGCTCCTCTTCGTCGACACCGTGCTCAACCCTACCGAAGCCGCTATGCCGACACCATCCTCAACCCTACCGAAGCAGCTCGCAGATACCATTCTCAACCCTACCAAAGCCGCTTTGCCAACGCGCATGTCCACGGCCTCAGATCCGCTTTGTCGACACCCTCGTCCAACCTACCAGAGTAGCTTCTCATGCCCTCGTCCACGGCCACAGATCCGCATCGTCGACACCATCCTCAACCCAACCACCGGAGCAGCTTCACCGATGCCATCGTCCATGGCCTCAGATCCGCTTCGTCCACACCATAGTCCACCCTACCAGAGCCGCTTCACAAACACCCTCCTCCACGACCGTAGATCTCCTCATCGGACCCCAACAACCAGCGCGGTGTCATCACCCTTGATGTTTCTATCCTGATTCGCATTGTCTGGCACGATGCCAAGCACTCGTCGCGGCCTAAGTACTTCTCACCTTTAAACCCATCCAGTGTCACCCGCCAGATGTACTTCAAATATACTAACAAGTCATTGTTACATGTTATGGAGCTGGCAAGAGCTACAAGGACGATGTTTCTTCTAGATCTAACTCCTTGGCCAACCAAGATCCTAGACTGAGGCATTGCTATGATCTTGTAAGTCGTCTCTCTCTTGTATTGTTGTGTGCCTGCCAGTGTGCTTTGCTAGGATTTTCGACCAGTAATCCCTTTGTGCAACCAATGATTTCTAGTACTGGTTGCTATACTAGAGATGTAGATGCCATACATTACACTAACTCATAGGTGGCATGAAGGAATTCCAGTGCACTAAATTAGGCTCCCTTAGAGTGTTCGCAAGTCCAGTACATAGAGTCATGGCTAGTTTATGCAACGCACACAATCGTTAATTGGTGGTTTAAATATGTGTAAGGGTTATGCAATGTATTATCATGTAGATATATCTCTTATTAGCCGTGTCAAGTTGCAGGTGGGGCGCAACAATGAAAAAGTACAAGATATGTTAGTACAAGATGTATGTGACATTTTCATGGAACATCGCGAAAAAAGGAGGGGCAGCGGTGAGCTTATACAACGTGGTATGCTAGGTCCATTGCAATCGCCGTGACATGTTATTTGTATGTTAGTGTTGTTGGCCAGGGTTCTCAGGGACAGTTATTTGTAGTTATCATAAGAAAATAAGCTCCTTTGAATATAAGCTCCAGATAATAAGCCAACCAGTTCTTTTTATTGCCTGCTTTTTTAGCTCATCTGCGGTATGATCAGTGAGAAGTCTAGATTGCATTATATTTTGTCATTTTCCTGCTCATATAAAAATTAATTTGACTTGCAAACATCATGAATTGAACCCATTGCAATAATTAATATGATAGGAAAATAGACCATCATTATTTGTTCAAAATGCAAATACAACGATACTATCTACTTGCCACAATCTATTTTGGTCAATATCTTCCACACAGAGCCCATTGCGTAAATTTAAATGAAGAACCATCATTTATCAAAATTCCATGGTCATAGTGGCTAGTTTTTATCATATAGCAGCATCACCTGAAAGAATCATATAGTAGAAGCAGAAGCAACTTATACCAATTCATCATACAACAGGAGCAACAACTCATAGCAATTCATCATATAGCAGCACTAGCAGCAGCAGATCATACCAATTCACCGTACAACAGCAGCATCTCATCGCAATTCATCATAAAGCAGCAAAAACCGTAGTAAGTAGCAGCTGCAGCTCATAGCAATCCATCGTATAGCAGCAACAGCCCATAGCAATTCATCATACAACTGCATCAGCTCATACCAATTCATCGTATAGTAGACCAGAAAGACAATTTGGCAAAATATCAAAGAAGATCCTCACCTTGTTGGATGAGCTCATCCTACAATAGGACCTCAAGGCCACAACCTTGGAGGAGAGGAGGCAGAACGAGGTGCCTTCTGCCGGAGTGGGGTGTTGGCCGTAGTTCTGCGGTGATCGCTGGAGTAGAGCATTGGACAGACCATAGCGGAGTAGCTGCTTGAGACCATGAGAGTGAGGGGCGCCACTAGAGGGAGGATCAGCTGGGGAGATGGGGCCATACCTACCGGCCATGTAGCCTAGATAGAGAAAGCATCGTCAAGGGGCACGCCAGATGGGACCTGTGGCAGTGGCTTGCTGGAGGAACCCTAGCACTTTAGGTAGCGGATCGAGGTAGAGGGAAAGGGAAGAGGAGATGCGAGCGGGCATGGCAATCAATGCTTATGTGTTTTTTACTCGAGGGTCAGGTTTGTCACGGATGTGAGCAGTGGCATTTTGAGTGTAATATAGGCACACAACAGAGTCATTTCGTTATTCCCCTTCCCTTCAATTTTAAGTGAGCTTCCACGGGAAGCACCCCCAAGGTTTTTCTCATTGTGAAGGAATTGGCGGTGAAAATATGCCTATAACTCAAAAATGATTTCTTTACATCTTTTATGGCTTATTTTGACAATAATCTCTCAAAACATGGAATAAAGCGAACCCTTAACCTGCAATTCAATTGAGCGTGCAATGCTGAATCACTCATACCTGCTATAGTGTAGATTTAGGTATCATACATGGCATAACTTAATACATGTGCATTTCATTATAGAATCTGAAATATGCAATGTTTATGTTTGTTCATACATTGCACATGATGTTTAAATGCCACGAAAATCTAGTCAGTCAAGTGATGGTCTTTAAGCCTCCTTCTTTACTTGTTTTCTTGAAATGTAATTCAGTGTTGTGCATGATTTTCTCACACATGAGTTCAATTGCTTGTTTGTATCAGCCAACCATACTAGAATTGTTAGCTTTGATTACTTGTTGTTCTTTACCTAACAGAGCTTGTCAATGATTTACACACTAAGGGCTGCTATAATGGGGGCTTGTATAACTCATAGGTGACATAAAGGTTTGCATGTACACTAAACTAAGCTCTCCAAAGTACATGGAGGTCCAGTTTGAAGGTACACCTAGTTTTTACACAACGCACACATAGTAAATGCTCATTTGAGTGTGTGCAAGAGATGTGGCATGTTTCATTATGTGGTGTCATTTTGTTATAAACCCATGCTTTGGTGTTATTCAAAGACTGGAAAGTATGCACCTTTATCTTCCATGTAAGGAGACCAGTAACTAGTTTGTGTCACCTTGCAGAGGGGGTGCAATGAAGCAAAGATTCAGGATTTCCAAGTAAAAGATTTTAGGAAGGAGCTTTGCAAGAGGAGGAGGAGCACTAAACCTGTACAACCAGTTATGGCAAGTCACTGTATTACAATTACTAGGACATCCTATTTGTCTGACATTGTTCTAGCGTAGGGTTCTTCACCTATAACCTAGTCATTGGGCCATTGATTAATACTCCCTCTGCTCAGTACTATAAGATGTCCTAACTTTTTTGTAAATCAGATCTATATACACATTATAATGTGTCTGTTCACTCATTTCAGTGCAGATGTAGTCTACATTTCAATATCTAAAACATCTTATATTAGTGAACAGTGAGAGACTCCTTACCATTATGGGAGAGTTCTTGATGTCTTAAATGTCATAACCAAACGCATGTTCACATCATCAACCCCCATCATTACTAGGATCATGATTACATACTAGTCGAGATACTTCATAGGGGATAAACAATGTTACATTACTTGTTCCATTATATAGATGATACATCCATTGATTCAAATGTAGCTAGGCTAAGGATATTATTGAGGCGTGCATGTATGCGTGCTGCCAACTCAATAGTTCAATTGCGTGTTTGCTTCAGGCATAGTTAAATTGCTCTTTTCAATTGCTTTATTTGTCCTCAGTATATGAGATTCCCAATCAATGATGCTTGATGCAGTGTTATAACTATTAGTTGACATAATTAAATGCCTTACCATTTCATTACTCTCTTGAAGTGTGCCTAAAGCTTTTGAAGTCTATTAACCAACTATTACTTCACGAGGCTTACAGTCTAGTTTATACCAGGCTAATGATTGACTAGTTTGCTTGCTGTAGTAGGTTTGTGTGAATCCCTCTGCGGTTCATTATGCTCCCTAAGTCTATTTTTAACATGGCATACAATATTCTAGCTAGTTAATGCGAGGTACAGAATGGCTAACTGCTTGCTTACTCATACACAATATATATACACCTGTCTGTTTTGGATTTGGCCCCAACATCATGCTCCTTTGGTGAGATAAGAGAGAGATTTGTACGCGTGCTGCACGAACTACCATTTTTATAATTTTAAAATATCACTTGCTTATGCTTCATGACATGTACATTATTGTTAGTGTTGTTTTGTCATGTAAAAGATAGTCTGTCTTGCTCGCTTCACTGTTGTAACTATATATTTCCCTAGTCATGTGTACTTACACAAACATTTCAGGATGAAGTGACATCAACACACAAAGATCTTAGAGCAGTGCGGCATGGCCATTACCAATTGATTATGGATTGGAGTTGGAACGTGCTGATGTTCTAGATCATGAACTAGAGATGGCAAGACAGCGTGCATATGAGTCTCAACATGTAATCAACACATTGAGACTGGAGTTGCAGATATCAGATGCACGATTCCGAAAACTGAAACAAGACACTAAGGTAACCACAAAGGAGTTGGAATGTTGCAAATTGAAATTTGTGCTACCTGAATCCAACCAATCCTATTTTTCTGAAGTGATTATAGTTGAAATGGTAAGTTCTGTTGATGTGCGCCCATGATGTATGAGCTTTATTAGCCCAGTGTATGTAATTTTATGTTTGTGTACGCTTTATTATCACTGGTGGTGAACTATGATGCTCAGTGGATGTAATATGCTGTAATTTCTTTATTGTATAGTGTAGGATTATTCTCCGTTTCTATGCTTTAATCTCTTTATTGTATAGTGTTGATTTTCTATAGGGTATAATATAGAGTAGGATAATTATTTATATGTGCTATCGTTGAAATGGGGGCCAACACGCCCAAACATTACCTGGGATGCCATCCGAACGAACAAACATGGGTACTCGAAGTGAGCCTTAATTGGGCTTATCAACTAATAGTTAGTGGACCCTAATCTATGTGGGCTCATAATGGCCCAAATGGCCCGATCAACTAGGCCCGTTACAAGATCTCATATCAGGTCGTTTAATAGGCCGAAATGCCGATAGGGCCGTAGTAATGGAGATGGCCCGCGGGCCTCTGGGAGGCCAAAATAAGAGTCAGTTTTGTCTTGGCCCATTTCCATGTCGGGCCATAAGAGGCCTACAGTGTTTTGGGCCAAATTAGGCCCAATGTACAACATAGGCTTTTAACAGGACAAAAGTCGGTTCGAGCTAGAATTGTGCCTTGGAGAATGTGGGCTACAAATGGACCCAAAGTTAGGTGGGACCGTCAAATGCCCAACAGTTGTGCGGGCCGTTAATGGGCCGAAAGACACAACATGCTAGAAATTGGCCCAAATTGCCGGTGGGCCGACAAAAGGCCGAAAGACATACCGACGGGATATTGGCCCATCTCTATAATGGCATGCTAAGTGGCTGTAAGAAACTCAGGCCGCAATTGAGCCCAAAGACATAGCGGGCTTTTAATGGGGTGGAACTAACGATGGGTCGGAATGTTGTCGAACCTTCTACGGGCCGTGGTTTTGAATGGGCCCATCTCTATAATGGGTTGTAACAGACCGAAAGAAACTCGAGCCACAATTGAGCCCAAAGACATAGCGGGCTGTTAACGGGCTAGAACTGACGATGGGATGGAATGGTGTCAAATTTATAATGGGTCTTTGACGGGCCGATTTTTCAAAACTTGTATGGGCCCTGGTTTGAATGGGTCAGACACAAGTAGTCCGGTAATGGGCTGGCCCGCTTACTTTTACAGGCCCGACCTTTTAACCCTAATGGGCCATTGTTGGGCCATGAAACGTGTCGACGTACCATAGGCCTGTCCTACCCATTGGTCGGTTGACATTTGTCCCAACGCGGAGCTGACACGTGGTTCCTCCGGCCAATGAGAATTTTACACATGGAAAATCGCCATTGGTCGTGGCTGTTAACGAGTTATCGGATCCAAAACCGAACCCGATAGCTTAACGGCGACCCGTTATGGTGGATGTCACGTGTCGGTCACCCTTGACGAAAGTACTTCCATGACACACCATTTATCATCATGCAAGTGGACACTTTCGTGATGATAATTTCAGTACTGTCATGGAACACTTCTATGACAACACATGTATGACTATCTTGATTATGTCATAAAATCGTCATGGATATACAAGCATGACACAAATCGTGACCTACTGTGACAAACACGTATCATCAGGGAACTGTTTTTTTGTAGTGGAAATAATAATTAAGATACATCTAACCATAACATGAAACATATGGATCCAAATCAGCCCCTTACGGAATAACGCATAAACTAGGGTTTAAGCTTCTGTCACTCTAGCAACCCATCATGTACTTATTACTCCACAATTCCTTAACTTAGGCCCAAAGATGATGAAGTGTCATGTAGTCGACGTTCACATGACACCACTAAAGGAAGCAACAACATACATATCAGCAAAATATCAAAGGAATACCAATGTCACATGATTACTTATAACAACACTTCTCCAATGTCATCAAGAACAAAAGTAGCTACTCACAAATCATATTCATGTTCAAGATCAAAGGGGTACCGAATAGCATTAAGGATCTGAACATATAATCTTCCACCAAATAAACCAACCAACATCAACTACAAGATGTAATCAATAGTACTAGTAACCCACAAGTACCAATCTGACGTTTAGAGACAAAGATTGAATACAAGAGATGAACAAGTGTTTGATATTAGATGGTGCTTGTGAAGATGTCGATGAAAATTGGTCCTCCCACAATGAGAGAATTGTTAGCGATGTTGACGGCTTCGATTTCCCCCTCCCGAAAGGAAGTGTCCCCTGCGGAATCGCTCCGCCAGAGAGCAAAAGTGCTCCTGCCCAGGTTCCACTTTGAGACGGTGGCATTTCGTCCCGAAAGTCTTCTCTTTATTTTTTCTAGGTCAAAATCTTTCATATAGCATAAGATGGTGATACTTCTTCGTCGTATCTACTTTTCCTAATGCTTTTCCTCTTGTTTTGGACTCTAATTTGCATGATTTGAATGAAACTAACCCGGACTGATGCTGTTTTCAGTAGAACTACCATGGTGTTTTTTTGTGCAGAAATAAAAGTTCTCGGAATGGAACGGAACTTTTTGGAGAATTATTTCAGAATAAAAGAAAAATACGGAAGTCAACAAACACCGGAGGGGGCCCGTGGGCGAGCACAACCCACAATGGCGCGCCCCCTCCAGGCGCGCCCAGGTGGGTTATGCCCACCTGGTGGCCTCGCAGACCACGAGTCCAACTCCATAAATACTTATTTTTTCAGAAAAAAAATAAGGAGGAAGAATTATCTTGTTTCGCAATACGGAGCCGCCAACACCTCCTATTCTTCATTGGGAGGCCAGATCTGGAGTCCATTTGGGGCTGCAGAGAGGGGAATCTTTGGTCTTCGTCATCACCAACCCTCCTTCATCCGCAATTTCATGATGCTACCCATTGAGAGTGAGTAATTCCTTCGTAGGCTCGCTAGTCGGTGAGGAGTTGGATGAGATTCATGATGTAACCGAGTTAGTTTTGTTAGGGCTTGATCTCTAGTATCCATTATGTTCGTAGATTGATGTTGTTATGACTTTGCCATGCTTAATGCTTGACACTTTGGGCCAGGTTGTCATGAATTCAGATATGAACGGATTACGTTTTCACCATTATATTTATGATCTAGATCTGTTCTTGCGAGTCATAATCACCTACTATGTGTTATGAACCGCAAACCCATGAGTGAAAGTATTCAGGATACTTTCCGGTGATGACCATAGTTTGAGGAGTTCATGTATTCACTATGTGCTAATGCTTTGTTCCAGTACTCTATTAACAGGAGGCCATAATATCACTTAGTTTCCTTATGGATCCCACTGCCACAGGAGGGTAGGAAAAAAGATGTCATACAAGTTCTTTCCATAAGCACGCATGACTATTTATGGAATACATGCCTACATTATATTTGTGAACTAGAGTTAGTTTTGTATCACCCTAGGTTATGACTGTTACATGATGAATATGATCCAACAAATTGCCGATCCAATGCCTACAAATTTCCTACATATTGATCTTGCTAAGTTACTACTGTTTCTGTTACTGTTACATCCGCTATAAAATCATTGCTATCACTTTTACCGTTACTATTGGTGTTACCACTACTATCAAAACTATCATATTACTGTGCTACTAAACACTTTGCGACTGATAATTAATCTCCAGGTGTGGCCGAATTGACAACTCAGTTGCTACTACTTGCAAATATTCTTTGGCCCCCCTTGTGTCGAATCTATAAATTTGGGTTGAATACTCTACCCTCGAAAACTCTTGGGATCCCCTATACTTGTGGGTTATCAACACCTATTTTTGGTGCCGTTGCTGGGGATCATAGTTATTTTTGTTGAGTCACTTGGGATTATTATCTATTTATCACTATGAAGAATCTGAAGGACGATAGAACTAAAATCTTTCCCTCGAAGCCGAGGGGAGGTAAGGAATTGCCATCTAGCTCTGCACTTGATTCTCCTTCAGTTATAAGTAAGCTTGCAACACCACAATCTGCTATTAGTCCTCATATGTCACAAGTTATTGATGATGCTACTTCTGATATGAATGATGTTACAAATTATGCTAGTACCTTGCTTGATAAGACTGTGCCATTGGGTGAATTTCTTGATGAACAACTTGCTAGAGCTGAAGATATTGAGAATGCCGAAACTAATGAAGTAATTGAAACCGAAAATGTTGAAACACCTTGCTACTTCTTGAGCTTGTGTTGTTTTTTCCCTTGAAGAGGAAAGGGTGATGCAGCAAAGTAGAGTTAAATATTTCCCTCAGTTAAGAACCAAGGTATCACTCCAGTAGGAGAAGAATGCGCAAATCACCAATACCTCCACAAATAATCAAACACTTGCACCAACATGATAAAGGGGTTGTTAATCCCTTCATGGTCACTTGCAAAGGTGATATCTGATAGAGATAGATAAACAAAACTAAACAAAAGATCAAATATTTTTGGGTTTTTGATTTATAGATCTGAAAGTAAAAGATTGCAAAATAGTAGATCAGAAACTAATATGATGGAAAATAGACCCATGGGCCATAGGTTTCACTAGAGGCTTCTCTCATGAAGGCAAATAATATAGTGGGTGAACAAATTATTGTCGAGCAATTGATAGAAAAGCACAAAGTTATCACGATATCCAAGGTAATGCTAATGTAATATAGGCATCACGATCGTGTCAAGTAGACCGACTCCTGCCTGCATCTACTACTATTACTCCACACATCGACCGACTCCTGCCTGCATCTAGAGTATTAAGTTCATAAAGAACAGAGTACTGCCTTAAGTAAGATGACATGATGTAGAGGAATTAACTCAAGAAATATGATAAAAACCCCATCTTTTTATCCTCGATGGCAACAATACAATATGTGCCTCGCTACCCCTACTCTGTCATTGGGTGAGGACACCACAAGATTGAACCCAAAGCCAAGCACTTCTCCCATTGCAAGAAAAACCATTCTAGTTTGCCAAACCAACCGATAATTCGAAGATAAATACAAAGATATCAAATCATGCATATAAGAATTTAGAGAAGATTCAAATAATATTCATAGATAAGATGATCATAAATCCACAATTCATCGGATCTTGACAAACACACCGCAAAAGAAGATTACATCGGATAGATCTCCAAGAACATCGAGGAGAACATGGTATTGAGCATCAAAGAGAGAGAAGAAGCCATCAAGCTACTAGCTATGGACCCATAGGTCTGTGGTAAACTACTCACGCTTCATCGGAAGGATAATAGAGTTGATGTAGATGCCCTCCGTGATCAAATCCCCCTCCGGCAAGATGCCGGAAAAGGCCCCAAGATGGGATCTCACGGGAACAGAAGGTTGGGCGGTGGAAAAGTGTATTAACTCAAGAATAGAGTAACGCCTTAAGTAAGATGACATGATGTAGAGGAAGTAACTCAAGCAATATGATGAAAACCCCATCTTTTTATCCTCGATGGCAACAATACAATACATGCCTCGCTACCCCTACTTTGTCACCGGGTGAGGACAGGGCAAGATTCAACCCAAAGCCAAGCACTTCTGCCATTGCAAGAAAAACCAATCTAGTTGGCAAAACCAACCGATAATTCAAAGAGAAATACAAAGATATCAAATCATGCATATAAGAATTCAGAGAAGATTCAAATAATATTCATAGATAATATGATCATAAATCCACAATTCATCGGATCTCGACAAACACACCGCAAAAGAAGATTATATCAGATAGATCTCCAAGAACATCGAGGAGAACATGGTATTGAAAATCAAAGAGAAAGAAGAAGCCATCTAGCTACTAGCCATGGACCCGTAGGCCTGTGGTAAGCTACCCACGCTTCATCGCAAGGGCAATAGAGTTGATGTAGATGCCCTCCGTGATCGAATCCCCCTCCAGTAGTGTCGTGGTTTTGTCACGGCAGATGTCTTAGCATAAGGACTTAGTCGTGGAGCCATCACGACGGGTTAGCTTAAAGGGGTTAAAGCGGACAAAGGACACAGGGAATTTTATACTAGTTCGGCCCCTTGCGGTGAAGGTAAAGGCCTACTCTAGTTGTTGTGGTATTGCTAGGGTTTCGATGACCAGGGAGCGAATTCGCTTTGCCTTTGTCTCGAGTTGTTGTTTTCCGTCCTTGAACCGCCGCCGGGTCGTCCCTTTATATACACAGGATGACACCCGGCCGGTTTACAGAATCCCGAGGCCGGCTCATAAATGTGTCCGGCTCGGTTTCTACCTTTCCTATCTTACAATACAAGTTACACACCATATGACGGTTTATGTCTACGGGCCCTAATCTGCCTTTGGGTCCTGGGCCTTTTAGTTCTCTATAGTAACACACCATACTCCTTGTGTTCATGTGCTTCAATAGGGGTAATTCAGTACAGGTATAACCCGGCCCCTCCTGGGCGGTTTATACCTAATAGTTATATCCCCAACATTAGGCCCCAGATTGATTTGAACCTGTTCATGTCAATCTTCAACACTTAGGAAAATTTCTTCTTCAGCGCCTTTGAATGATCTTGTAAACCGCCATGACGTCATCTTCCAGGATCATAATAAACCGCCATGACATCACCTGTTCATTAAAAACCCGTATATATTTAACCTTTATTAATGAGCCTCCGAAGACTGAGGCGACAGCTCTGTCCCATATCCATTTTTGGGTTCCATGATTCCCGCGCCTGTCGCTTATCCCTTCGGCTTATAAATAGGGCCAAGGGTCCCTTTCTTTTTCTCCCCTTGCCTCTTCGCCTTTCTTCTACCTCGTGTCTCCTCAGTGCTCGAGCGCCGCCGTCGCCGTCGACCTTCGCGTCTGCTCCGACAAAGGACGTTGCATCAACCTGTTTTGACCAGAGTCTCGCCAACGCGCCTCCGCGTCCAACAGCCCTGGTAAGTCTCTTCTTTGCTCCTCCCATAGATCTCATTAGGGCTTTCCCGCAAGTTCATCGAAGCTATCATGTTGTTCTTCCATGTTCTTCTTCATGGCCTCAATGGTGAGTGTAGATCTGATGTTTTCCTGCGCGGTTGTAGCGATAATCCTCCTTTCTTGTTATTAGTGCACCCTTTCTATAGAGTAATCCCATCTAGGTCTGATGAACTGTTTTAGTACATGTTTAACTTAGGTCTGAATAGACCTAAGTTTATTGATACGCTGTAGATCTGTAATTATCATGCTGATATGTGAAACTTGTTTTTCCATCGCCTAGTTATTTCATATCTGTACCTTTCATACTCACATAGGCAGTTTAACTTTTAGAAAATCATAATCCGGTAGATAGCATTAGTACCCACTTAAACCACCATTTCGGTTATCTTCATAATGCTTCCAATGTCTGACTCTGGTTTAGTAGTGTGTTTATGCCTCAACACCTTCTCCAGCTGACCTTTCGACGCTTTATACTTGTTAACTATGAATCATAAACCGACCTTTATCTGTAATTTCAGCTTTTCATTTGAAATGGCCAAGCAATTTTATTCCTATCACTGGGTTCCGTCTCGGGTTACCGAGGAAGAACTGAACGGGTTAGTCAAAATTGGCGCTTTAGCAAAAAAGGATGTCATCCACTGGAGAGTCCCTGGTCCGAAAAATCCTCATGAACCCAAAGATGAAGAAGTAATTGTGCTCGTTGATCACCTGGCCCGAGGGTTTAGCCCTCCCAGATCAAAATTCTTCCGTGATGTGCTTGCTAGCTTCCAACTCCATCCTCAAGATATTGGACCAAACTCTGTGTCCAATATTTGCAACTTCCAAGTATTTTGCGAGGCTTATCTGCAAGAGGAGCCCACAGTTGAACTGTTTAGGGATTTCTTCCACTTGAACCGTCGTACAGAGTTTACAGATGGTCCCAATACTGAACTTGGCGGGATGTCAATCCAGAAAAGGAAAGATATCAGCTTCCTCAACGAGCTACAGGATCTCCGTGACACTATCGCCGGTCCTTGGCTGCTCGGGGGAGACTTTAATATGATCCTTTGCGCTGAAGATAAGAATAATAATCGGCTGAACTGTCGCATCATGCACCGCTTCCGACGCTTTGTGGCAGACATGGAGCTCCATGACATGTATCTTCACGGCCGGCGGTATACATGGTCGAACGAGCAGGACTCCCTGACGCTTGTGCGGAACGACAGAGTGTTGTGCACCCCTTCCTAGGAGACGGCGCACCCCGCTTGCATGTTGCATTGCTTGGCCTCTACCACTTCTGATCATTGCCCTCTCGTGGTCCACTACACCCCGCACTCACGGGCCCCCAGGCGCTTCCACTTCGAGCGTTTTTAGCCCAAGCTTGAGGGCTTCCAAGCCATGGTGACTGGAGCCAGGGCCTCGGTGCCCCCGGATCCAGACCCGTTCCGGCGCATCTACGCTCGTCTCAAAGCTACGGCCAAGCACCTGCAAAGCTGGAGCGCTAAGAAGCTTGGCCACATTACGATCCAGCTGATGATTGCTCGCGAGCTCATTGCGTGCCTGGATGCCGCGCAGGATAGTCGCCACCTTTCCCCGGCGGAATCCTGGCTTCGCCGGGAGCTTAAGCGGGCCTACTTGGGGCTTGCTTCCCTGGAGCGTTCCATCCAGCGACAACACACTAGATTTGCCTGGCTCCGGGATGGGAATACCAGCTCTTCCTTCCACAAGATCCATGCCGCACATAGGCAGCAGAAAAATTTCATCGCCGAGCTACGTGTTGGTGCCGAGGTGATCCGCAGCGAGGAGGGCCTTGCTCGTGCGGCCTTTGAGCATTTCTCGGGCATCCTTGGGGCTACCGATGAACGCCCCTTCACCCTGAATCTCAGCGCCATGGATAGGCGCAGCTTCAACCTCTCCGAGCTTGAGAGACCATTCTCCGAGGACGAGCTCTAGAATGCCATCAAGCAACTCCCCACGGGAAAATCGCCAGGCCCGGACGGATTCTCCTCGGAGTTCCTTCGCTCATGTTGGCCAATCATCAAAGATGACTTCTGTGAAGCCTTTGATAAGCTTTTCTCCGGCAATGGGCGAGGCTTCCAGAAGCTCAATGAAGCCCTTACCGTTCTCCTGCCGAAAAAAGCAGACGCTTCCACGCTCTTCGACTATCGGCTGATCAGCCTTATCCACCATGTTGCCAAGATGTTTGCTAAGGTGCTTTCGCTTTGCCTCGCTCCTAGGCTCACTGAGCTTGTCTCCACGAACCAGAGCACGTTTGTGGCTGGACGCTCGGTTCACGACAACTTCCTGCTGGTGCAACAGACAGCTCGATATCTGCATCAGATCCGCGCTCCACGAGCTATGCTCAAGTTAGATATTGCTCAAGCCTTTGACTCTGTCTCTTGGGCGTTTCTAATTGAGACCATGCAACACCTCGGATTTGGGCCTCGTTGGTGCGAATGGATCTCCATTATTCTCTCTACAGCCAAGACTCGAGTCCTCATCAATGGGAAATCGGGCCCATCGGTCCTCCACGAGAAGGGACTGCGCCAGGGTGATCCCACTTCCCCCATGTTGTTCGTCCTTGTCATTGATGCGCTTAACACCCTCATGCAGCACGTAGTCAGTGTGGGAGTTCTTCCTCGGCTCACCTCCAGGCGGTTTGCCTCGAGCATTTCACTTTTCGCTGACGACGTCGTCTTATTTTGCCACCCGGATGAGGACGAGCTGACCTCTGTCAAAGCCATCCCGCACACCATTGGGGCGGCATCTGATTTGCGCACCAACTATGCCAAATGCTCGGTCACCCCCATTCAGTGCTCCGTTGAGGCTACGACAGCGATGGGTCCAACTCTTGCATGCCAAGTGTCCTCCTTCCCGGTCAAATACCTTGGCCTATCGCTCTCGGTTCGCAAGGTCCACTCTTCGGCCCTCATGCCCTTGATTGGCAACCTGGCTAGGAAGCTTTCCTCCTGGCGGGCCTCGCTGCTCTCCCGCGGCGAGAGACTGGCACTTGTTCGGCACGTCCTCACGGCGATGCATGTACACATCATGCTCGCCATGGCTCTCCGCCCCACCGTCTTGAAGCTGGCAAACAACATCATTCGAGACTTCTTATGGCACGGCTGCAAGGACGCTAGGTCGGGCAGCGCCCCGTCAGCTGGCGGAGGGTGTGCCGGCCGCGGCAGCTAGGGGGCCTCGGCATCCGTGATCTTCAACATGCCGGCATTGCTCTGCGTGCACGCTGGCTTTTGCTCCAGGCCACTGACCCGACGAGACCCTGGAGCCACCTTCACCTGCCAGCCGCTTCTGACGTGAGACACATCTTCCGTGCTTCGACCTCCTGGACCCTTGGCGATGGCAACAAATGCCACTTTTGGGTTGACCCCTGGCTTGATGGCTCTTCCATCGCTGAGATTGCCCCCGCCCTGGTTGCCCTTGTCCCTAAGTGGCGCCGCTCTCGCCGGCTGGTCTCCGAGGCAATACCCGGCAGGGCATGGATTAGCGACATCCAAGGGGCCCTGGGGGTGGAATCTATCGTCCAGTACGTGGACGTCTGGCGGTGCCTCAGCGGCATCTTGCTCCAAAACTCACCGGACTCCATACGCTGGAAATGGACCGCGAACGGCACCTAGACCGCCAAGACTTGCTACCTCGCACTCTTCCATGGTTCAATTGCTTCCCCGACTTGGAGCCTCACTTGGAAACCCTGGGCACCGGAGGGAGTCAAGATCTTCCTCTGGCTTGCTGGCCCCGACCGCTGCTGGACCTCTGCCCGCCTTGCCCGCCATGGTCTACCCCACAACGCCGCCTGCGCTCTCTATGACTAGGAGCAATAGATAAGGCACCACCTTCTTATGGGGTGCGTTGTGACCCGCACGGTGTGGTATGACATCCTCTCCTGGTGCCGCCTCACTACCCCCCTCCGGACGGCACCATGGCCTTCTTCGACTGGTGGGCTATGGCCCTCCATGAATCCTTATCTGGCCAGCGCAAAGGCATCGCCTCCCTCATCGCTCTAACTGCATGGAGCATCTGGAGGCATCGTAATGCATGCATCTTTGACGACGCAACCCCTTCCACCACCCTCCTGATTCATGCCATTAAGGAGGAAGCTCGCATCTGGGCTAACGCCGGTGCTCGAGGGCTTAGTTCGATCACTCATGTAACCTGACCCTCATGTATGCGGGCTGAGCAACCCCTTCCCTACTCATTGCGCCTCATAAGCGCCTTCCTGTGTACGCTTGCTGAGGTTCGCCACTGTTTTGTTCTCCCCTTCTATCAATGGAATGATACGCTCCGCGCGTATTCGTGAAAAAAAGAAAAGGAAAGCTGTCAGCTTCCCTCATGCCAAGCATCATAGTCATCCCAAGGACTGGAATCAGACTTGGTTTTACTGCCAAGATACCTCTCCAACGGATGAAAATCCTTTCCCGGGTTATCGTCCTCACCGGCTTTCTAATACCCATCCATTTCCCCAATGGCTCAGTGGCAAGGAGTGGTCCAAGTATGCACCACAACTTTCAAAGCTTCGGGCCTTTACTGCAAACGGCTTAACGGGCGTCGACTTTGTTCGTTGCTGGATCTCCTAGAGTATTCTGCCTCTAAGCCGACGCTCCGGTTTAATGTGCGAGTATACAGGGGAATTGAAAGATCCTCAGCGACATACTGAGGCTCAGTCGATAGAAAATGAAGTTATTGGGTCTGTTAAGAGGATACTGGATAAACCGGTGGCTGTCTGCAGTAAAACAGGGCTGAATCCCTTCTACGTATCCAATAAACCGCCTGCTGTAAGGATCCTATAACTTGTTGCTTTATTTCAACCCTTTAAATATCCTCCCTAAAATTCATTAATCTTTGACAGGGTGATGATCCATTCTGGAAGAAGAAAGCGCGGGATAAATCGGCTAAGGTATCTTGCCCCTAAACAAAGGCTCTCAAGAAGCCTACCAAGAAGAAAACCACTGAGTCCTCCGACGTGGACATTGATGATGATTTGGATAAACTGGAATCAGAGGTAGAACTTGACTCTCTTGGCTCCCTTTTCATACACCTCATTAACAATGATTATTATCAGGATAACGATGAAGGCAGCCAAGCTGATGACATAGAGGTAATTACCCTTTCCTCCGGTTCAGATCCTCTGCCAACACAGAAAATCCGTCAAGCAAATCGGAAAGTAAGATTTTCTCACCCCCTAGCTCACTTGGACCCAAACTTTTTTGAAGAAATAGCAACACGAAGCTCGCCGCACAACTCGGCACATCGGTCAAGAAATTACTTCAACTGGTTTACCAAATACTCCAATCCCGAAACATCGATCAGAGGTCTCATATATTCCTGATGTTTCTTATCCCAAAGCAGGTCATTTTTGACAACCTCTTAATCCATCTGATTCAAACTATCAAGAAACACCTCATTCATCGTCTGGCGATTCGATGGCCACACAACTTCCACCCCTCAAGACGCTCCCTGGGTAAGTTTTAATTTACTCTTAACTCCTTATGTTTATCCAATGTACTGACTTTTCAGCTTATCCTTCAGTGACAGGCCTAGACCCAGCAAAAAGGCCAAATTAAGTAAACCGCCTAATGATAATGTGGTCCCTGAACCGGAAGGAACTCCAGAACCGGCAGAAGCAAATGCTGACGCCGTGCTTGATGATCTGCCACTACCGGATCAGGATCTTGGAGTTGAACAAGAATTTGAGCCAACGGGCCATGTTGATCAACCAACCAGCCCAGTCCGAGCCAATGACAAACCGGCAAGCCCAGTCAAGGCTGCTGATGATACAACAGAAGATGTTATAATCACCGGTTTTGGCCACACCACTCCTGGCGATCCTGTCGCTTTATCAAAGCATAGTGCCGAGGAGGAAATTTCTGCTATGGACAAAGGCAAATGGAACGCCGATTTATCGAGCTATGCCCACCTCAGCACCCAAGACCTTCATTCTGGATTTTTGAACCGTCTATACACAAGCCGTGACTATGAAGCCGGTTTAGTAAGACTGATGAAAGAGCGATATGAGGTAACTATTTCTTAACTTCTGTAATACTGTTTCTCCCTTTGTCAAATTTCTTATATCAGCTCCAGTGTATTCCCCAAGGGCCGGTTTATCTTTTCAAGATGAACCGGGACTTTTAGAATATCAAACTTGCAACTTTCGCCTGTGTAGCCCCCAAGGGCTGGTTTATCTTTTCAAGATGAACCGAGACTTTGTCTTGTAACTTTACTTTGAGCGAATATGCATTAGCCCCCAAGTGCCAGGAATAATACTTGTATTGAGCTTGGGACTTGTAAAAAACTTCTGATAACAAGCAAATAGGCATTAGCCCGCAAGTGCCAAGTGTATAAGTTGTTGTGTGCTTGGGACTTCAAATATGTTCTGCCAACTCATGATATGTCTCTCTCTGATAGGCTAATCTGAGCAAAAAGGAATCCCAAACGGCTGACCTT
The DNA here is from genome assembly GCA_902687465.1 of Secale cereale. NCBI lineage: Eukaryota > Viridiplantae > Streptophyta > Magnoliopsida > Poales > Poaceae > Secale > Secale cereale. The sequence continues at coordinate 698,055,281 of LR738711.1, read as the reverse complement.
CAAGAAAACCTCAAGTTCCAGCAAGCAGAAACCTCCAAAGCCAAAGATGAACTGACCAGTGCTTTAGCAGCTATGGAAAAGTTAAAGGAAGATTTTAAGAAGGAGCGGGCGGATTGGGATAGAGAGAAATCCGCTTTGAGGAAGAGGGCTGATGATGCACAGGCAGCCCTTAAACCGGTGGCAGAAGAGCTAACTGGCTTGAAGCTGCAGATAAATGACATGACCACTGCTGTGTTTGGTAAGTATCCTTATTATAAACTCTCAACACGTATTATCCCATAGATTGCCGGTTTAACAACGTTTGTAATGATGCAGGAAAACACACTGCCCACTTGGGCTCTGACATGCAGAAAAGTTGAAGGCTGCCTATACTCTTATAGAGCAACTTCATACCTGTGCGCAGCGAATCATTTGTACTGCCGCTCATAACAAGCCGACCCCAACTTTGATCAAGGAAACTTTAGAGAAGTTGTCAATGCTGCCCGCCCGGTTTGAAGAACTAAAGAGATCAGCTGCAAGGGCAGGTGCTCTGACTGCATTAACCCGGGTGAAAGCATGGGTACCTGATCTTGATTCGGCTGATGTGGGAAATGGCTATCCAAGCTTAAAGGAGGATGGATCAGACTTTGATAATGATGATCTCTGAGCTTTGACAAAGGAAATGAGCCCCTTGGCTACCAAGTTCGCTGAAGAAGCCGATCTTTCCCACTATCAGTCATTTTATGATGCTGACAACAAACGGGTTAGCGCGCCAACTCATTATGTGGAAAATCTCATCCCGCCCATTCGTAAGCACACTTATGCCCCTGATGTTGAACACTCCATGCTTATAAGCGATGAAGCTATTTTCCAAGCCCTAACTGGGATCGATTGGGCAACCACTGACTTCCAGCACTTGGTGGAGAAGAGGAGGAGGAAACGGCGCAGGGTGACCCACAGCCGTCAAGCCGGCCCGGCGAGGAATCACGAACCGGGAGCCAGTTTAGTCTTCTACATATCGCAATACTTGGTGAAAATAGTTATTCTTTTGGGCATCAAAGCGCCTTGTAATAGGGCTAGTTGAAATACTTGGTCTGCTATGCCATCGTGCATATTCATTTTGCATGACGATGTTAATCCACCATTATTATACCATGCCCGCTTATCCTTGTGAACAGCTTTATTCAACCTGTTTCTGCATAAAACAAGTTTAAAGTGTCCTGGCGGTTTATCGCTGGACGGGTCATAATGCCTAGATACATGACATAGGTTTATAACCCAGGATGCATTTTGAAATAATTAAATATGAAATAGATCATACCTGTGATATTGAATCACATCGTTGATTTTACCAACTTTTGTAGTAAGGGTGATAATCCCAAATCGTGAGTACTGATGACTCCTGCAATATGTTGCCGGTTTATGATAAAACCATACTAGGCTATGATAAACACCGGATTATCCGCATAAGATACTGGCAATTTGTAATCGAAACAAGACCGGTTAAATAAACACCGGTTTATTTGATAGTAGCGACTTATAGTCAACAATAAGCCGAGGCAATAAACATCGGCTTATCATAAAAAATGTTATCAACCTCAAAAAGAGAAAAAACTTGTCAAATAAAATCATGCGAGGCTTTTCATGGGCTACCAAGCCTAAAATCGAGGCTTTTCATGGGCTGCCAGGCCACTGAGTAAAACCATTTTACAAAGGCTTTTAAGATGGACCTCACATTAACCAATCGTCGTTTTAACGTTGACAAGTTCACGGTCTGTATAAGATTGACTTTTCAAATGTTCGACGGGTCATGCCAGGATTACCTGGATGGAGTGACTTACTTGATGAAGGCAGGTTAACCCAGGGTTTTAGGTGAATACACCTGGCTTCCAAGCCTGGCTTGATAGCCTATTACAAGGGTCTTAAAAACTCTTTGTTGTTGTGCAACAAGAGCCCCCAGGTAACATTTTGAGTTGTGCTCAGCGAGTGCCTATGTTTGAGTTGTGTTGTGCATCAAACTCTCTTTTGCCCCTTACGATAATATTGGCTTCATAGCCGGATTACCAAAGTAACCAGAGCTATGCTCTTAGGATAATATTGGCTTGATAGCCGTATTAAGAGGGTAAACAGAACTCCGCTTTATAAACAGAAGCCCCCATGTAACTAAAACTCTTATGGGAAAAAACAGAGGCCCCACTTTAGCAGGGATGCCGGTTTATTATATTGATCATAATATATACAGTGTGAAAAATATGTACATAAGAGGAGCCTATGGCTCAGGTGTAATAAGGCCGAAGATGAGCAATGTTCCATGGCCGATGGGTCTCCTCCTCCGATGTGCGTGAGTCCTTGCGTTCTCGAATGTCAATAAGGTAGTATGACCCGTTATGCAGATTCTTGCTGACCACAAAGGGTCCTTCCCAAGGCGGGGATAACTTGTGCATATCAGTCTGATCCTGGATGAGCCGGAGCACCTGATCGCCTTCTTGAAAAGTTCTGGTTTTAACCCGACGGATGTGATAACGATGCAAATCTTGCTGGTAAATCACCGACCGAGCTGCTGCAATGTCACGTTCCTCGTCTAACAGGCCCAGTGCTTCTTACCGCGCCTTCTCATTGCCAGCTTCAACATAAGCCGCCACACGAGGCGAGTCATGACGGATATCACAAGGGAGAACTGCCTCTGCTCCGTAAACCATGAAAAAAGGCGTGTAACCGGTAGATCTGTTGGGCGTCGTATTTATGCTCCATAATACGGATGGTAACTCCTCCACCCAACAACCCGACATCCTCTGCAGGGGAACCATAAGCCGGGGCTTGATGCCTCTCAGGATCTCTTGATTGGCTCTCTCAGCTTGACCATTAGATTGAGGATGAGCCACTAATGATACTTCAAGCCGAATGTGCTCACGTTGACAAAATTTTTTCATAGCACCCTTGCACAAATTAGTGCCATTATCAGTTATAATGCTGTGTGGAAAGCCAAACTGGAAAATCACATTTTTGATGAATTGAACCGCCGTGGCTGCATCACACTTGCTGACTGGCTCCGCTTCCACCCACTTGGTGAACTTATCAACCACCACCATAAGATGGGTCTTCTTATCTTGAGATCTCTTAAAGGGCCCAACCACACCTAGCCCCCAAGTTGCAAACGGCCAAGTTGTTGGAATCATCCTCAATTCTTGAGCCGGTACATGAGCACGCCATGATAATTTTTGATAGGCATCACACTTTTTGACAAAGCCTTCAGCATCAGCATGAGCCGTCAGCCAATAGAAACCATGACGAAAAGCTTTAGCTACCAAGGATTTTGAACCGACGTGGTGACCGCTATCTCCTTCGTGGATCTCACGCAAAATCTCACGGCCTTCATCCGGAGATACGCAACGCTGAAACGCCCCTGTTACACTGCAATGATGTAATTCTCCATTGACAATAGTCATTGACTTGGACCGCCGGATTATCTGCTTGGACAAAATATCATCCTCTGGTAACTCGCCTCGGTTCATATACGCCAAATATGGGACTGTCCGGTATGGGATAGCATGAAGAGCCGCTACCAACTGAGCCTCCGGATCAGGAACAACCAAGTCCTCCTCTGTAGGTAACTTAACCGATGGGTTATGCAAGACGTCCAGAAAAACATTAGGTGCAACCGGTTTACATTGGGAATCCAAACGGCTTAATGCATCCGCCGCTTCATTCTTTTGCCGGTCCACATGATCAACTTGATAACCCTTGAAATGTCCAGCAACAATATCCACCTCTCGACGATACGCTGCCATGAGCAGGTCCTTGGAGTCCCAAGTACCAGATACTTGTTGAGCCACCAGGTCCGAGTCACCAAAACACTAAACCCGGCTTAAATTCATCTCCTTAGCCATACGAAGACCGTGGAGGAGAGCCTCATATTCAGCTGCATTAGTGCAAGGGAACATTAAACGAATAACATAACAAAATTTATCACCTCGTGGGGAAGTTAATACGACTCCAGCCCCTGAGCCCTCCAATTGCCTGGATCCATTGAAGTGAATAGTACAGTAAGTATGATCCGCCTTTTTCTTCCGGCGCCTGTAACTCCATCCAATCATTGATTAAATCCACAGGTGCTTGGGACTTGATCGCAGTACGAGGCACATATTTTAACCCGTGAGGTCCAAGCTCAATGGCCCACTTGGCAACCCGGCAAGTTGCTTCTCTGTTTTGGATTATATCTCCCAAAGGGGCAGAGCTGACCACAGTGATGGGATAACCTTGAAAATATTGCTTAAGCTTCCGGCTTGCCATGAAGACTCCATACACCAGTTTCTGCCAATGTGGATACTCTGTTTGGATTCAATAAGCACCTCGCTGATATTGTAAACCGGCCGTTGAACCGGATATTCCTTCCTAGCCTCCTTGCGCTCCACTACAATGGCCACACTGATGACCCGGGCATTAGCAGCCACGTACAACAACAACGGCTCATTATCGACTGGAGCAGCAAGGACAGGTGGCTCTTCCAACTGCTTCTTCAAGTCCTCAAACGCCGCATTAGCAGCATCACTCTAGACAAAATTGTCTATCTTTTTCATCATCTGGTAGAGAGGGATAGCTTTTTCTCCCAATCCGCTGATAAAACGGCTCAGCGCTGCAATACGGCCCGCCAGACGTTGAACGTCATTGATACACACCGGTTTAGCCAGGGATGTAATAACTTTGATTTTCTCCGGATTAGCTTCAATGCCCCTGTTTGACACCAGAAACCCCAAGAGCTTGCGTGCCGGTACACCAATAACACACTTGGCCGGATTAAGCATCATCTTATATACCCAGAGATTATCGAAATTTTCCTTCAAGTCATATATAAATGTCTCCTCCTTTCTGGATTTTACCACAATATCATCCACATATGCATGAACATTACGCCCAATCTGTTTATGAAGACAATTCTGCACACATCGCTGATAAGTCGCCTGGGCACTCTTGAGCCCAAAGGGCATAGATACATAGCAGAAGGCTCCAGAGGGAGTTATAAAAGTTGTCTTCTACAGGTCCTTAACTGCCATTTTGATCTGATGATAGCCGGAATATGCATCCAAAAAACTCAAACGCTCACAACCCGCCATAGCATCAATGATTTGATCAATACGAGGGAGAGCAAAGGTATCAGCTGGACAAGCTTTGTTCAAATCTGTGTAGTCCACACACATACGCCAAGTGCCGTTCTTCTTAAGTACCAGCACCGTATTAGCCAATCATTCAGGATGAAATACCTCAACGATAAAACCAGCCTCTAAGAGCCTGGCTACCTCTTCGCCAATGGCCTTGCGTATTTCTTCATTGAAGCGGCGGAGAAACTGCTTGATCGGTTTAAACTTGGGATCAACATTAAGAGTGTGCTCAGCGAGTCCTCTTGGTACACCTGGCATGTCAGAAGGTTTCCATGCAAAGATGTCCCGATTCTCATGGATGAACTCGATGAGCGCACTTTCCTATTTCGGATCCAAGTTAGCGCTGATGCTAAACTGCTTGGATGAATCGCTAGGAACAAAATCAACCAGCTTAGTCTCATCAACCAATTTAAGCTTCAAGGCTAGATCATGCTTTGTATTTGGCTTTTTTAAAAGAGTCATATCCGCTGGATCAACATTGTCCTTGTAGAAATTCAACTCCTCTATTGCACAAACCGACTTAGCATAGGCCGCGTCACCTTCTTCACATTCCAAAGCGATCTTACGACTCCCATGTACTATGATGGTCCCCTTATGACCCGACATTTTGAGCTATAGGTAAACATAGCAGGGCCTCACCATGAACTTAGCATAAACCGGCTGTCCGAATAGGGCATGATACGGGCTCTTGATTTTTACCACTTCAAAGGTCAAAGTCTCTGATCTTGAGTCATGCTCATCTCCAAAGGTAACCTCCAGATCTATCTTTCCAACTGGATACGCCGATTTACCAGGCACTACACCATGGAAGACAGTGTTTGACGGTTTGAGCTTTTTATCTGTTAACCCCATGCGACGGAAGGTTTCATAATAAAGGATATTGATGCTGCTCCCTCCGTCCATGAGCACCTTGGTGAACTTATACCCCCCCAACCTGAGGTGCTACCACCAATGCCAGCTAACCCGGATTATCAACCTAGGGCGAATGATCCTCACGACTCCACACAATGGGTTGTTCCGACCAGCGTAAATAACGAGGCACCGCCGGTTCAACAGAGTGCACTGCCCTTTTATAAACCTTCTGATCGCGCTTACACATGCTAGTGGTGAAGATATGTTACTGTCCACTATTCAACTGCTTCGGGTTGCTCTCGTAACCCGACTGTTGCTGCTGATGATTCCCCTGATGATTATAACCACCTTGGCTGCCTTGACTGCCCTGATTACCGTGTCCACTATGATTGCCATGTTCGCTCATATTGCCTTGAAATCCTAAGCCAGAACCACCACCGCCGTAACCCGGCCCATGAGAACCAGGCCCTGAACCGCCGGACGGTCCATGATCATATTGGAAATGATCCGAATTTTTGAACTCCCGCATAATAAAGCAATCCTTCCAGAGGTGCGTAGCTGGTCTTTCCTTCGTCCCGTGCCTAGGACAAGGCTAATTTACCTGGCGCTCAAGATTGATACTTGATCCTCCGCTCCGTGGGGGCGTCCTACCTTTAAGACGATGACCATCATTCTGAGTATTGGTGTTAGCCACAAAATCTAAATTGTTATCCTCTTTACGCTTACCGTTGTTTCCATGGCCCGCCGGGTTATGCTGGGACGCTTTGCCGTTCTTCTTTCCCTTTACCGATTTTTCGTTGTCAGACTCAGGGTCCTTGGTGCTATCAGAATCGGCGTACTTAACCAGAGCTGCCATGAGCGTTTCCATGTCATCGCAGTGACGCTTGAGTCATCCCAACTTCAACTTCAGAGGCAAGAACCGGCAATTGCCTTCCAATGTTAAAACTGCTGTATCAGCATTGATCCGGTCTGATGAATGCAAGATCTCTGAAACCCGGCGCACCCAATGGCTTGTTGTTGCATTCTCTCCTTGGACACAGGCAGCTAAGTCTACAATTGACATGGTCTTCTTGCACGTGTCTTTGAAATTCTGGATAAACCGGCGCCTCAACTCGGCCCATGACCCGATGGAGTTAGCTGGCAAACCTTTTAGCCAAGTACGAGTCGTTCCTTCCAACATCATGGTGAAATATTTAGCACACGCCGCATCGTTCACGTCCAGCATCTCCATCGCCATCTCATAGCTTTCAACAAACGATTCGGGGGATAAATCGGCAGTGTAATTGGGCACTTTCCGTGGTCCTTTGAAATCCTTGGGAAGACGCGCATTACGTAAAGCGGGGGTGAGACACGGTACTCCCAAAGAGCTGGAAGTAACTCCTGGTTCCACCGAGGTGGTTGGACGGACCGGGGTAAGTTGACGGGTCGTGTACTGTGCTGTAAACTCGGCTTCTCGACGCTGTCTACCCTGATCCACCACATCCTAAGCATTCGTGCCACCACCTGCCGGGTTATGCCCCCGAGGCGGGTTACGGTTCCGCGCACTGCTTGACATGGCCGGTTCATCTATATTCCTGCTGTAACTCCGGCTTGGGTGGGGGTGGAATGAATCCTCTTACGGCTGTACGAGTAAGCCTGCTGCTGGGCCAAAGCTGTTTGAAGGAGTTCCCTAGCCCGTCGCGTCTCCACCGCTACGGGGGACTCACCTTGGACAGGGAGGGCCGCCAATCGTGAAGCGGCTGCGACTATGTTATCCAAGGGGTTGGAGTAATGACCCGGAGGCGTCGGCACATGTTGTGACAGGATGATCTGACGAGGCAAAACCGTTGCGTGTGGCTAGGCAGATGCCCCCGTTCCAGGTGCTTCTGCCCGGTTTACCACTGGTTGATTGCTGGTTCCTGCTCCTGGCGTGCAAAAGAGATTCCTTGCCTCGTAAACCGGAGGCAGGCGAGATTGGTACCTTCTCCTCATTACATCGTTTGATGCGTTCTGATCCAACATGAGCCGATAAGCCTGAGCATCCAACCCGGCCTGCTTCGCGGCCATCCTGGTCTTTTTAGCTGCCAGATCTACCTTAGCTTGAGCTATCTATTCCTTTACTTTAGCGACTTCTGCGTCATGCCACTCCTGATCCGCCGGGCTAACTTCAGCAGTCAACAACACTGTTAGAGTGTCGAATAAACCGGACAACACTTGGGCTAGTGGCTGCGCAGGGCCTCCTGCCCCAGCTGCCGCTGCCACTGCCAAACTGGATGTCAACGTTCCTGCGGTCGAAGAGTGTTGCACGGACTGTGATCCGGCGATGAAGACTGCAACTCGGCTCGGCGGATCGAGGGGGTCCGGAATACTGTCGCCATCGGAACAGCCCCTAAACCGGCCATCTTGTAGTAGGTACAAAGACTCGGTCTCTTCGGTAGATGATTTGTCACCAGAATAAACAACAGTCTCACCACCAGATTCCGATCTATCTTCAGTTTCCACTCCATGGACGACTCCTACGAAGACATGCTTCATGGCCGGCCGAACCCGGGCAGGTCTCGCACGCTGAGCCGTCTCGACGATGTTGGTGCAGATGTCCAGCTCAGGGCCTGGTTCGCCGATCTTGCCAATGGAAACATGGATGCCGCCGAAGGGGACCCGGTACCCGTACTCAATTGAGTCGGCCTTGGGCCCCCAGCCTGCGTTATCGATGTAGATCTTGCTGCGACGACTCTTGGTCATCCGGCCCATTGCGTATCCCTTGAGCCATTCGAAGCTACCCTCTAAGAACTGGAAACCATCATGCGATAGCCCCACGGTGGGCGCCAACTATCGTGGTTTTGTCACAGCAGATGTCCTAGCATAAGGACTTAGTCATGGAGCCATCACGGCGGGTTAGCTTAAAGGGGTTAAAGCGGACAATGGAAATAGGGAATTTTATACTAGTTCGGCCCCTTGCGGTGAAGGTAATGGCCTACTCTAGTTGTTGTGGTATTGCTAGGGTTTTGATGACTAGGGAGCGAATTCGCTTTGCCTGTGTCTCGAGCTGCTATTTTCCGTCCCTGAACCGCCGCCAGGTTGTCCCTTTATATACATAGGATGACGCCCAGCCGGTTTACAGAATCCTGAGGCCGGCTCATAAACGTGTCCGACTCGGTTTCTACCTTTCCTATCTTACAATACAATTTACACACCATATGGCAGTTTATGTCTACGGGCCCTAATCCGCCTTTGGGCCCTAGACCTTTTAGTTCTCTATAGTAACACACCATACTCCTCGTCTTCATGGGCTTCAATAGGGGTAATTCAATACAGGTATAACCTGGCCCCTCCTGAGCGGTTTATACCTAATAGTTATATCCCCAACAAGTAGGATGCCGGAAAAGGCCCCAAGATGGGATCTCATGGGTACAGAAGGTTGCGGTGGTGGAAAAGTGTTTTTGTGGATGCTTATGAGGGTTTTGGAATATATGTGAATATATAGGAGGAAGAGCTAGGTTAGGGGGGCCACGAGGAGCCCACAAGGTAGGGGCGCCCCCCAGGGCGCACCCTACACCCTTGCCACTGCCTCGTGGCTCTTCTGACTTGAACTACAAGTCTCCTGGATGTCTTCTAGTCCAAGCAAAATCATTGTGAAGTTTTATTCCGATTGGAATCCGTTTAGTATTCCTTTTCTGCGAAGCTCAAAAACAAGGAAAAACAGAAATTAGTACTGGGCCCTAGGTTAGTAGGTTAGTCCCAAAAATAATATAAAATAGCATATAAATAAATGCATATAAAACATCCAAAATAGATAATATAATAGCATGGAATAATAAAAAAATTATAAATACGTTGGAGATGTATCGCACCTATTAGATCTAGCCATCCTAGATATGAATTACCAAAAGTACCAGAAGGTTATGTTCTGGATGAGGAGACAACTATAGAGATGATCTTAAGAAATTATTATGCAAATTGAAAGAAAAATCTTTGAATTCTAGAATGAAATGTGATCCTAAGTTTGCTACTTCACCTATTTGTGTTGCTAATAAGGATTATGAATTCCCTGTCGACCCAGACTTAATTACTTTGGTAGAATCTGATCCTTTCCATTGCTATGAAACTGAAACTGTAGTGGCACATCTTACTAAACTAAATGATATAGGCACCTTATTTGCTCATGATGAGAAAACTCGCTTTTATGATATCCTCAAATTGTTTCAGTTTTCATTAACGGGTGATGCAAAAGCTTGGTGCAATACTCTTACTCCTGGTTGTGTGCGTCATCCCTAGGATATGATTTATTACATCTCTGAAAATTATTTCCCTGCTCATAAGAACAAGCTGTCTTGCAGGAAATATTTAACTTTGTGCAAATTGAAGAGGAGAGTCGCCCACAAGCTTGGGGAGGCTTCTCCAATTACTTAAGGGACAATTCCATTTCTGCCCCTAAATGGAACCCACTACACAAATTTGCCCCTAATTTCAATGTGTGCTCAAATTTGCCCCTCTGCCGTTAGTTGCCCTTACAGAAAGGCCCTTCTGCGGCGTTACCGGCTGGTCAAACAGCTTTGACCATCTCGAAAAAATAGCAAACAATTAAAAAAATCTAAAATTTTGAGGGATCAAAGATACTTAGGTGCGCAAGGTGTGTGCAAATTTTTGTGCTATTTAGACATACCAGGAGCTCGTGGCGAAGGAAAACGATAAATCTGTACATCTTTAAATAGTAAATTCAGACAAATTAGCAAGAAAATTCAAAAAGATATGATTTATTTTGGCATCCAAGATGCTCGGGTGCGGAAGGTGGGTGAATTTTGTTATCAAATGACAAACGAGGAGCTCTAGCAAAAAAACCAAAATAGTGTTTTTTTCAAAGTTTTTTCCGAAACAAATTTTGTTTTTTTTCCACGAGCTCCTACAATGTCCAAACACAAAAAAAAAATTGCAGACACCTTGCGCACCTGATCATCTTGGATGCCAAAAAAATCCATAGTTTTTTTTTTGAATTTACTGTTCACAGGCGTACATATTTATTGTTTTCCTTTGCCACCAGCTCCTAGAATGCCCAAACAGCATGAAAATTTGCACACACCTTGCGAACCTGAGTACCTTCGATCCCACAAAATTTCAGATTTTTTAAATTTTTTATTATTTTTTCGAGATGGTCAAAGCTATTTGACCAAACGGTAACGACGCATACGGGCATTTCTATAAGGGAAGCTAACGGTAGAGGGCCAAATTTGAGCACACTTTGAAATTAGGGGCAAATTTGAGTAGTGGGTTCTAGTTAGGGGTAGAAACGGAATTGTCCCATTGCTTAATGCTCTGCCTAATCACTCACTTAAGAAAAATGAAATACTTGATATCTTCTATAATGGACTAACCGATACTTCTAGGGATTTCCTAGATAGTTGTGCTGGTTGCGTTTTCTGGGAAAGAACTGTTGAACAAGCTGGTGAATTATTAAATAATTTATTGAAGAATTATGATGATTGGACACTTCCTGAACCACCGCCTACACCCACTCCGAAGAAGTGGGGTATCTTATATCTTAGCCCCGAAGATATGCAAGAGGCGAAGAAAAGTATTAAGGAAAAGGATATTAAGGCAGAGGATGTCAAGAATTTACCACCTATTGAAGAGATACATGGACTTAACATACCACCATCAAAGGTGGTAGAGGTAAATTCATTAACGAAATTTGATGAAAGTGACATCCCCTACAATAAACATCCTAGTCAATGCCTTTATGAGTTTGATAATTATATTAGAAAACAAGATCACTTCAATGCCAATGTCATGAAACAATTGAAATACAACTGTGATATGATAGCTCACTTGAGGGACTTGTTATTTCGAATCTCTAATGATGTTAGGGGTGTGGGAAAACATGCCTCTATGGTTCAAACTCTATTAGAACAAGTTGCTCAATCTCAGAAAGAACTGCTAAATGAAATGAATAATAATATAAATGATTTTGTTGTTAGAGTAGCAACTAGATGAGGTAAAATGACTGAGGAACCACTTTTCCCTAAGGGACAGCCTAAGAGAATTTAACAAGATTCACAAAGACTTAACACTAGTGCACGTAGTCCTTCTAGAAAGAAAACGAAAAAGAAAAATGATAAGATTTTGCACACCTCTAGTGAACTTGAAAAACCTCCTGAAAACAGTAGTGATGTCTCTATCTCCGATGCTGAAACTCAATCTGGTAATGAACATTCATCTAGTGAAAATGAAAAAGATAATGATGATGTTCATAAATACACTCAACCAGACAATGATAAACAACCAGATAATGATGTTGAGATAGAACCTGCTGTTGATCTTGATAACCGACAACCCAAAAATAAAAGATATGATAAAAGAGACTTTGTTCCTAGAAAACATGGAAAGGAGTGATGCCATGGTGGTCGACATGAGAGGAAGGGGGAGGAGATAGCGATGAACGTGAGCGTTCTTCCGAATACCGTGGGAGGCGTAGTATTTATAGCGAGCAATGGCACACCTATGTAAGATATGTTGCGTGATTAACATAACAGCTACATCGGCATATTTGTTGGAGTAAATTATGGAGGAGGGGAGGGGTGGAAATATTGCTCGTCACAACCGATTGGACGAGCGCGGGGGAAGGAGAGTCATGCATGCAGGATTTTTTTCCACATGGGGTGGAGTGGTAGGACTATCGGAGGGAGAAGGAGAGTCAAATAGGCAGATTGTTTTCACACATGGAGAGGAAAAGATTTGGAGACGAACGAGCTTCCTGCAGGTATGGGGAACGGTGCATAATAAATCATCTTACATGCAATGAATTGACCATTTCATGCCGGGCTAGGTATAGTCTCAAATCATTAAAAACATACGGAGTAAAAAGGACCAGAGGGAGTATCATGCATGCGGAGTAGGCAAAAAAAATTGGGGCATTTATAGCCGTCCAAGTCTTAAAGGGCGCGACTACGAGAGGGATGCGAAGGTCGTGGTAGGCGCGACGGTTGACCGAATTAAGTGAAGTTACATGCACACGCGGGCATGGCATGCGAACACGCAGAGGCTATACCATCAGGCCTACGATATGGGTCTAGTAGACATGACATCTAGTGGGTCCCGTATAGTACTCGAGAACTCTTTCAGGGCATGCAGCCGTTTATCCACAGAGCAAGCCACCACCCCACATCGTTCGCACACCCTACTCGTCCCCGTCTTCTACCTTACAATAGTTCGCTCCCAGTCGTCCCGTCCTTTCACATTACATCAGTTCCACTTCTCCTAACCCGCCTCCAAAATCCATGGCCTCCCAAATCTCCATGATCGGCTGTGAGTACAAGGTTAGAACCATCACCGGTGATGAGTTCATCGCCATCTACACCCGTAGATCCGCGACGGTGGAAGCATGCCTTGGTCACTTCCTACTCATGTTTGAAAGTTCAAAGGATGAGTGGGTCGCTGGGCTAGATGTCGAGTACACCACAATCCTGGAAAGGGAGAAGCTTCTAAAGGTGGCAGAGATGAAGAAGCCCGTTGTGATCCAGGTTTGCGTACATAACATGTGCTTAGTCTACCACATATTCCATGCTGATGTTAGGTGCCAGGATTTTGAGTTCTTCCTCAAGGACAAAAGAGTGAAATTCATTACTATAGACTTTACAAACGACATGAGAGTCCTGGGTCGGTTAGGCCTCGTTGTAGGCCAGCCCTTCGATCTCCAGCATGAAAGCCTGGTGTCCTCCTCTCGGCCCTCAATGCTGACCCTGGCAGCAGCCATGATTGATCATTCGTACGCTCAACTGAGGAAACCTCACCCGGAGTTTCATCGTGCATTGGTGTCTAAGACAATAGATGAAGATCACATCATGTACGCAGCAACGGACGCACTTCGCCAAAGCCACAACGTTCGTGATATCGTCGATGTCACCGTAATAGGGAAGGAAGTCAAATAGTTACTACCTCCTTTTTTGTACACAAGGCCAGTATCAAAATTACAATTTGAAGAAGGCCACTAACACTAATCGAGGTAAAATTTATGGTTTTGCCTCGTAGTAATATACCCTTGCATGCATTCGGAAGGGAGAAGGTTTGTTTGCATGGCGCTGCATTAATCAAGCAATAAGGAGTGGGATGGTTAGCTCTTTGGGCATTGGAGAAAAAAATTACACATTAATTGATACGTCAAACGAGAATTTGTATCGATCAATCCCGGGAAGGAAAACCCCGCCTTTCTTTTTTAACACAAATAGTACGTACTTGTATCATGCTTGGGGTCTAGGCCTTGCGTGTCCATACTTTGCCAGACATTTTTGCTAAGCTTGCCTAAACTTTTTCAAAATTAAAAGGAGGTACACTTGTGCACGGTTGTCACGGTCGCACTGCACCCTCACACAGTCGCTCCTGCACGCCGCAAACCTAGCCAAGGGAACGCACCCTCACTGACACGTGCTACTGATACGTCTCCAACGTATCTATATTTTTTTATTGTTCCATGTTATTATTTAAGATGTTTTGGATGTTTAATGGGCTTTGTTATACACTTTTATATTATTTTTGGGACTAACCTATTAACCCAATGGCCCAGTCCAGATTGATGTTTTTTTTGCCTATTTCAGGGTTTAACAGAAAAGGCATATCAAACTGAGTCCAAACGGAATGAAACTTCGGGATAGATATTTTTGGAGCAAAATACGCACGGGAGACTTGAGAACCATGGAATAGGGCTGAGGTCGCGTCCACGAGGGTGGGGGCGCGCCCCCTACAGGGCGTGCCCCCCTGCCTCGTGGGCCCCACGTCTGGCCCCCGGTGCCCTCCTTCTTCCTATATATATCTACGTACGCCGAAAACATCAGAACAACAGAGAAAACCCTAGTTCCACCGCCGCAACCTTCTGTTCCCGCGAGATCCCATCTTGGGGCCTGTTCTGGAGCTCCATCGGAGGGGGGATCTTCCACGGAGTGCTTCTACATCATCATCATCGCCTCACCATGAGTTGTGAGTAGTTTACCAGGGACCTTCGGGTCCATAGCTAGTATCTAGATGGCTTCTTCTCTCTCTTTGGATCTCAATACCAAGTTCTCCTCGGTCCTTGAGGATATCTATTTGATGTAATCTCTTTTTGTGGTGTGTTTGTCGAGATCCGATGAATTATGGGTTTATGATCAAGATTATCTATGAGAAATATTTGGTTCTTTTTTGAACTCTTTATGTATGATTATAATATCCTTGCAAGTCTCTTCGAATTATTGGTTTGGTTTGGCCTACTAGATCTATAGTTCTTGCAATGGGAGAAGTGCTTGGCTTTGGGTTCAATCTTGCGGTGTCCTTTCCCAGTGACAGTAGGGGAAGCAAGGCATGTATTGTATTGTTTCCATCGAGGATAAAAAGATGGGGTTTATATCACTATGTTTGAGTTTATCCCTCTACATCATGTCATCTTGCTTAAAGCGTTACTCTGCTCTTATGAACTTAATACTCTAGATGCATGCTGGATAGCGCTCGATATGTGGAGTAATTGCAGTAGATGCAGAATTGTTTTGGTCTACTTGTTTCGGACGTGATGCCTATATATAATGATCATTCCTAGATAGTCTCATAATTATTCGCTTTTCTATCAATTGCTCGACAGTAATTTGTTTACCCGCCGTAGAATATCGCTATCATGAGAGAAGCCACTAGAGAAAACTATGGCCCCCGGGTCTATTCTCAACATATCAATCTACAATCTACTTTACTTTTCCGCTTTTACTTTCTGTTCTTATATCCAAAAATACCAAAAATATCAAACTATCATCTCTATCATATCTCACTTTCGTAAGTGACCGTAAAGGGATTGACAACCCCTTATCGCGTTGGCTGCGAAGTTCTTATTTGTTTGTGCAGGTGCGAGGGACTCGCGTGTGGTCTCCTACTGGATTGATACCTTGTTTCTCAAAAACTGAGGGAAATACTTACGCTACTGTGCTGCATCACCCTTTCCTCTTTGAGGGAATACAATGCAAGCTCTAGAAGTAGCAGGAAGAATTTCTGGCGCCATTGCCGGGGAGGCTTACGCAAAAGTCATATACCAAGTACCTATCACAAACCCTTATCCTTCGCATTACATTTATTTGCCTCTCATTTTCCTCTCCCCCACTTCACCCTCGCCGTTTTATTCGCCCTTCTTTTGCCGTGTGTTTATCATTCGCTTGCTTCTTGTTTGCTTGTGTGTTGGATTGCTTGCTTGTCATCATGTCTAGCACACCTATCATTATCAATACTCCCGAGAGTGAGGTTCTCAATTTTAAACAAAGGGAGGAAGAAAACTTAAAAGATGCCTGGTATAGAATTTGCAATGCTCAAAATAGATCTAATAGGAAGCTTTCCACTTCCGTGCTTCTTTGCAATTTTTATATTGGCATTACTCCTTGGAATAGGCTTGTTCTTGATACCGTTACTGGAGGAAATTTCTTGGGGATTCATACTCTTGATTCTTATAATGCCTCGATAGAGTTATTCGGGCAGCCTTCTACCCCGGAAGTGACTCTAGTTTTCGAGAAAATTAGCGAAGTAACAAAAATATTACAAAAGTCTCTTAAACCTCTTAAAAATGTTAGTGGAAATCTCCACCGCATGAATATGTTGATTACCATTTGCAATAAGCGGTTGGATTCGTTAGATCTAAAGATTTCTGAATATGAAGGGAAACATAAAGAACCTCCCGGATTCGAACTTGATACCTCCAAAAAGGTAAAAACCAAAGATGGCAATACCTAGATATATCCATGTATCGTGCCTAGCTAGGGGTGTAAAACGATAGCTCTTGTTGGGAGGTAACCCAATTTTATATTTTTTTGTTTTTGCTTCTGTTTAGGAATAAATATTGCATCTAGCTTCTATTTAGATGTGGTTTTGTGTTTTAATTAGTGTTTGTGCCAAGTAGAACGTTTGGGAAGACTTGTGTGAAGTTGATATGATCGTGCTGTGAAAAACAGAATCGTTAGCACTCGCTAGAATGGTCACCAGATTTTACTTGAGCGTGATATTTAGTTGATTCTTTTTGCAGATGATTAATAGACAAATTCCTCACGTTTACCAATTTATTTAATTTTTTTGGAGTTACAGAAGTATGCGAAAGTTACAGATTACTACAGATTGTTCTGTTTTTGACAGATTCTGTTTCGTGTGTTGTTTGCTTATTTCAATGCATCTATGAGTAGTATTGGAGGATATGAATCATAGAGAAGTTGGAATATAGTAGGTTTAACACCAATATAAACAAAGAATGAATTCATTACAGTACCTTTGAGTAGTGGTTTGTTTTCTTATACTAACGGAGCTCACGAGATTTTTGTCTAAGTTTTGTGTTGTGAAGTTTTCAAGTTTTGAGTATTGCTTTGATGGACTATGGAACAAAGAGTGGCAATAGCCTAAGCTTGGGGATGCCCAAGGCACCCCGAGGTAAAATTCAAGGACAACCAGAATCCTAAGCTTGGGGATGCCCCGGGAAGGCATCCCCTCTTTCGTCTTCATCTATCGGTAACTATACTTAGAGCTATATTTTTATCCACCACATGATATGTGTTTTACTTGGAGCGTCGTGTGTCATTTGAGTCTTTGCTTGTTAGTTTGCCACAATCATCCTTGCTGGACACACCTTTTTGAGAGAGATAAATATGGCCTAGGAATTGTTAGAACACTCTATGTGCTTCACTTATATCTTTTAAGTTGAATAGTTTTTGCTCCAGTGCTTCACTTACATCTTTTAGAGCACGGTGGTGATTATATTTTGTAGAAATTGTTGATCTCTCATGCTTCACTTATATCCTTTTGAGTGTCTATTAAAACAGCATCGTAGTGTGCTTTGGCTATAAAACTAGCCTTCACATGATAGACATCTAAGATCAATGTAGTAAAAACTTTCACACTAAGTGCATGGAATATGATGAGAAGTTGGATGCTTGATAATTGTTTTGAGATATGAGGATAGTGATATTAGAGTCATGCTAGTAGAGTTATTATGAATTTGAGAAATACTTGTGTTAAAGTTAGTGATTCCTGAAGCATGCACGTATGGTGAACCGCTATGTGACGAAGTTAGAGTATGAGGTATTTGTAGAGTGTCATCCTTTGTGTGGAGGTCGGGGGCGCGCGATGGTTAACTCCTACCAACCTCCCCCCTAGGAGCATGCGTTAATTGCTTTGTTTTGGTGACTCGTAAATTTTTGCAATAAGTATATGAGTTCTTATGACTAATGTTGAGTCCATCGATATTACACACTCTCACCCTTCCACCATTGCTAGCCTCTCTTGTACCGCGCAACTTTTGCCGGTACCATACACTCACTATATATCCTTCCACAAAACAGCCACCATATATCTTCCTCAAAACAGCCACCATACCTACCTATCATGGCATTTCCATCGCCATTCCAAGATATATTGCCATGCAACTTTCCACCGTCTCGTTCATATGACACGCTTCATATTGTCATATTGCCATGCATGATCTTGTAGTTGACATCGTATTTGTGGCAAATCCACCATGCATAATTTTTCATACATGTCACTCTTGATTCATTGCACATCCCGGTACACCGCCAGAGGCATTCATATAGAGTCATACTTTGTTCAAGTATCAAGTTGTAAATCAATAAAAGTGTGATGATCATCAGTATTAGAGCATTGTCCCATGTGAGGAAAGGCCAATAAAAAGAGATGGCCCAAAAAAATAGAGAGGGGCTAAATAAAAAAAGGAGAGAAATCCCCTCCAAAAAAATGAGAGAAAAGAGAGAAGGGACAATTGCTACTATCCTTTTCCACACTTGTGCTTCAAAGTAGCACCATGTTGTTCATGATAGAGAGTCTCATGTTTAGTCACTTTCATATACTAGTGGGAATTTTCATTATAGAACTTGGCTTGTATATTCCAACGATGGGCTTCCTCAAATGCCCTAGGTCTTCGTGATCAAGCAAGTTGGATGCACACCCACTTAGTTTTTTTTGTTGAGCTTTCATACATTCCTACCTCTAGTGCATCCGTTGCATGGCAATCCCTACTCACTCACATTGATATCTATTGATGGGCATCTCCATAGCCCATTAATACGCCTAGTCGATGTGAGACTATCTCCCTCCTTTTTGTATTCTCCGCAACCACCTCTCTATTCCACCCATAGTGCTATATCCATGGCTCACCCTCATGTATTGCGTGAAAGTTGAAAGGTTTGAAAAAAATAGAGTATGAAAACAAGTGCTTGGTTAAAACCGGGGTTGTGCATGATATGAAAATTTTGTGTGATGAAGAGGGAGCATAGCTAGACTATATGATTTTGTAGGGATAACTTTCTTTAGCCATAGTATTTTGAGAAGACATGATTGCTTTGTTAGTATGCTTGAAGTATCATTATTTCTTATGTCAATATAGACTTTTGTATTGAATCTTTCAGATCTGAACATTCATGCCATAATTAAGAGAATTACATTGAAAATTATGTTGGTTAGCATTCTACATCAAAAATTCTGTTTTTATCATTTACCTACTCGAGGACGAGCAGGAATTAAGCTTGGGGATGCTTGATACGTCTCCAACGTATCTATAATTTTTTATTGTTCCATGCTATCATTTAAGATGTTTTGGATGTTTAATGAGCTTTGTTCTACACTTTTATATTATTTTTGGGACTAACCTATTAACCCAAAGGCCCAGTCCAGATTGTTGTTTTTTTGTCTATTTCACGGTTTCACAGAGAAGGAATATCAAACGTAATGAAACTTCGGGAGATATATTTTTGGAGCAAAATACGCACGGGAGACTTGAGAACCACCGAATAGGGCTGAAGTGGCGTCCACGAGGGTGGGGGCGCCCCCCCCCCCTACAGGGCGCGCCCCCTGCCTCGTGAGCCCCACGTCTGGCCCTCGGTGCCCTCCTTCTTCCTATATATATCTACGTACCCCGAAAACATCAGAACAACAGAGAAAACCCTAGTTCCACCGTCGCAACCTTCTGTTCCCGTGAGATCAGATCTTGGGGCTGATACGTCCATTTTGCATCATGCTTATATGTTGATATTTATCACATTATGGGCTATTCTTACAAGTTTTGTTACAATACTTATGACTTTTCTCTCTTATTTTACAAGGGTTACATGAAGAGGGAGAATGCCGGCAGCTGGAATTCTGGGCTGGAAAAGGAGCAAACTCTGGAAACCTATTCTGCACAACTCCAAAAGCCCTGAAACTCAAGAGAACGTCGTTTCAGAAAATATTAAAATAATATCTGCCGAAAGAAGTCCACGAGGGGGGCCACCGGCTGCCCACGAGGGTGGGGGCGCGCCCCCCTTCCCAGGGCGCGCCCTGTCGGTGTACTAAAGTAGGGGTACCTTAGTATCCCGAACTTGTGCACGGGCAGTTGCAGCACCCCGCGGCAGGGCTTGCCGGATGGCCACCAAGATCCTCCGTGGTTCCCTTGGAGCCATTCAAGAACAAAGTATCCAAGCCAAGGAGACAAGGCCCCGGCAAGAGAAGCTTGCCGGGAAGACCACTCAAAGCACAAGACTACTCAAGACGCAAGACCCTCGCAAGAGGAGCTTGCCGGGAAGGCCAACCAAGGCATCTCAAGAAACTTGCCGCGATGCGCCACGCGTCCCGGCAAGGCCCGGTGAGCGACAAGCTCCCGGAAGCGACAAGATAGCGACCGCGACAAGGCGCTTGCCGTGGCAAGCTTCCACTCAGTACCTGCGCTCCAGCACATCCACCCACGTGTCGCTCGGGGACCCTTCCAGGCGCACGTGGCGGGAGGCTGTGCAGCCAGGGGTACACGGTGGCAAGCGGCGCTGACAAGGTAGCCATCGTGGCGGACGGTGGCGCCCCTAACGACACCTTTTTACACTGTTTGGGCGATGGCGATGGGAATTTAATGCCCTTGTCCCCTGCCGTCAGGGTTAGGTATAAAACACTGTACCAACTACCACTCTTTTTCCATTTTTACCCTCAACTGTGTTGCCACCTGTCGGTGACCCCTTTAGCCTATAAAAGGAGGCCCATGCAAAACGTAGAGAGGGGTTCGAACACGCTTACGCTCGGTCTCGTTAGCTGCTAGAGGGTACTGTAGCTCTCAGCGCTCCCGAGCAAGAACTCAATACAAACCAAAGCAGGAGTAGGGTTTTACGCATTCGTGCGGCCCGAACCTGGGTAAACTGCTCGTGTGCATCGCCTCGATCTGCTCTTTGTGCAATCTAAGCCCCCTACCGTACCGAAAAGGGGCTCCGGTCCCATAGGTGTTCGTGGGCAGATCAGTTTCCCCGACATCTTTGGCGCGCCAGGTTGGATCGATCTCGTGCGAGTCACACAGCGGCATCATTGCACGGATGCGGCTGAGCGCGGAGCTATTGCACAGCGGAACGATGCCTTGTGGCAACCTGAATAGCTCGGGGTGATCGGGGTCATACTTGAACAGCTCCTGTAGCATCCCGTTAAGCTCCAGGACCGTGAAATTGAAGTTGAGGCCCGGGCGCAGCCTCATGACATCCGCCGCGTTCTCGAACTCCCAGGCGGGTCTCTTCCTCTCCTGCAGGGCGGCGATGCGGCGGCGAAGGAAATCCGCGCCAACTGCGCCTACAGTGAGCCCGGCAAGCCTGAGGCGAAGGATCCGGGCAGTGGCAATCTTAAATCTACTGTCTTCCGGGGCCAAGTCGCTCCAGTCGTTGCCGCGTACTACTGGGGCTTGGCGCCGGGCGGTAAATAGCTGCGGGTTATCCTCTACAATCCAACACCAATTGGCTCTCCACTCCTCCCATTTGCTGCGAAGCTCTCCCTTTAGATACGCTTCCTTCTTGTGGGTCCTCGAGATCCAGGAGATCCCGCCGGACAAAGGATCTCCTCCCTCAACTCGGGGCGTGAAGTAGTGGCGGAAGAGGGCTAGATTGGGGAAGATCCCGACAAAGTTCTCGCAGAGGTGTGCGAAAACTGCCATGGTGAGAACGGCGTTGGGGGTGAAGTCAAGGAGATGGAACCCGTAGGTGTTCATGATGTCGCAAAAGAATTCAGAGAAAGGCGGGCAGAGCCCGTAGTAGAAGAACAGGGCGAAGAACGCATATCCGTTCAGAAACATCTCGCAAGAAATGGCTGGGAGTACCTGGGTGCGCGGATGCGCCCGCGTCTCCCCCGACCAGAAGAGATAGAAGTTCTCCCTCAGCTCCTTCGCTGCAAGTTTGGGGGGAAGACAGCCTTCTTCTTCCGCAGCGATGCGAGCCGCAGCGCCTCGGCCGACTTCGTGGCCTTCCCCTTCTCGCCTTTCGGAGCCATGGCGGAAGCGGTGAGGGAGGTCAGCGGCACTGGTGGTGCTGGTGGCGACGGGGGGCGGAGCGCTGCTCTCTTTCAAGCTTTGGGAGGAAGGGGAGCGGCGGAGGTTTTCGAGGAGTAGCAACGGGCGAATGGACGAACTGCCCATGTTTCCCCTGCTTATAAGGGGGAAGGGGGCGGACGTTCCGCATTTCCGATTAAAGAAGCCACCCACGATCTCTCCCACGATGCCGCGATCGACGCGTGCCGTTAGGGGTGGGCGCGGTGGATACGGAGTAAGATACGGTGTGGCCCAGGCCACGCGTGCCCGTGCACAGTTTTGGGCCTGGCCCAACAGCGCTCGGCACCGTGTATAGCCCAGGCCCGGGGGCTCCTGTCGGTGTACTAAAGTAGGGGTACCTTAGTATCCCGAACTTGTGCACGGGCAATTGCAGCACCCCGCGGCAGGGCTTGCCGGATGGCCACCAAGATCCTCCGTGGTTCCCTTGGAGCCATTCAAGAACAAAGTATCCAAGCCAAGGAGACAAGGCCCCGGCAAGAGAAGCTTACCGGGAAGACCACTCAAAGCACAAGACTACTCAAGACGCAAGACCCTGGCAAGAGGAGCTTGCTGGGAAGGCCAACCAAGGCATCTCAAGAAACTTGCCGCGAAGCGCCACGCGTCCCGGCAAGGCCCGGTGAGCGACAAGCTCCCGGAAGCGACAAGATAGCGACCGCGACAAGGCGCTTGCCGCGGCAAGCTTCCACTCAGTACCCGCGCTCCAGCACATCCAGCCATGTGTCGCTCGGGGACCCTTCCAGGCGCATGTGGCGGGAGGCTGTGCAGCCAGGGGTACATGATGGCAAGCGGCGCTGACAAGGTAGCCATCGTGGCGGACGGTGGTGCCCCTGACGGCACCTTTTTACACTGTTTGGGCGACGGCGATGGGCATTTAATGCCCTTGTCCCCTGCCGCCAGGGTTAGGTATAAAACACTGTACCAACTACAACTCTTTTTCCATTTTTACCCTCAACTGCGTTGCCACCTGTCGGTGACCCCTTTAGCCTATAAAAGGAGGCCCATGCGCAACGCAGAGAGGGGTTCGAACACTCTTACACTCGGTCTCGTTAGCTGCTAGAGGGGGTGTGTCGAGGTTGTGTGAACCTGATCCGGCGTTCACGCGGGCTAGATCTTCATCATCTTCATCAACATGCCGCCGAAGAAGAAGGCTTCGGAGGCAGCGGGTCCGTCCGCGTCAATCCCACCACCGCCGGAGCCAACGGCTGGTGGGGTAGACGCCGGCGGAAGAACGGACGTCGACGAGGGAACTCACGGTGCCGCCAAGTCCAAGGACAAGGCTGCGCTGCCCATCGGCGGCATAGCCGGCTCCCACGATGACCGGGCGACTCCAAGACCTCGGCGTCTGTACATGCACCGTGCCCATCTCAGGAGGTGCGGGACCGGCCACGTCATGGTACTCACAGTACCATACGCTTGCTGAACCAAGATCGAGCTGGCGGATCTCGGGACGCTCAAGACCAGCATACGCGCCAACATGCTGGCACGAGCAAGGCGTGGTCGCCAGGACGGGATGCTGCTACTTCTAACGTAGTTAGAAGTCCGAGCATATCCCGCTCCTCGCACCGTTCGCCACCGCTACCCGCCACTCCAGCAGAAGCTCTAGCACGAGCTCAACTGCTCCTAGACTTCCCTCCAGCGGCAGACAAGGGCGAAGATTGGAGGGCCACCATTCAGAGTCTCATCGCCTTCGCCAACGGCGACACTCCGCAGCAGCCGAGCACGTCGCGGCCACGGCAAGTCAGCCAGGCGCGGGCCGATGGCGACAAGACCGGTGGGGGTGCAACCACCGTGCACTCTCCGCCCCGAAGGCCAAGATCGCCGACTCGCCGGGTCAACCTCGATAGCGACTCCACCGCGTCATCGGATCCGCGGGCTCGTCACGATCAGTGCCAAGTTCTTCAAGATCGCCGACAAGAAGACGCTCGTACTCGCATCGAGCGCCGAAGAGAAGCGCAGCGTCAGTCAGACCAGCGCGCTGGGCCCACCGTCGACATGCAAGCGCCAGGGGGACCAGGCGACTTGCCGTACGCGGTAGGTTGTCCCGCGTTCACTCGTGAGCTGCGGCAAGTCCAGTGGCCCAGCATGAAAAATTTCAAGCCAGACGTACCAGAGAAGTACGACGGCAAGACGCACCCGTCGGAGTTCCTCAGCATCTACACCATCACAGTGCAAGCTGCCGGGGGGCGAGACAACAAAATCCTTGCCAACTACTTCCCCCTGGTACTCAAACCCAACGTCAGGTCTTGGCTCATGCACTTGTCGGACAACTCCATTTCTTCTTGGGAAGATATCTGCCATCAGTTTGTCGGCGCCTTTACAGGCGGCCACAAACCCCATGGCCAAGAGAGTGACCTACAGCTGCTCGCCCAGAAGGAAGGAGAGTCCCTGCGCAAGATCATCCAGAGGTTCAGCCGTGTACAGCACAACATCCCAGACGTCCACCCTGCCGCGGTTATCACCGCGTTCCATCAGAACGTGCATAACCGCAGGATGAGGGAGGAGATGGCGATGTGCAAGATCAGGGACGTCAGCGAGCTGTACGCCCTGGCCGACAAGTGTGCACGCGCTGAAGAGGGGAGGAAACTTCCCGGAGAGGATGCAGGAGCAGGAGGATCTGACAGCGAGGATGCTGCCCCGGCAAAGAAAAAACGGCGGCGGAACAATAGGAAGAAGAAAAACAAAGAGGTGCTAGTCGTTGAGCAGTCCGGCAAGGAAGGTGGTGCCAAGAAAGCCCAAGTTGGTAGCTCCGGCAAGGAGACTGCCGCATGCACCAATTGCCAGGCTGTGGCGGCCGCCAACAAGCAGGACGGCACCGACAAGCAGTACTGCAAGATCCACCGCACCAAGGGCCACGACCTCCAGAACTGCAAGAGAGTCGAGTACCTCGTCGAGCAGCAGAAGGCTGAATACGAGCGGCACAACAAGGAGAAGGCCCAAGGAGGTGATGGAGGATCCGGCAAGAAGCGGCATTCAACGGCCGGGGAGGACGCCGCGGCAAAGCCAAGCAGCGGTAAGGAGACAGACCTCCCCGCGGCCGCGACAAGGATGAAGACGACGACGACGAAGACATGGACGATGTTGAGACCAGTGAGCAGGAGTTCCAGGAAGCCACAGAAGTCTTGTGCGTTGACGGCGGTGCTTCTCTGCAAACTTCACACCGCCAACTCAAACAGTGGGTGCGGGAAGTTAATGCAGCAGAACCACCTGTCGAATCGCGCAAGCTTCTGAAGTGGTCCGGCACGCCTATCATCTTTGATATTGAGGACCACCCTGATCGCACAGCTGCGGTCGGGTGCTTGCCGATGTTGGTTTCACCAACCATCCGCAACCTCAAGGTCACTAAGATGTTAGTTGACGGCGGGGCTGGCTTAAACCTGATCACCTCCGCTGTGCTCCACAAACTCCAGATCCCTGACGGCGAGGTCGAAGAGATCGGCACATTCCAAGGAATCAACCCGGGAAGGAGCAAGCCGAAGGGGAAGATCATGTTGCGAGTGACATTTGGCGGCGAGCTGAACTTCAGGACTGAGAGGGTCATGTTCGACGTTGCCGATTTCCCATTGCCTTACAATGGGATACTTGGCCGTCCAGCACTCGCCAAGTTCATGGCATCCTCTCACTATGCCTACAACATGCTCAAGATGCCAGGCCCGATAAGCGTCATCTCTGTCCCTGGTGACAAGAAGGATGCCCTTATCTGCGCCGACAAGATTTACCGGGAAGCAGCAGCCGCAACAGACCGCAAGACACTTGCCGCTGAAGCTCCCGGAGGGAAGAAGACCAAGTCCGGCAAGAGCTCTGGGGCCCACTCCGGCAAGCGCACCTCTTCGGAGTGCTGCGCTACCGTCGAGGACGCACCTTCGAGCTCCACCGGCAAGTGTAAGAAGACGATGGCAGCTCCACCAGAAACCAAGAAGGTGTCCGCCAAGGAGGACGGCACTGGTGGTACTTTCACCATCAGTGCCACGCTTTACCCTAAATAGGAAAGCGCGCTCGTTGCTTTCCTGCGGGCGAACGTCGACGTGTTTGCATGGCAACTGTCTGACATCCCCGGTGTTCCCAGGAAAGTAATTGAGCACAAGCTTGCCGTCTGTCCTCACGCGTGGCCCGTCAAGCAGAAAGTTAGGAAACAAGCAGTGGAGCGCCAAGAATTCATAGCAGAAGAAATCAAGAAGTTGGAAGCAGCAGGCCTTGTCAGAGGCGTGCTCCATCCTACGTGGTTGGCCAATCCTGTAGTCGTGCATAAGGGAAACGGGAAGTGGAGGCTTTGTATCGATTTCACCGA
The DNA here is from genome assembly GCA_902687465.1 of Secale cereale. Taxonomy (NCBI): domain Eukaryota; kingdom Viridiplantae; phylum Streptophyta; class Magnoliopsida; order Poales; family Poaceae; genus Secale; species Secale cereale. The sequence continues at coordinate 698,028,718 of LR738711.1, read as the reverse complement.
TGTGAATAAAGCTTGTCCCAAAGATCCATTTCCCTTGCCGTGCATTGACCAGATTGTTAACTCCACGGCCGGATGTGACCTGCTCTCATTTCTTGACGCATACTCAGGATACCATCAGATTTTCATGGCTGAAGAGGATGAGGAGAAGACCGCATTCATCACTCCATGTGGCACATACTGTTTCATACGCATGCCTTTCGGATTGAAGAATGCCGGTTCGACATTCGCAAGGGTAGTCCATACCGCTTTTGAGCCACAGATACACAGAAATGTAGAAGCTTACATGGATGATATAGTGGTCAAGAGCAAAGACAGGACAACCCTGATTCAAGACCTAGAAGAAACCTTCGCAAATCTGCGTAAGATCCAGCTCAAGCTCAACCCCGAGAAGTGCGTGTTTGGAGTCCCTTCCGGCAAGCTTCTCGGGTTCTTTGTGTCCCAGAGGGGGATTAAAGCCAATTTCGACAAGATCAAGGCCATTGAGCAAATTGAAGCACCGAAGCGCGTCAAGGATGTACGAAGGCTTGCCGGTTGCGTGGCTGCTCTCAGCAGGTTTATCTCTAAGTCTGCTGAGCGCGCCCTGCCGTTTTTCAAAATTTTGAAAAAGGCAGGTCCAATGAAATGGACTCCGGAAGCGGAGGCTGCGCTGCAAGACTTGAAGAGGTACCTGTCCTCCACTCCAATACTTGTCGCACCTAAGCCACAAGAGAAGTTGCTGCTGTATCTAGCGGCAACCAATCAAGTGGTTAGTGCTGCGTTAGTGGCGGAGAGGGAGGCAGATGACGAGCCAGCAACCACGGCAAGCACGTCCAGCGACAAGCCGGGGGCTTCCCCGACAAGCTCTGGTCCCGACAAAGATGGATCTGCGCAAACGCAAGAGGAGATACAGAAGAAAATGGTGCAGCGCCCAGTTTACTTTGTCAGTTCCCTTCTGCAGGGGGCTAGATCAAGGTGCTCTGATGTGCAGAAACTACTTTTCGGCCTCCTCATGGCCTCGAGAAAGCTGCGCCATTACTTCCAAGCTCATGAGATAACAGTGGTCACTCGCTTTCCGCTGAAGAGGATACTGCAGAACCCAGAAGCGACAGGCAGGATTGTTGAGTGGGCACTGGAACTGTCAAGCTTTGGCCTCAAGTTTGAAAGCACTTCAACTATCCAAAGCAGAGCGTTGGCAGACTTCATAGCAGAGTGGACGCCAACACCAGATGAAGAAATTCCAGAGACGAGCATCCCCGTCAAGGAAGCAAGCAAAGAGTGGCTGATGTACTTTGATGGTGCCTTCTCGCTGCAAGGCGCCGGTGCGGGCGTGCTGCTTGTCGCACCCACCGGAGAGCACCTCAAGTACGTAGTGCAGATGCACTTTCCCAAGGAGCAAGCAACAAACAATACTGCAGAGTATGAGGGTTTGCTTGCTGGTCTCAGGATCGCGGCAGACCTTGGGATTAAGAAACTCATTGTCAGGGGTGACTCGCAACTTGTCGTCCGCCAAGTGAACAAGAATTACCAGAGTCCATTGATGAAAGCTTACGTTGATGAAGTGAGAAAGCTTGAAGAGCACTTTGACGGCCTGCAGATGGAGCATGTTCCAAGAGCTCAGAATGACATTGCTGTTGGCCTGTCAAAGTGCGCCGCACTTAAGTTACCTGTGGAACCAGGGATCTTTGTGCTCAAGCTAACTCAACCATCCGTAACACCATCAACTGGACAGAGCAAGAAGAGGAAGTTGATTTCTGGCGACAATTTTCCGGCAGAGCTTCCCGAAGCCGCCGCCAAGAAGGTCCCCAAGATCAACACCAAGAGTGCTGAGGGGCAGTCTGCTCCGGCAAGCCCCAGGGTTTGTTCCGTTGATGCAGACGCTCCCGACAAGTTTTGCTCCGGCAAGCTCGCCGGGGAAAATCAAGCTTCGGCCAAGACACAAGTTCTCGCCGTAGAAGCGGATGTTCCCGCAGCAACAGATGTGCCTTTAGTCCTTGTTGTCGAGCCACAAGCTCCAGCATGGGCACAACAGATTGTTCATTTCCTTCAGACAGGAGAACTTCCCGAAGAGCAAGAAGAAGCAGAAAGAGTAGCCCGGCAGTCAAGTATGTACCAGTTTGTCGACAACACACTGTACAGAAGAAGACTCAACGGTGTGAAATTGAAGTGTATTCCCTGGGATGACGGACAAAAGCTGTTGGCAGAGATACATGGAGGCATTTGTGGTCATCACATTGGCGCAAGAGCACTTGCCGGCAAAGCATTCCGGCAAGGTTTCTTTTGGCCAGAGGCCCTTCAGGATGCAACTGCACAAGTAACCAAGTGTGAAGCGTGCCAGTTCCATTCCAAGCAGATACACCAGCCAGCTCAAGCTCTCCAGACGATCCCTTTATCCTAGCCATTTTCGGTCTGGGGGCTCGACATCCTCAGCCCCTTTCCCCGTGCAGCCGGGGGCTTTGAGTACTTGTACGTTGCCATCGACAAGTTCACAAAGTGGCCAGAAGTGGAACCAGTGAGGAAGGTGATAGCACAGTCAGCGGTCAAGTTTTTCAGGTCGATTGTTTGCCGTTTCGGGATCCCTAACAGAATCATCACCGACAATGGTACGCAATTCACGAGCCACACCTTCATGCAGTACGTCCAAGATCTTGGCGCCAAGGTCTGCTTCGCTTCTGTTGCTCACCCGAGAAGCAACGGTCAGGCGAAGAGGGCAAATGCTGAAGTGCTGCGTGGCCTCAAGACCAGAACTTTCGACAGGCTGCACAAGTGCGGAAGAAACTGGATCGAGGAGCTGCTGGCGGCTCTTTGGCCGATCAGAACGACGCCAAATCGAGCCACTGGACAGACACCTTTCGCTCTAGTCTATGGAGCAGAGGCAGTTCTCCCCACGGAACTCGTATACGGGTCACCTCGAGTGCTCGCTTATGATGAGCTCGAGCAAGAGCAGCTGCGACAAGATGACGCGCTACTCCTTGAGGAGGACCGTCTTCAGGCTGCTGTACGAGCTGCTCGCTACCAGCAAGCTTTGCGCCGCTACCATAGCCGCAAAGTTAATGCCAGAAGTCTCGAGGAAGGCGACCTTGTTCTTCGGCGCGTTCAGTCCACCAAGAATTCCAACAAGTTGACGCCAAAGTGGGAAGGCCCTTATCGGGTGAAACGAGTCACTAGGCCCGGCGCTGTCCGCCTTGAGACCGAAGATGGCTTTCCAGTGAGCAACTCCTGGAACATCGAGCAACTTCGTAAGTTTTACCCGTAAGGCGCGGTTGCCGTGATCCGCTCCGGCAACCACCTTTTGTACGAGTCTTGCCGCTGTTGCATGTAATCCTTTGTACAAAGCCGAGCGCAGACCCCGTGCATCAGTAAAGCTCATGTGCCCCGCACATCTTGTCAATTTCATGTTATTTACTTTATGCATGTATTATCTGACACTTTGTGCAGCGCCTACCCTCGATAAGCGATAACGAGCCCAAAGGCTCAGTATCTGTATTTTCTCTTCTTTCTTTTTTCTCAAGCAAAGGAAGGTTCCCTCATGCACAAGTTTGCCGGGGGGAGGAGAAGATAGTGGTATGGACCAAGCGCCGTTCAAGAACCGTTTAAGAAAGTTTCGCCTTGCCGGGAAGCAAACGACACAAAAGCTAAGTTGTCAAAGTTTGAGCAATCAAATTTTTAAATTTTTAAGTTATCTTCCTTGAATGACCGAACTTTGTATAGAAAACCTGTGCGCGGAGGAACCAACTCGTGGCTAGTTGCGCCCTTACTTTGTTTCGAGTTCGCTCAACAGCTTAAGTGTGCTGCGACTAGTGTCGCGCCCTTACTTTGTTTCCGAGCCCGCTCAACAACTTAAGTGTGCTGCAACTAGTTGCGACAAGGTTTCTTGTCGGCAATGGCACCGCCAGCAGGCTGCTGAAGTTCCGCACTCAGCTCCCGCGGCAAAGGTGCCTACGCCGGCGAGTTCCCTAAAAGCGTAAGGGTAAAAACATACAAAGGAGGGAGCCAAGTAAAAGAAATAACATAGCAATTACTACCCAAAATAGAGTTATATTACAAAGTAACTTGTCGCAGCTCTAATAGATTGTTTTCATAACACGATTAGCAGCGACAAGTAAGGAAGAAAATGAACAGCCTAATCTGCGCGATCGCCCTCGACCCTCTTGATGCCGCTCACCTTGTCCACAATGGGTGCGGCAAGGGCCTTGAGCGCCTCCAGATCGGCGTCCTGCGGCAGGGACCTGAGGACGTTGGTGAGGTTGAGGCCCGGATTGCGGAAGGCCACCTTCACCAACACCTTTTGCAAGGCGCCCGTACAGAGCTTGCGCGACTCGTCCGCTAGTTGCTTTGGGATCCTTTCCCGGAGCTGCTGGAGGGCCGTCGCCACGCCCTTGAAGAATAGAGTAAGCTTGGCGCTGGGGTGGAGATTCTCATCGGAGGAGTACCCGAGATACTCCGCCCCCAGAGCGCCAGCTCCTTATCGATATCTGCGGCGGCGTTCACAAGACCTTCTGTCCAGTGCTCGACGGTCTCCCTGAAGTTGTTCTGGGTGACGGCAGCACTCGCCAGCATCGCCTTCTCGGCCCTGATCTCCTCCTTCAGGGCCGCCTCCCGCTCCTTGGCGCCGTCCAGCGTCTCGGTCAGAGTGGCCAGCTTCAGCTCGAGGTCGGCGTTGGAGTCCTTGGCGGCGGTGAGCTCCTTGCCCTTCTCGGCGAGGCGAACCTACAGCTCCGAGTGGCTGTGGGCGTCCTTCTCTCGCTCAAGCTTGAGCGCGGCAACCTCCTCGCTGCTCGCCTTGAGGTTGGCCTCCAGCTGCGCCACCCTCGTCTCCAACTCCTTCTTGGCGGTCTCGGCAGCTGCGGCAGTGTCCTTTGCTTCCTGGAGAGCTCCGCCAAGTGTTTGCTCACGCGCGGCAAGTTCCTCCTCATGACTGTCAAGGTTGACCTTCTGCTGCGCCAGCTCACCCTCCAGCGTGGACAGCTTCTCAGCGGCAACACGCTGCTGTTCCTCCACTTCAGCCTTCTCGAGGATGAAGGCCTGCTGCTCCTCGGCGAGTTGCTCCCGCTCCTCTGCCAAGGACCGGAGAGCTGCTTGGTTGAGGGCCCGGAGCTCCTCCGCGCGCTTCTCGATGTCGGCTCCCACCTTGGCGGCCAGCGCTTCGCGGGACTCCAGCTTGGCCTGCCGGGCGCGGTAGAGCGACAGCAGCTTACGCAGGAGCCGCTCCTCCTCGGGTTCGCCGCCGCTGCTGCTTGGCGCGTCAACGAGCGTCAGCCCGGCGGAAGCAAGTACCTCTCCGTCGAAGGTTTCTCCCTCGACCGGCGCCCTAGAGCTTGACGCCCAAGGGAGCTTGATGAAGACCCCGTCGCCGGCCTTCAAGTAGGCGCCTGGCTCGGGCTCCTCGGAGCCTGGGGCTGCGGCAGCGGCGGAGGGATCGGCGGTCGGCGTAGCGCCTGGCGCTCGTGCGGCCTCAGAGCCATCAGTGTGATCGCCGGTCCCCTCGCCGGCTGCTGCGGCAGCAGCCTTGGCGGCCTCGTCGCCGGCGGGATCGTTAGCACCAGCCGCTCCTTCGGTGGCAGCGGCATCGCCGGTGTTGCCGCGCGTATCCTCCTCAACAGCAGCCTCCGTCTCCATAGGCTCCGCAGCAGATGGGTCTGACGGTAGGGAAGGGGAGGAAAACGGTCAAGCAAATATCCAAAAAAAAAGACAGATCAAAAGAAGAAAGACCCAAGGGAAGTATGAAGCGAGATGATTACCTGCGCGAGCCGGCTCTTCGGCGAGCTCCCTTGCCGGAGGGCTCCCCCTTGGTGGCGTAGTTGTGGTCCCCGCCAGCGGAGGGACGCTGGTGCTGTCTCTCGCCGGAGAACTTGCCCTTGGCGGAGAACTCTCCCTTGCCGGGGAGACCCTTGCCGGGGAACTTCCCCTTGGTGGCGTGGTTGAAGCGGGTGGCACGACGGGGGCGGTCTCCGGGCGCTCCTGGTGTGTCTGCTCTGCTCCTACACAAATCAACAAACAAGACGTCAGCAAAGAAAGAACACCCACGCGCGCCTAACAGCAGAAAGTGAACTATACACTTACGCTGGGGGCTGCGCTGGGGGCTGCTCTGAAGATCAGTTGCCGGGTCCGGCAAGTTTGTCTCAGGCGCACCCCCTACTGTCGCGGCAGGCTTGTCCTCGATGACAATCACCGGGACCTTGGCTCTCTTTGCCGCCCTCTGGGCCAGAGTTCTGAAAGGAAGAACAGGTTCAGAGTGAGGCAAATGAGATACAAGACAAAAGAACAGCAGAAAATCAAAGAAATACAAGAATTGCAAAGTCTTACTCTTCTTCTTCCTCGTCGGAGCTGAGCGCGGAGAAGTCAAAGTCTGGCTCACGCACGGTACGAGGAGGCGGAGGAGTGGGCTCCCTTGGCCGCTTGGCGGGAGCAGGGGCGGTGGTCTGAGACGACCCCGCTCCAGCTGTCGCCGTGGTAGAAGGGGCGGCAGGAGCAGAAGCGGTGGTCCGAGAAGATCCCGCTCTAGTTGCCGCAGAAGCGCGAGGTGCTCCCATGGCAGCGTTGCTTGCCGCAGTGGCGCGTGTCGCGCGGAGCGGCGGCTGTTGACCCGTCTGCCGCTCCGTCACGTCCCTGGCCTTGCGGAGACGCCTTCTTGGTGGAGCTGGAGGCTCTGCTGGTGGTTGCGAGCTGCCTAAAGACGAGGAGGAGGAGGAGTCGATCTCCAGCTAGCCGCTCATGTCCTCGGCGGGCCCGCTCGACTCGCCGCCCTGCTCGGCGGGCTCGCTCGGCTCGGCGTCTTGCCCGGCAGGCTTCCCCGCGCTGAGAAACGCCTCTTGCTCGGCAAGACTTGCCGCCTCCGCTGCCTCCGCCTCCTCCACGGTGTATCCGAACTCGCCCGCGGCCGCGGCCGCCGCCGCCTCTTCCATTCTGGTGGCGATGTACGCCACCTCCCTGTCGGTGGTGTCGCAGGTGAGGCCCTTCTTCTCGTCGGAGCAGATCGGTGTTTCCTCCAAGTTGTCGAAGAACTCCTGCACGGCCTTGTCGGCAGGCTCTTGCCAGGTTGGATCGATCCCGTGCCAGTCGCACAGCGGCATCATTGCATGGATGCGGCTGAGCGCGGAGCTGTTGCACAGCGGAACGACGCCTTGCGGCAACCTGAATAGCTCGGGATGATTGGGGTCATACTTGAACAACTCATGTAGCATCCTATTGAGCTCCAGGACCGTGAAGTTGAAGTTGAGGCTCGGGCGCAGCCTCATGATATCCGCCGCGTTCTCGAACTCCTAGGCGGGTCTCTTCCTCTCCTGCAGGGGGCGATGCGGCGGCGAAGGAAATCCGTGCCAACTGCGCCTACAGTGAGCCCGGCAAGCCTAAGGCGAAGGATCCGGACAGTGGCAATCTTCAATCTACTGTCTTCCGGGTTCAAGTCGCTCCAGTCATTGCCGCGTACTACTGGGGCTTGGCACCGGGCGGTAAATGGCTGTGGGTTATCCTCTACAATCCAACACCAATTGGCTCTCCACTCCTCCCATTTGCTGTGAAGCTCTCCCTTTAGATACGCTTCCTTCTTGTGGGTCCTCGAGATCCAGGAGATCCCGCCGGACAAAGGCTCTCCTCCCTCAACTCGGGGCGTGAAGTAGTGGCGGAAGAGGGCTACATTGGGGAAGACCCCGTCAAAGTTCTCATAGAGGTGTGCGAAAACTGCCATGGTGAGAATGGCGTTGGGGGTGAAGTCAAGGAGATGGAACCCGTAGGTGTTCATGATGTCGCAAAAGAATTTGGAGAAAGGCGGGCAGAGCCCGCAATAGAAGAACAGGGAGAAGAACGCATATCCGTTCAGAAACATCTCGCAAGCAATGGCTGGGAGTACCTGGGTGCGCGGATGCGCCCGCGTCTCCCCCGACCAGAAGAGATAGAAGTTCTCCCACAGCTCCTTCGCGGCAAGTTTGGGGGGGAAGACAGCCTTCTTCTTCCGCAGCGCTGCGAGCCGCAGCGCCTTGGCCGACTTCGTGGCCTTCCCCTTCTCGCCTTTCGGAGCCATGGCGGATGCAGTGAGGGAGGTCGGCGGCGCTGGTGGTGCTGGTGGCGACGAGGGGCGGAGCGCTGCTCTCTTTCAAGCTTTGGGAGGAAGGGGAGCGGCGGAGGTTTTCGAGGAGTAGCAACGGGCGAATGGACGAACTGCCCCTGTTTCCCCTGCTTATAAGGGGGAAGGGGGTGGACGTTCCGCATTTTCGATTAAAGAAGCCACCCATGATCTCTCCCACGACGCCGCGATGGACGGATGCCGTTAGGGGTGGGCGCGGTGAATACGGAGTAAGATACGGTGTGGCCCAGGCCACGCGTGCCCGTGCACTGTTTTGGGCCTGGCCCAACAGCGCTCGGCACCGTGTATGGCCCAGGCCCGAGGGCTCCTGTCGGTGTACTAAAGTAGGGGTACCTTAGTATCCCGAACTTGTGCACGGGCAGTTGCAGCACCCCGCGGCAGGGCTTGCCGGATGGCCACCAAGATCCTCCGTGGTTCCCTTGGAGCCATTCAAGAACAAAGTATCCAAGCCAAGGAGACAAGGCCCCGGCAAGAGAAGCTTGCCGGGAAGACCACTCAAAGCACAAGACTACTCAAGACGCAAGACCCTCGCAAGAGGAGCTTGTTGGGAAGGCCAACCAAGGCATCTCAAGAAACTTGCCGCGACGCGCCACGCGTCCCGGCAAGGCGCGGTGAGCGACAAGCTCCCGGAAGCGACAAGATAGCAACCGCGACAAGGCGCTTGCCGCGGCAAGCTTCCACTCAGTACCCGCGCTCCAGCACATCCACCCACGTGTCGCTCGGGGACCCTTCCAGGCGCACGTGGCGTGAGGCTATGCAGCCAGGGGTACACGGTGGCAAGCGGCGCTGACAAGGTAGCCATCGTGGCGGACGGTGGCACCCCTGACGGCACCTTTTTACACTGTTTGGGCGACGGCGATGTGCATTTAGTGCCCTTGTCCCCTGCCGTCAGGGTTAGGTATAAAACACTGTACCAACTACCACTCTTTTTCCATTTTTACCCTCAACTGCGTTGCCACCTGTCGGTGACCCCTTTAGCCTATAAAAGGAGGCCCATGCGCAACGTAGAGAGGGGTTCGAACACTCTTACGCTCGGTCTCGTTAGCTGCTAGAGGGTACTGTAGCTCTCAGCGCTCCCGAGCAAGAACTCAATACAAACCAAAGCAGGAGTAGGGTTTTACGCATTCGTGCGTCCCGAACCTGGGTAAACTGCTCGTGTGCATCGCCTCGATCCGCTCTTCGTGCAATCTCCGCCCCCTGCCGTATCGAAAAGGGGCTCCGGTCCCATAGGTGTTCATGGGCAGATCAGTTTCCCTGACACGCCCCCTGCCTCGTGGGCCAACCGGAAGGCCCCCGATGCCCATCTTCTCCTATATGAGGTGTTTTGACGTGGAAAAAATCAGAAGGAGGCTTTCGGGAGCAGACGCCGCTGTCTCGAGGCGGAACCGAGGCGGAAAACAATCTAGGGCTCCGACAGAGCTGTTATGTCGGGGATACTTCCCTCCGGGAGGGGGAAATCGTCACCGCCGTCATCACCAACAACTCTCCCATCTTGGGGAGGGCTATCTTCATCAACATCTTCACCAGCACCATCTCCTCTCAAACCCTAGTTCATCTCTTGTATCCAATCTTTGTACCCAAACCTGAGATTGGTACCTATGGGTTGATAGTAGTGTTGATTACTCCTTGTAGTTGATGCTAGTTGGTTTATTTGGTGGAAGCTCATATGTTCAGATCCATTATGCATATTAATACCCCTCTGATCATGAATGATATTATGTCTTGTGTGTATTTACTTTTGTTCCTGAGGACATGGGAGAAGTCTTGCTATTAGTAGTCATGTGAATTTGGTCTTCGTTCGATATTTTGATGAGATGTATGTTGTCTCTCCTCTAGTGGTCTAATGTGAACATCGACTACATGACACTTCACCATTATTTTGGCCTAGAGGAAGGCATTGGGAAGTAATAAGTAGATGATGGGTTGCTAGAGTGACAGAAGCTTAAACCCTAGTTTATGCATTGCTTCATAAGGGGCTGATTTGGATCCATATGTTTCAGGCTATGGTTAGGTTTACCTTAATACTTCTTTTGTAGTTGTGGATGCTTGCATTAGAGGTTAATCATAAGTGGGAGGATTGTCCAAGTAAGGGCAGCACCCAAGCACCGGTCCACCCACATACCAAATTATCAAAGTACCGAACGTGAATCAGATGATCGTGATGAAAACTAGCTTGACGATAATTACCATGTGTCCTCGGGAGCGCTTTCCTCTATATAAGAGTTTGTCCAGGATTGTCCTTTGCTACAAAATGGATTGGGCCACCTTGCTGCACCTTATTTACTTTTACCTTTTGTCACTCGGTACCAATTACCTTATCACAAAACTATCTGTTACCTATAATTCAGTGCTTGCAGAAAATACCTTACCGAAAACTACCTATCATTTCATCCTGCTCCTCGTTGGGTTCGACACTCTTACATATCGAAAGGACTACGATAGATCCCCTACACTTGTGGGTCATCAAGACTCTTTTCTAGCGCCGTTGCCGGGGAGTGAAGCGCCATTGGTAAGGAAAAATTTATATAGTGTGCTGAAATTTATTGTCACTTGTTACTATGGCTCAAAATCCTTTGAGGGGCTTGTTCGGGGTATCTTCACCACGACCACAAGATCAAAGAGTTGCTCCTCAACCTACTCCACCTATTGAAATTGTTTGCTTTGAGTTTCCTTCGGGTATGATAGAGAAACTGCTTGAAAATCCCTTTACAGGAGACGGAACGCTGCATCCCGACTTACACCTAATCTATGTGGATGAAGTTTGTGGATTATTTAAGCTTGCAGGTATGCCCGAGGATGTTATGAAGAAGAAGGTATTCCCTTTATCTTTGAAGGGAGATGCATTTACATGGTTTAGGCTATGCGATGATATGGGATCATGGAACTATAATCATCTGAAGTTGGAATTTCATCAGAAGTTCTACCCTATGCACTAGATTCATCGTGATCGTAATTATATTTATAATTTCCGGCCTCGCGAAGGAGAAAGCATCACTCAAGCTTGGGGAGCCTTAAGTCATTGTTATATTCATGCCCCAATCATGAGCTCCCAAGAGAAATGATTGTTCAAAATTTTTATGCTTGGCTGATACGTCCAAAACGTATCTATAATTTCCGCTTGCTCCATGCCTCTTTTGTGTGATATTGCTATGATATTTATGCACTTCCATACACTTTTGATCATATTTGGACTAACCTATTAACTCAGTGCACCCCAGTGCCAGTTTCTGTTCTCTGCTGTTTTTGTATTTCGGGTTTTCCCATTACGTAAATTTCCAGAAAAATTCTGGGAAAAATATATAAAAAATCAGCGCTCCAGAAGCTTCCATGCGGCCGAAGTAGGGCCGGAGGGGGGCCACAGGGGCTCCAGGCGCCCAGAGGGCGCGGCCCCCCTCCTGGCCGCGGCGCCAGGCCGCCTGGGCCCCCCTTAGCTCCCCTGGCGACCCCCTTTGGCATATATTTACACCGCGTCCCGAAACCCTCGATTCCGGACCCCTTTTCTCCAGACGCAATTCCGATCTCCGCCGTCATCGCCACCAAGTTCCGGGGGACCAGAATTCCTGTGCCGGCACCCTGCAGGGATGGGAAGTGCCCCCGGATTCATCTCCATCGATGTTGCTTCCTCCCTCCATGATGCGGGAGTAGTTCCTCCTCGGGGCTGATGTTCTTACCAGTAGCTATGTGGTCAATTCTCTCTCCCATGATGTGATCTTCGTTGTGATCATAGGCTATGTTAATCTAGGGTGATCCCATGATATTTCCCCTTCCTCTATGTATTGGATTGATGTACTCACTTGTCTTTATCTAGTATAATCTCCGACACCAAGGTGACAGCGGTCTATTGGACATGGGTTAGAAGAACATTTTCATGAGTGATTTCCTCTTTTGTGTGTTGATTGAAGATTGAGAGTCTCTTGGTGCTTGTCTTTGACTATCCTTGAGATATGTTGTGGTGATTGTGGTACTCTCTTTGGATGGCCGAGGTGACATTGGGAAATCCATAGATTGAGAACTACGAACTTAGAGGTGTGCTTTTGTAGCCCTACATAATTCTCGTCCTCTCTTGACCACAAAGGAATGACCTCCGAGTGCGTCCCCCTTGCATGTTTTATGGGAAATATCATGTGATTCGATTATGTTAATGTTGTTGGGAGTTGCCACTAGTGAAAGTATGAAGCCTAGGCCTTGTTTCCACCATTGCAATACCATTTGTACTCACGTTTACCACTTGTTAGCTTGCTGCACTTTTTATTATAGATTTATATTACTTTGCTTTGCCACTCCTATCATCCATATTTTACCATCTCTTCGCCGAACTAGTGCACCTATACAACTCCTAGTAGTATTAGGTGTGTTGGGGACACAAGAGACTTCTTGTATCTTGATTGCAGGGTTGCTTGAAAGGGGTACGTTCAACCTCCACTTCCCTGAGTTCGATAAACCTTGGGTTACTCACTTAAGGGAAATTTGTTGTTGTCCTACAAACCTCTGCTCTTGGAGGCCCAACACTGTCTACAAGAATAGAAGCGTGTAGTAGACATCAAGCAATTTCTGGCGCCGTTGCCGGGAAAGTGAGGTAAGTGAAGGTACCTTCTCTAGATCTTGCAATTAAATCTTTTTGTTTCTTGTTTTTATTTCACTAGTTTTGCTTAATGGAAAACAACAAAAATATGAGAGAGCTTTATAAGCTCTACCTTGAACTTGGACATGATGTGTTTGAAGAGAAAATTAAAAAACCTTTGGAACTTTATTATTTGCATAACAATCATGATGGTGGTGATGTTATTAGTATATTTTTTTAATACCAATATTGCTAATGACATGGAAAGCTCTGAGCTTGGGGATGACACGTTTGATGAACATGATATTTTTAGTCCCCCAACTTTTGAAGAGAAAATTTACTTTGATGATACTTTGCTTCCTATATATGATGATTACAATGATAAATGTGAGCTTTTTAGTCCACCTACTATTGAGGATAAAATTTATTATGATTATGATATGCCTCCTAAATATGATGATTACCATGATGGTTATGATTGCTTTACTCTCACTATTCCTAATAAGAAAGATTTTGCTTATATGAAGAGTAATGATACTTTTATGCTTTTGGATCATGGAAATAATGCTTTATGTGATGCTTATATTGTTGAGTTTATTCGTGATCCCACTGAAAATTATTATGAGAAGGGAACATATGCTTATAGATATTTCAATAATATCAAGTTCCCTCTCTTTATGTTGAAGGTTTTGAAGCTGCACTTGTTTTGTCTTCCTATGCTTATTGCTTTGTGCTTCAATGAATTATTCTATTGCAATATTCCTATGCATAGGAAGCATGTTAGGCTTAAATGTGTTTGGTATTTGCTTCTTGATGCTCTCTTTTGTTCTTCAACTCTTATTCCTACGAGAGCATCATTAAAGTTTTAAGCCTATCTTTATGGCTATAAAGAAAGAGCTCTTGGGAGACAACCCTTGTTATCCTTGCTTTCAGGTTGTTCTTTCAGTTTTTAGTGGTTTTGATGTTTGTTACTACTGTAGCAACTATTGTATCTTTATTTTTCAGCTTTGTGCCAAGTTTAGCCTCCGATTGCAAGAAAGTTCAAATGTTGTGACGTGCTGCCCAGGAAACAGATTCTGTCCTTGGACAGAAAAATTCCTATAAAATCACCAGATCATCTTTTTGGTCTGACTTTTTTTGACAGCGTGCTCTATACAATTGGCTTTCGGGCGTCTGTTCTGAGTTTTTTGATTTGAGTTGCAGAAGTGCCCCGAAAAAATTATTTACTACCTGCTGGTCTGTTTTTCACAGATTATGTCCTGTTTTGCCTTTCCTTCGTTTTGCAAACCTTGAGCTTGCTTTTTATTTGCAAAAACCTTTTGGCAATCTTGAGAAACAGTAGACCTTCAATATTATCTTTATTTCCAGCAAGGAAAAATTATTTTATTACGGGTACTAACCTCGCTGATCAGATTATGATGAGTTATGTATGAAGGGAGTTTTCAAGTGTGCGAGGGAAGATGATAAAAAGATTCAGGAGTGTCAAACGCTCAAGCTTGGGGATGCCCCCATGCACCCCCAAGAAATATTCAAGAAGACTCAAGCGTCTAAGCTTGGGGATGCCCCCGTGCATCCCCTTCTCCATCAACAATTATCAGTTCGTCTTTCGTTCCACTATATTTTAATCACTTCATGCGTTATGTGCTATGCTTGGAGCGTCTTGCTTTTAGTTTCCTTTTTAGTTTTCTTTAGCTTTGCTTGCTGTTCATAATAAGTTAGATCCTAGCCTTCATTGTTTGGGATAGAAATACGCTCCACTTCAACCTAGAACACAACATAGGATTTTTATGCTTATCTTTGGTGTGTGTGTGTTCTTTATCTTTTCATAGCTGCTGTCATGCTTAGCTCTTAGTTTTCATGCTTATCTTTTTAAGAGCTTTTGTTTAGGTTGTTGCTTCTGGAACTCTCTTGAGTTATCATGCTTATCTTGTTAAGAGAGTTGGCTTCTGTGGCACTGGTTGATATGTCTATGATAAAAATGCTATGTGTATAATGGTGCTTAGTAGTTCTTGTTTTCTTATGGTTAGTCTCAAATAGCTGGGGGTTCTTAATGTGTTATTAAAGTACCAACATGATTTGTTTGCCTATTATGTGGTATGGTTTAGTGATATCTTCCTTCAAGAATTTATTTTGATTGACTTGGCATATGCTCACGCATATTTAAGACTGTAAAGAAAGTCTATCAAGCCTTGATGATCTTTAATTTCTGAGTAGCGATATAACTTCCATGCCCGATTCAATGTTGCTTTGTCGCTCTGCATGATTATGACCGTCATTGCTCTCTTAGTGGGTCGCTCCCAGTCTTTTGCTAACCTTCGCCTGTACTAAGCGGACTGACTGCTTGTGCATCCAAAATCCTTGAAACCAGTTATGCCATATGAATCCACCATACCTTCCTATACATGGTATTTAATTGCCATTCCTAACGAAAACTTTCATGTACCATCTCGAAATTATTCAAAAGCATTTCTCTTTTGTGCCTCTGTTTTAGCTCATGAGGAAGTAGTAGTTAATTCATGATCTTTTTAAGTTGGACAAGTTTCACCCCGGGATTGCATGTCTAATCTGCAAACCCCTAATACGAGAAGGAACTGGCAAAGAGTGCGCCCGGCTCAAATATAAATACAACAAACAAACCCTCCTTCACGCTTTGTTCATGATAAATCAGAAAACTTTTGGCAGTGATAAACAAAGGAGATTAAGGGGATGTGATCGTCCCCGTGCGGGAGCCGTTCCTCGAAACTTGTCCAGCTCGAGAAGTAATTGAGTTATCTACTAGCATTCGTTGACGAAATATGCATATCCCAAAAATAATTTTTACCTCTGTAAAAACCAAGAGCTCTGGTACATGTTTAGTTGTTGTTTCCGACCACGGGTTTTCAACCTTGCCATCAAAAGCCACGGTTCGAGAGTCTCCATCTTCTTTCTTCAAAGCACCAACTATTAAGAGCATGATTGTCATTCTGAGTGTAATGTGCATGGTCCCAAAGTACCATTGTCATCTGCATGATTATGATATCATTTATTCTGAAATCATTGTATATAGTCGTCATTTAAACTACGGAGGTGCCCCTGCATTTATGTTTTGCTTCACTAAAGGGGGCAAGCGAGGTACCACTTTGTCATGTTCGCACACCATGCTCACTACAAATCTATTGGGTGTTTCAGTATCATATTGTAAAACTTTCAGTTCTTTGTGATATTCTCATGAGGCAACTTAATTACTACAGATTCATTATCTCAGTAAGCATTTGTCATGTGACTGTGAAAAGTTCTTATATGGTTAATAGCATGTCACCACAGAAATTATGCTTGTTAACATTTACCTACTCGAGGACGAGCAGGAATTAAGCTTGGGGATGTTGATACGTCCAAAACGTATCTATAATTTCTGCTTGCTCCATGCCTCTTTTGTGTGACATTGCTATGATATTTATGCACTTCCATGCACTTTTGATCATATTTGGACTAACCCATTAACTCAGTGCACCCCAGTGCCAGTTTTTGTTTTCTGCTGTTTTTGTATTTCAGGTTTTCCCATTACGTAAATTGCCAGAAAAATTCCGGGAAAAATATATAAAAAATCAGCGCTCCAGAAGCTTCCATGCGGCCGAAGTAGGGCCGGAGGGGGGCCACAGGGGCTCCAGGCGCCCAAAGGGCGCGGCCCCCCTCCTGGCCGCGGTGCCAGGCCGCCTGGGCCCCCCTTAGCTCCCCTGGCGACCCCCTTTGGCATATATTTACACCGCGTCCCGAAACCCTCGATTCCGGACCCCTTTTCTCCAGACGCAATTTCGATCTCCGCCGCCATCGCCACCAAGTTTCGGGGGTCCAGAATTCCTGTGCCGGCACCCTGCCAGGACAGGGAAGTGCCCCCGGATTCATCTCCATCGACGTTGCTTCCTCCCTCCATGATGCGGGAGTAGTTCCTCCTCGGGGCTGAGGTTCTTACCAGTAGCTATGTGGTCAATTCTCTCTCCCATGATGTGATCTTCGTTGTGATCATAGGCTATGTTAATCTAGGGTGATCCCATGATATTTCCCCTTCCTCTATGTATTGGATTGATGTACTCACTTGTCTTTATCTAGTATAATCTCCGAGACCAAGGTGACAACGGTCTATTGGACATGGGTTAGAAGAATATTTTCATGAGTGATTTCCTCTTTTGTGTGTTGATTGAAGATTGAGAGTCTCTTGGTGCTTGTCTTTGACTATCCTTGAGATATGTTGTGGTGATTGTGGTACTCTCTTTGGATGGCCGAGGTGACATTGGGAAATCCATAGATTGAGAACTACGAACTTAGAGGTGTGCTTTTGTAGCCCTACATAATTCTCGTCCTCTCTTGACCACAAAGGAATGACCTCCGAGTGCGTCCCCCTTGCATGTTTTATGGGAAATATCATGTGATTCGATTATGTTAATGTTGTTGGGAGTTGCCACTAGTGAAAGTATGAAGCCTAGGCCTTGTTTCCACCATTGCAATACCATTTGTACTCACGTTTACCACTTGTTTGCTTGCTGCACTTTTTATTACAGATGTATATTACTTTGCTTTGCCACTCCTATCATCCATATTTTGCCATCTCTTCGCCGAACTAGTGCACCTATACAACTCCTAGTTGTATTAGGTGTGTTGGGGACACAAGAGACTTCTTGTATCTTGATTGCAGGGTTGCTTGAAAGGGGTACGTTCAACCTCCACTTCCCTGAGTTCGATAAACCTTGGGTTACTCACTTAAGGGAAATTTGCTGCTGTCCTACAAACCTCTGCTCTTGGAGGCCTAACACTGTCTACAGGAATAGAAGCGTGTAGTAGACATCATCGGCTTTCTCTCAATAATCGCTCCATGGTCGATACTTCTTGTTCTGGTTCTTTTATGATGAAAACTATTGACTTCAAATGGGATTTATTGGAAAGAATTAAACGCAACTTTGAAGATTGGGATCTCGATGAAGGTAAGGAGTCAGGTATGGCCCCTAAATTTGATTTTGTTAAAGCTTTTATGGATACCAATGTTTTCCATGAGTTTAGCACTAAATATGGACTTGACTCTGAGATAGTAGCTTCTTTCTGTGAATCTTTTGCTACTCATGTTAATCTCCCCAAGGAGAAGTGGTTTAAATATCATCCCCCTATTGAAGTAAAAGTAGTTGAACCTATTAAAGTTGAAGGAAAGACTATCACTTATAATGTTGATCCTGTTATACCTACCGCTTATATTGAGAAACCACCTTTCCTTGTTAGGATAAAGGATCATGCTCAAGCTTCAACTGTAGTTCGTAAGAGTAATACTAGAACACCTACACCCTCTGAGCAAATTAAAGTTGAACCTAGTGTTGCTATGGTTAAAGATCTCTTGGTAGAAGATTTAGATGGACATGTTATTTAGCTCCAAGAAGAGTCTGCTACAAAAGCCAAACCCAATGCTAGGAATAAACATAAACCTGTTGTAGGCTTGCGTGTTATCTCTGTTAAGATAGGAGATCATTGCTATCATGGTTTATGTGACGTAGGTGCTAGTGTGAGCATTATCCCTCTTGATTTGTATAACGAAATTATGCATGATATTGCACCTGTTGAGTTAGGAGGGATTGATGTTACTATTAAGCTTGCTAATAGAGTTACTATTTCACCAGTTGGTATTTTAGAGATGTTGAAGTCTTGTGTGGGAAGGTTAAATACCCTCCTGATTTCCTTATTCTTAGTTTCCCACAAGATGAATTTTGTCCCATTATATTTGGTAGACCCTTCTTGAATACTGTTAACGCAAAGATAGACTGCGTAAAAGATATTGTCACTATGGGATTAGGGGATATGATTCATGATTTTAACTTTGCTAAATTCTGTAGACAACCCCTTGAAAAGGCACCACCCAGTAAGGATAAAATTATTGGTCTGGCTTCTATTGTCGTACCACCTAATGACCCTTTAGAACAATACCTGCTAGACCACGAAAATGATATGCATATGAATGAGAGAAGGGAAATATATGAAATATTCCTTATATAGGGACCCGTATTGAAAAACAACTTGCATGTTAAAATCCTAGGGGATCCTTCTCCACCCAAGGGTGATCCCGTGTTTGAACTTAAACCTTTGCCTGATAATCTTAAGTATGTTTATCTTGATGAAAAGAAGATATATCCTGTTATTATTAGTGCTAACCTTTCAGAGCAGGAAGAAGAAAAATTATTGAAAACTCTGAAGAAGCATCGTGCTGCTATTGGATATACTCTCAATGATCTCAAAGGCATTAGGCCCACCATATGCCAACACAAGATAAAACTGGAAGAAAATGCTAAACCAGTTTTTGATCATCAGTGATGGTTAAATCCTAAGATGAAAGAAGTGGCAAGGAAGGAAATATTAAAGCTTCTAGAGGCAGGTATTATCTATCCAGTTGCTGATAGCCAGTGGGTAAGTCTTGTCCATTGTGTCCCTAAGAAAGGAGGTATGACTGTTGTCCCTAATGATAAAGATGAATTGATCCCGCAAAGAATAGTTACAGGTTATAGGATAGTAATTGATTTTCGTAAGTTAAATAAAGCTACTAAGAAAGATCATTACCCCTTGCCATTTATCGATCAAATGCTAGAAAGGTTATCCAAACACACTCACTTCTGATTTCTAGATGGTTATTCTGGTTTCTCTCAAATACCCGTGTCAAAAACGGATCAAGAAAAGACCACTTTTACTTGTCCTTTCGGTACCTTTGCTTATACAGGTATGCATTTTGGTTTATGTAATGCACCTGCTACCTTTCAAAGATGCAAGATGGCTATATTGTTGAGGTTTCCATGGATGATTTCTCCGTTTACGGAACTTCTTTTGATGATTGCTTAAGCAACCTTGATCGAGTTTTGCAGAGGTGTGAAGACACTAACCTTGTCTTGAATTGGGAGAAGTGCCACTTTATGGTTAATGAAGGCATTGTCTTGGGACATAAAATTTCTGAAAGAGGTATTGAAGTTGACAAAGCTAAAGTTGATGCTATGGAAAAGATGCCATGCCCTAAGGACATCAAAGGTATACGAAGTTTCCTTGGTCATGCCGGGTTTTATAGGAGGTTCATAAAGGACTTCTCCAAAATCTCCAGGCCTCTGACTAATCTCTTACAAAAAGATATTCCTTTTGTCTTTGATGATGATTGTCTAGAAGCGTTTGAAATACTTAAGAAAGCATTGATCTCTACACCAATTGTCCAGCCTCCTGACTGGAATTTACCCTTTGAGATTATCTGCGATGCTAGTGATTATGCTGTAGGAGCTGTTTTAGGGCAAAGAGTTGATAAGAAATTAATTGTTATCCAGTATGCTAGTAAAACTCTAGAGAGTACCCAAAGAAATTATGCCACTACTGAGAAAGAATTTTTAGCAGTTGTATTTGCTTGTGATAAGTTTAGACCCTATATCGTTGATTCTAAAGTAACTATTCACACTGATCATGCTGCTATCAAGTACCTTATGGAAAAGAAAGATGCTAAGCCTAGACTTATTAGATGGGTTCTCTTGCTGCAAGAATTTGACTTGCATATTATTGATAGAAAGGGAGCTGAGAACCCTGTACCAGATAACTTGTCTAGGTTAGAGAATATACTTGATGACCCACAACCTATTGATGATAGCTTTCCTGATGAACAATTAGCTGTCATAAATACTTCCCGTACTGCTCCATGGTATGCAGATTATGCTAATTATATTGTTGCTAAGTTTATACCTCCTAGCTTCACATACCAGCAAAAGAAAAAATTCTTCTATGATTTGAGACATTACTTCTGGGATAACCCACATCTTTATAAAGGAGTGGATGGTATTATTAGACGTTGTGTACCTGAGCATGAACAGGAACAGATCCTACGCAAGTGCCACTCCGAAGCTTATGGAGGACATCATGCGGGAGATAGAACTGAAACTTGATGATGCATTATGGGCCTATAGAACTGCATACAAAGTATTGCAATCCGGTTTTTATTGGCCTACTCTCTTCAAGGATACCCGTAAGTTTGTCTTATCTTGTGATGAATGTCAAAGAATTGGTAATATTAGTAGACGTCAAGAAATGCCTATGAATTATTCACTTGTTATTGAACCATTTGATGTATGGGGCTTTGATTATATGGGACCGTTTCTTGCCGCTAATGGGTACACACATATTTTAGTTACTGCTGATTACATTGCTAAGTGGGTAGAAGAAATTCCAACTAGTAGTGCTGATCACAACACCTCTATTAAGATTCTCAAAGAAGTTATATTCCCGAGGTTTGGAGTACCTAGATATCTAATGACTGATGGTGGTTCACACTTTATTCATGGTGCTTTCCATAAGATGCTTGCTAGATATGATGTCAACCATAGAATTGCATCCCCATATCACCCACAGACTAGTGGTCAAGTAGAACTAAGTAATAGGGAGTTGAAACTAATATTGCAAAAGGCAGTTAATAGGTCTAGGAAGAATTGGTCCAAGAAACTTGATGATGCATTATGGGCCTATAGAACTGCATACAAAATCCTATGGGTATGTCTCCATATAAGATGGTGTATGGAAAAGCTTGTCACTTACCTCTTGAGCTAGAACATAAGGCATATTGGGCTATTAAAGAGCTCAATTACGATTTCAAACTTGCCGGTGAGAAGAGGCTATTTGACATTAGCTGTCTCGATGAATGGAGAACCCAGGCCTATGAGAATGCCAAGCTGTTTAAAGAAAAAGTTAAAAGATGGCATGACAAAAGGATACAAAAGCGTGAGTTTAAAGTAGGTGATTATGTCTTGCTATACAACTCTCGTTTAAGATTTTTTGCACGAAAACTTCTCTCCACGTGGGAAGGACCTTGCGTTATCGAAGAGGTCTATCGTTTCGGTGCCATAAAAATCAACAACTTTGAAGGCACAAATCCGAAGGTGGTGAACGGTCAAAGAATCAAACATTATATCTCAGGTAATCCTATAAATGTTGAAACTAATGTTATTCAAACTGTAACCCTGGAGGAATACATAAGGGACACTTTCCAGAACGATTCAACCTCCGGAAAGGAAGAGGTATGTGATACGGTAAGTAAACCGACTCCAAAACAGTTCTATAGGCAATTTTTCTCCGTTTTGGAATATTTAGAAAAATAGAAAAATAAACCGCAGTCCGGAAGAGACACGAGGCGTCCACGAGGGTGGAGGGCGCGCCCCCCTGCCTCGTGGGCACCCCGTGTGTCCCCCAGTCTCCGTTTTCTTATGGGTTACTCCTTTTGGTCGTAAAAATTCATTATATATTCTCCCGAAGATTTTGACCTCTGTATCACGCAAGAATCCTCTGTTTTCATTTCGAGCTGCTGTTTTTGGTAGATCTAGATCATCATGGCGTCCTCCAACACCTCCAAGGACAAGTTCTTCGAGAAGGTCATCAACCCCTACCTTGCGAAGGTGCTGCACCACCTTAAAACCATGGAGTTGCATGAGGGGTTGCTGCACATCTGTGATGTTGAGGGGTTGAGGAGGACCGGAAGCATGGAGACAAGAATAAAGTAAGCATGATCTAGTTGTGAGCTTTTGCTTTGTGAGCTTTATCCTTTGTAATCGAGTCCGTGAGCTATATAATAAAGATTAGTGTTGAGTCAAGGGCTTGATTTCCTCACTTGGGTCATGATAAAAAGAAAGAAAACATAAAGAGTAGCAAAGAGATCATATCGATCTTATGGGAAGTAATGACTTCACATACAAGAGTATGATAAATAAGAGTTGTTGGGAGGTGACAAAGATAGTTTTGGTCATCGTTGCAATTAATAGGAAGTAATAAAAGAAGAGAGGCTTCACATACAAATATACTATCTTGGACATCTTTTATGATTGTGAGCACTCATTAAAGTATGACATGCTAAAGAGTTGAAAGACAACATAATGGGTTATGCCTTCTTATATCCGAAATAAAGTATATTGTCATTGATCATCCAACATGTTGAGCTTGCCTTTCCCCCTCATGCTAGCCAAAACTCCTTGCACTAAGTAGAGATACTACTTGTGCTTCCATATATCCTTAAACCCAGTTTTGCCATGAGAGTCCACCATACCTACCTATGGATTGAGAAAGATCCTTCCAAGTAAGTTGTCATGTTGCAAACTCGCTAAAATATGTATGATTTATTAGTGTGGGAGAAATTAGCTTTATATGATCTTGTGATATGGAAGTAATAAAAGTGACGGACTGCATAATAAAGGTCCCTATCACAAGTGGCAATATAAAGCGAAGTTCTTCTATGCTAAGACTTTGTGCATCCAACCATAAAAACACATGACAACCTCTGCTTCCCTCTGCGAAGGGACTATCTATTATTCTTGCCTTATAAGTGTCAAGCTGAAATCCACCTTTCCTTTTTACATTTTATCTTTTGGCAAGCACCTTGTGTTGGAAAGATCCTGACATATATACCCACTTGGATGTAAGTTTTCATGATCTATTACTGTTGACATTACCCTTAAGGTAAAGGTTGGGAGGCAACACCATAAGCCCCTATCTTTCTCTGTGTTCGATTAAAACTCCGTAAACACATCTTTGGCGCTAGTCGGGGGAAACTGTCCACCACGAGCACCTATGGGACCGGAGCCCCTTTGTTCGTGCAGTAAGGGAGCGGAGGGAGCACAAATAGCAGATCGTAGAGCTCACGCAGGCAGTTTACCCAGGTTCGGGCCGCGACGGACGCGTAAAACCCTACTCCTGCTTGGTTTGTATTGAGTTGGGGAGCTCGGGAGCTTGAAGAACTAGCTACACCGAGCGAGAGAGCTATCAAAGTTCCGAACCCTTTCTACCTTGTGCATGGGCCTCCTTTTATAGCTCAAGGGGTCACCGACAGGTGTCAACGTAGAAGAAGGGGTAAAAATGTAACTGTGGTGGTAGTTGTAACAGTGCGGGAACAGTGGATGAACAGTGGATGAACAGTGGTCATCACCTACTTTGACAGTGGGGGACAAGAGCATTAAATGCCCGTCACCGTCGACCCCAAAAGCGCCCGCCCTTGCGTCTCCGTTTGCCACGGCGATGGCTTCGTCACCGTGTAGTGCCACCGTGTCCCCCAGGCTGCACAGCTATCCGCCACGCGTCCCTGGAATGGCCCCAGGGCGACGCGTGGTTCGATGAGCTGGAGCGCGGGCACACATCGTAACTCTCCCCGGCAAGCACCTTGCCGGGGCCTTGACCTTGCTGGGCCCTGGAGCTTGCCGCTCCCCGGGCCCTGCCGGGGCGCATGTTGCGCCGAGGCGTGTCTTCTGAGATGTAGCCTTCTAGTCTTCCTAGCAAGCTCCTCTTGCCAGGGTCTCGTGTTAGTGAGGTAATCTTGAGCCTGGGACGGCCTTCTCGGCAAGCTCCACTTGCCGGGGCCTTGATCTTCTGTCTTGTAAACTTTGTTTTTGAATGGCTTTATATGGATCAGAAAAGGTCTCTGACGAGCACGTGGTAAGCCTTACCGCGGGAAGCTGCTACTGCCTGTGCACAAGTTGGGGTACTGAGGTACCCCTACCTTAGTACACCGACGCAAGGTGCGATCACCAGGGCGGGAAACTGCTCCTTCTAACCCCGTTAGGAGTCCGAGCATATCCCGCTCCTCGCACCGCTCGCCCCCGCTCCCCTCCTCTCCAGCGGAAGCGCTCGCAAGGGCGCAACTGCTCCTCGATTTCCCTCCAGCGGCAGACAAGGCCGAAGACTGGAGGGCAACAATCCAGAGCCTCATCGCCTTCGCCAACAACGACACGTCGCAGCAGCCGGCGACCTCGCGGCCACGGCAAGTCGAGAAGACGAAGGCCGACGGCGACAAGACCGCCGGGGGTGCAACCACCGTGCACTCCCCGCCGCGAAAGCAGAAGACGCCGCCTCGCCGGATTAACGTCGATGACGACTCCACGGCGTCGTCGGATCCGCGGGCTCGTCGGGACCAGCGCCAAGTCCTCGACGACCGGCGACAAGAAGACGCTCGAACGACGATCGAGC
>LR738711.1:697983985-698002613 GCA_902687465.1 Secale cereale | reverse complement strand
GCGAAGCTTGCTCTCCTGCGGAAGAGGAATGTCGTCTTCGCGCCAAGGCTCGGCGCGCGGGAGCTCTGGAACAAGTACTACCTGTTCTGGGCCAAGAAGACCAAGGCGCATCCTCGGACCAGAGTTTACCCCGCCGCCGCCAAGGATCTGTACCCCGGCGGGTATTTCTTCTTCGCTGTCTTCTTCCACTGCGGCTTATGTCCTCCATTCTCTGAATTTTTCTGCGATATCATGAACACCTACAACCTCCACCTCTTAGACTTCACCCCCAACGCCATCCTTACGATGGCGGTTTTCGCACATCTGTGCGAAAACTACATAGGGATCTATCCAAACGTAGCGCTCTTTAGGCATTTCTTTACGCCTAGAGTAGAGGCCGGCGCTCCCCTCTCCGGGGGTATCTCTTGGGTCTTCCGCTTGAACAAGAAGGAATCCTATCTGCAAGGGGAGCTCCGCGGCAAGTGGGAGGAGTGGCGCGCGGATTGGTGCTGGGTAGTGGAAGACGAGCCGCAGCCTTTCACCGCGCCGCGCACAACAGCCATAGTGCGCGGCAGGGACTGGAGCGATCTGGATGCGGACGACATCAAGCTCAACGTTGCCCTCGTCAGAATTCTTCGTCTCCGGGTAGCCAAGTTGACCATCGGAGAAGTAGGGGCAGACTTCCTCCGCCGCCGCATTTCCCCTTTACAGGAGAGGAAAAGGCCAGCATGGGAGTACGGCAATGCGGCGGACATTATGAGACTGCGCCCAGGACTGAACTTCAACTTCACGTCGCTGGAGCTGAAGGGGATGGTCCGGGAGCTTTTTAAGCACGACCCGGCCCACCCGGAGTGGTTTAGAGCTCCCCTGGGAGTGGTGCCTCTATGCAACAGCACGGCCCGGGACTCCTTGCGCGCAATGATGCCCGCATGTGACTCGCACGGCGTCGACCCCACATGGATAGTGCCCACGCCGGATGCCATCATGAGCTTCTTCGACAACTTGGTGGAGGTGCCGAAGAACAAGGAGGAGATCAAGGGTCTCACCCGGGCCACCACTGAGCGGGAGATTGCTTATATTGCTTCCCGGGTAGAAGAGGCCGCCGCAGCCGCAGCGGCAGGAGAGTTCGGGTTTACAGTTGAAGAGGCAGAGGCTGCGGAAGCGTCGTGCCAAGCAGAGGAGGCGGAGATCCGCAGGCTGCTTAAGCTTCCGCCCGACGAGCTCGCCGGGGTCCCCTCTCTGAGGTATGCTGGGATCCCCGGGATCGTGAGCGAGGCCGCCGCGAGGGGCGATGTTGCCGGAGGAAGCAGAGGTGCCTGAGGGAGCGGAGGCGCCGGAGGGAGCGGAGGCGCCGGAGGGAGCACGGCCGCAGGGCGGGGTGCTGGGCCCAGCGAGCCGGCCGAGGAGGAGGAGGAGGAGGAGGAGGACGCCGGGGCCGGCGAGGACTCCGGTGGATCTCTGGGGCTCAACGACGACGCCTCCTCGACCTCGGAGACCTCCCCGCCACGGGCAAGTCCCAGGCGATCTCTGTTGAAGCGCCTCCACAAGGCGACGACGACGACGAGGGCGCAGGCGCCCCGACAACAACCTGCTCGCCGGGCGGCGCGAGCTACCCGGGGGAACTAAGCCGCGACGGGAGCGCCCGGCACACCAACCGCGGCGGAGGCGACCCGCGCACAGGCTACGGCGGAGGCGCCCCGTACGTCAGCGCCAAGTGGAGGAGGGTCTTCTCAGAGCGGAGCAGCTGCTCCGCCTGCTCCCCGGGCCTCGACGTCCACAGGGGCCGGGTCTTCGCAGCCCCCAGCCCCGGGGACCGCCAAGCGCCCGAGGGAGCCTTCTCCTCCTGCTCCTCGCGCGGACGCGCCTCAGGTGGAGTTTGATTTCTCCGCCCTCAGCGACGACGATGAGGAAGAGGAGTAAGTGCTTGAAGTTTTGTATCTTCTTTAATTCTGTCTTGATTCCTACGTTGATGATTCTGATCTTGTTTCTGATATGCTTGCAGGACCCTGGCCCAGCGGATGGCGAAGAGGGCCAAGGTCCCCGTGGTTGTGGTCGAAGACGAATCGCCCGTCGCGGCGACAGGGGACGCGCCGGCAACGGACTTGCCGGATCCAACCGCTGCTCCGAGGAGCAGCCCCCAGCACAGCCCCCAGCGTAAGTCTGGTCTTTGATTTTTCCTCTCGTCGGGCGCGCTTGAGGATTTTGTTTGTACTAACATTTTGCGGTCTTGTGCAGGAACGGAGCCGCAGCCGTCGGAGCAACCGGAGGTCACTCCCGAGGAGCAGCAGGTTCCACCCTCCCCGCCAAGGGCGAACTCCCCGGCGAGGGAGGACGTTCCGCCAAGGACGGGCTCCCCGCCAAGGACGGGTAGCCCGACAAGGGTGGCCACTCCGCCAAGGGAGGGCATGGGCGGCCCTCCGCCAGCAGGAGCCACCACTCCACCGGCAAGGCAGGACTCTCCGGCGAGGGAGCCGGTCGTCGAAGAAGTCCGTGAAGGTAAGTCTCGTAACTTCGTCTTCTTGGACTTGTCTTTTTGGATTTTTGCTTGAACTTTTCTCTTCTTCTTCTTCTATCAGATCCTCCTCCCCCGGAGCGGATGGAGACGGAGGCCGCCGTCGAGGAGGAGATGGGCGGCGGTGACGGCAACGCCACTGCTACTGATAGCATGGCGGGAGCCGACGAGCCCGCCGCGGAGGAGACTGCTCCAACCGCAGATGCTGCGGCCGGGGAGGGGGACGGCGACCGCACTGCCGGCCCGGAGGCGGCAGGAGCGTCGAGCGCTGCACCGACCGCCGACCCCTCCGCCGGAAAGGAGCAGTCGGGCTTCTACCTTGAGGCTCCCAACGGCGTCTTCATTCAGGTGCCGTGGGGATCCTCGTCGCGAGCCCCCGTGGAGGGAGAGGCCTTTGATGGAGAGGTCCTCGCCTCCGCGGGGCTGAAGATTGTCGAAGCGCCCGGCGGAAGCGACGAGCCCGAGGAGGAGAAATTGCTTCGCCGGCTCCTGGCCCTTTACCGGGCCAGGCAGGCAAAATTGGAAACTCGGGAGGCCCTTACCGCCAAGGCCGCAGCAGAGTTGGAGAAGCGCGCCGCTGACCTCCGGGCCGCCAACCAGGCGGCCCTCCGCGACTTGGCGGAGGAGCGCGAGAGGCTCGCCGGAGAGCAGCAGGAGTTCATTCTGGAGAAGGCAGAGGCCGAGGAGCAGCAGCGGCTAGTCGGCGAAGAGCTGTCCCGGCACGAGGGAGCACTCAACCAGCGCAAGGTGGAGCTCGACGGCCACGACGAAGAGCTCACCAACCGGGAGCAAGCCCTGAGGGAGGCGAAGGAGGCCGTAGTCGCCGCGGAGACCGCCAAGAGGGATCTTGAAGCTAGGGTGGCGCAGCTGGAGGAGTACCTGAAGGCGAGCACGGACAGGGTCACCGCGCTCAACCTAGAGCGCGAGAAAGACGCCCACACTAACTCCGAGCTTCAGGTACGCCTCTCCAAGCAGGGCGACGAGCTCAAGGCCGCCAAGGACTCAATTGCCGATCTGGAGTTGAAGGTCTCCACACTGAAGGATTCTCTTGACGCCGTCCGAGACCGGGAAACCAAGCTGAAGGAGGAGGTCCGCAAGGAGCGAGGCCTGGTGGAGAGCGCCGCCAACTCAGCCAACAACTTCCGCCGGACTGTCGAGGTATGGACCAAAGACCTGGTGGCTTCCGCCGCTGCCATCGACAAGGAGCTGATGGCGATGAGGGTGGAGCACCTCATATACTCTCCGGATCCAAACCTCCCCCACAGCGCCAAGCTCAGTCTTTTCTTCAGAGAGGTCGCGCCGACGCTCGCTCGTCTTCAGGAGAAGCTTCCCGCGCAGCTGGCCGAGGAGTCACGCCAACTCTGCGTGGGAACCTTGGAGCGCATTCTGACGAAGATAGTATACCGCAATCCTGGTATAAACCTCGTCAACGTTCTCCGCAGCTTGCCGGCCGACGCGGATATGGAGGCGCTGAAGGGGCAGGTCGCCCACATCATCGCCAAGGTGAACAAGATCTCCAGGCGTGAGGGCGATCGCGTGGATTAGGCCTCCTTTTCTTTGTTTCTTTTGCTGCTGCATAGTGTGTCATGGACATAAACTTATTAGTCATTGCGACAAGTTATCCCTTGTAATATATTATCTTATTTTGATCAATTGATGCGGTGCTATCTTCCTTGCTTTGGTCCTTTACTTTGTATGTTTTTGACCCTACGCTTCTAGGGGACTTGCCGGTAAGGGGCCCTTGCCGCGAGCGCTGAGTGCTGGACTCTGAGCAGCCTGATGGCAAAGGGCTTACCGACAAGCAACCTTGCCGCAGCTAGTTGCAACGCACTTAGCTTGCTGAGCGAACTCGAAAACGAAGCAAGGGCGCGACACTTGTCGCAGCTCACTTAAGTCGTTGAGCGTACTCGAAAACAAGATAAGTGTGTGGCTAGCCACGGGTAGGTTCCTCCGCGCACAGGTTTTCCATACAAAGTGAGGTTGTTCAAGGAAGATAACTAAAATTTTAAAATTTGAACTGCTCAAATTCTGGTAACTTAGCTTTCATGTATTGCTTGTTTCCCCGGCAAGGCTCCTCTTTCTTGAACAGCACTTGGTTCATCCTCCTCCTCCTTCCCCCCCCCCCCGGCAAACTTGTGCGCGAGGAACAGTCCTTCTGCTCAAGAGGGAAAGAAAAAAGAAGAGGGAAAACAAGTATAGTGCCTTTCGGCGTGGTAATGCTTATCGGGTACTTGTGTTGCACAAGATGCCAAACAATGCATGCAAATAATGAAGAAAAGCATGGAGAAGGTAAATAGTGCAAAACACAAAAGCTTTACTGATGCACGGGATCTGGGCCCGGCTTTGTACAAAGGATTACATGCGACTGCGACAAAACTCGTACAAAAGGTGGTTGCCGGAGCGGATCACGGCAACCGCGCCTTATCGGTGAAACTTGCGAAGATGCTCTATGTTCCAGGAGTTGCTCACTGGTAAGCCTTCTTCGGTCTCAAGGCGGACAGCGCCGGGCCTTGTGACTTGTCTCACCCGATAAGGGCCCTCCCACTTCGGCGTCAACTTGTTGGAATTCTTGGCGGACTGAACACGCCGAAGAACAAGGTCGCCTTCCTCGAGACTCTTGGCTTTGACCTTGCGGCTATGGTAGCGGCGCAAGGCTTGCTGGTATCGAGCAGCTCGTACAGCAGCCTGGAGACGTTCCTCCTCGAGGAGCAATGCATCATCTTGTCGCAGTTGCTCTTGCTCGAGCTCATCATAAGCGAGCACTCGAGGAGATCCGTGTACGAGTTCCGTGGGGAGAACTGCCTCTGCTCCGTAGACTAGAGCAAAGGGTGTCTGTCCGGTGGCTCGACTTGGTGTTGTTCTGATTGACCAAAGAGCCGCCGGTAGCTCCTCTATCCAGTTTCTTCCGCACTTGCGCAGCCTGTCGAAGGTTCTTGTCTTGAGTCCGCGCAGCACTTCAGCATTGGCCCTCTCCGCTTGACCATTGCTCCTCGGGTGAGCAACAGAAGCGAAACAGACCTTGGCGCCAAGGTCTTGGACGTACTGCATGAAGGTGCGACTAGTAAATTGTGTACCGTTGTCGGTGATGAACCTGTTAGGGATTCCGAAACGGCAAACAATCGACCTGAAGAACCTGACCGCTGACTGTGCTGTCACCTTTCTCACCGGCTCCACTTCTGGCCACTTTGTGAACTTGTCGATTGCAACGTACAAGTACTCAAAGCCCCCGACAGCACGGGGGAAGGGGCCGAGGATATCGAGCCCCCAGACCGAGAAGGGCCAGGACAAAGGGATCGTCTGGAGAGCTTGAGCTGGCTGATGAATTTGCTTGGCATGGAACTGGCACGCTTCACACTTGGTTACTAGTGCAGTCGCATTTTGGAGGGCTTCTTGCCAAAAGAACCCTTGCCGGAACGCCTTCCCGGCAAGTGCCCTTGCGCCAATGTGGTGGCCACATATGCCTCCGTGTATCTCTGCCAACAGCTTCTGTCCATCTTCTCTGGGAATGCACTTCAACCTGACACCATTGAGTCTTCTTCTGTACAGCTCGTTATCCACGAACTGGTACATACTTGATTGCCTTGTTATCTTCTCTATCTCTTCCGGGTCGTCGGGAAGCTCTCCAGTTTGCAGAAAACGAACGATCTGCTGCGCCCATGCCGGAGCCCGAGGCTCAACGGCAAGGACTAAAGGCTCGAGGGCTGCTGCGGGAACCCCAGCTTCCACGGCAAGAACCTCTGGTTGCGCCGGAGCGGATGGTCCCCCGGCAAGCTCGCCGGGGCGAGGCTTGACGGGAACGTTTGCTTCAACTGTACAGATCCGAGGACCTGCAGGAGCAAACTGTTCCTCAGCATTCTGATCGTTGATCTTGGGGACCTTGGCGGCGGCTTCGGGAAGATCCGCCGGCAAGTAGTCGCCGGAGACCAACTTTCTCTTCTTGGGTTGCCCAACTGATGGTGTGACGGATGGCTGAGTCAGCGTGAGCAGGAAGGTCCCTGGTTCCACAGGTAACTTCATTGCAGCACACTTTGAAAGGCCATCCGCAATATCATTTTGAGCTCTCGGAACGTGCTCCATTTGCAGACCTTCAAAGTGTTCTTCAAGCTTCCTCACTTCATCTACATAAGCTTCCATCAAAGGGCTCTGATAACTCTTGTTGACTTGCCGGACCACCAACTGAGAATCTCCCCGCACAATCAGCTTCTTAATCCCAAGTTCGGCCGCAATCCTGAGGCCGGCGAGCAAGCCTTCATACTCAGCAGTATTGTTTGTCGCTTGCTCCCTGGGAAAGTGCATCTGGATAACATACTTGAGGTGCTCTCCGGTGGGCGCTATGAGTACCACGCCGGCACCGGTGCCTTGCAGCGAGAAGGCACCATCAAAGTACATTACCCATTCACTCGTCGCTTCCTGTACGGGAACACTTGTCTCTGGAATTTCTTCATCGGGCGTCGGGGTCCATTCAGCTATGAATTCTGTCAAAGCTCGGCTCTGTATGGTTGAAGTACTTTCAAACTTGAGACCAAAGCTTGACAGCTCCAGTGCCCACTCGACGATCCTGCCTGTTGCTTCTGGATTGTGCAATATCCTCTTCAGCGGAAAGCGAGTGACCACTGTTATCTCATGTGCTTGGAAGTAATGGCGCAGCTTTCTCGAGGCCATGAGGAGGCCGAAAAGCAACTTCTGCACCCCAGAGTATCTTGATCTAGCCCCCTGCAAGAGGGAACTTACAAAATACACTGGGCGCTGCACCATCTTCTTCCGCACTTCTCCTTGCTCCTGCGCAGAGTTGTCCTCGTCGGGGCCAGAGCTTGTCGGAGAAGCCCCCTGCTTGTCGCTGAATTCGCTTGCCGGTGGTGCTGACTCCTCGTCGGCCTCCCTCTCCGCTACTAACGCAACACTAACCACCTGGTTGGTTGCCGCTAGGTACAGCAGCAACTTCTCCTGTGGCCTAGGTGCGACAAGTATTGGAGTGGAGGATAGGTACCGTTTCAAGTCTTGCAGCGCTGCCTCCGCTTCCGGAGTCCATTTTATAGGACCTGCCTTCTTCAAGATCTTGAAGAAAGGCAAGGCGCGTTCTGCAGACTTCGAAATGAACCTACTGAGGGCAGCTACACAACCTGCAAGTCTCCTTACGTCCTTGACGCGCTTCGGGGCCTCGATCTGCTCGATGGCTTTTATCTTGTCGGGGTTGGCTTCAATCCCCCTCTGTGACACAAAGAACCCGAGAAGCTTGCCGGAGGGTACTCCAAAGACGCACTTCTTGGGGTTCAACTTAAGCTAGATCTTGCGCAGGTTCTCAAACGTCTCTTCCAAATCTTGGATCAAAGTATCTCTGCTCTTGCTCTTCACCACTATGTCATCCATGTAAGCTTCTACATTTCTGTGGATCTGTGGCTCAAAAGCAGTGTGCACTACCCTTGCAAATGTTGAGCCTGCATTCTTCAATCCAAAGGGCATGCGTATGAAGCAATATGTGCCGCATGGAGTGATAAATGCAGTCTTCTCTTCATCTTCTTTGGCCATGAAAATCTGGTGGTAGCCTGAATATGCATCAAGGAAAGAGAGCAGCTCACATCCGGCGGTGGAGTCAACAATCTGGTCAATGCGTGGCAAGGGAAATGGATCCTTGGGACATGCTTTATTCACATCGGTGAAGTCTATACACAGTCTCCACTTCCCGTTGGCCTTACGCACGACAACTGGATTTGCTAACCACGTGGGATGGATCACGCCTCTAACCAGGCCTGCCGCTTCTAGTTTCTTGATTTCTTCGGCAATGAATTCTTGGCGCTCCACGGCTTGCTTCCTGACCTTCTGCTTGACGGGCTGCGCATGAGGACAAACAGCAAGCTTGTGCTCAATTACCTTCCTGGGAACACCGGGGATGTCAGATGGTTGCCAGGCAAACACATCGACATTCGCCCGCAGGAAGGAAATGAGCGCGCTTTCCTATTTGCTGTCAAGGGTAGCACTGATGGTGAAGGTACCACCAGTGCCGTCCTCCTTGGCGGACACCTTCTTGGTTGCCGGTGGAGCGGCTATCCCCTTCTTGCACTTGCCGGTGGAGCTCGATGGAACGTCCTCGACGGCAGCGCAGCACTCCGAAGAGGTGCGGTTGCCTGAGTGGGTCCCAGAGCACTTGCCGGACTTGGTCTTCGTCTTCTTCCCCCCGGGAGCTTCAGCGGCAAGTGTACTGCTCTCCGCCGCGGCTGCTGCATCCCGGTAGATCTTGTCGGCGCAGATAAGCACGTCCTTCTTGTCGCCATGGACAGAGATGACGCTTATCGGCCTCGGCATCTTGAGTACATTGTAGGCGTAGTGGGAAGCTGCCATGAACTTGGCGAGGGCATGACGTCCAAGTATCCCATTGTATGGCAATGGGATATCAGCAACATCAAAGGTTATCCTCTCCGTCCTGAAGTTCAGCTCCCCGCCAAAGGTCACTGGCAGAGTAATCTTCCCCTTGGGCTTGCTCCTCCCCGGGTTTATTCCTTGGACAGAACCGCTCTCTTCGAGCTCGCCATCTGGGATCTGGAGTTTCTTGATCACAGCCGAGGAGATCAAGTTCAGGCCGGCCCCGCCGTCAACCAACATTTTGGTGACCTTGAGGTTGCGGATGGTTGGTGAGACCAACATCGGCAAGCACCCGACCGCTGTGGTGCGGTCAGGGTGATCCTCAAGATCAAAAATGATGGGCGTGCTGGACCATTTGAGGAGCCTGCGCGACTCCACGGGCGGCTCAGCTGCATTTACTTCTCGCACCCACTGCTTGAGTTGGCGGTGGGAAGTATGCAGAGAGGCGCCGCCGTCGACGCACAGGACTTCCGTGGCCTTCTGGAACTCCTGCTCGCTGTTATCTTCTTCCTCCATGTCGTCGTCGTCGTCGTCTTCTTCATCCTTGTCGCGGCCCCGGGGAGGTCGATCACCTTGCCGCTGCTTGGCCTTGCCGCGGCGTCCTCCCCGGCCATTGAATGGCCGCTTCTTGCTTGGCTCTCCCCCGCCACCTTGGGCCTTCTCCTTGTCGCGCCGCTCGTACTCAGCTTTCTGCTGCTCGACGAGGTATTCGACGCGTTTGTAGTTGGAGAGGTCGTGGCCCTTGGTGCGGTGGATCTTGCAGTATTGCTTGTCGGAGCCGTCCTGCTTGTCGGCTGCCGCTACGGGGGCAGGCTCCTTGCCGGAGCCGCAAGCCTGTGCTTGCTTGGCGGGAGCCTCCTTGCCGGACTTCTCGACGGCAAGCACTTCCTTGTTCTTCTTTCTTCTATTGTTCCGCCGCCGGCTCTTCTTTGCCGGGGCGGCATCCTCGCTGTCGCTTCCCCCTGCGCCAGCATCCTCTCCGGGGAGTCTCCTCCCCTCCTCGGCACGCGCGCACTTATCAGCTAGAGCATAAAGCTCGCTGACCTCCCGTATCTTGGTCATGGCCATCTCCTCACGCATGCGGCGGTTACGCACGTACTGGTGGAACGCGCTGATAACCGCGGCAGGGTGGACGTCAGGGATATTGTGCTGTACGCGGCTGAATCGTTGGATGTACTTGCGCAGAGGTTCTCCTTCCTTCTGGGCCAAGATGTGGAGATCACTCTCTTGGCCGTGGGGTTTGTGGCCGCCCGTGAAGGCGCCAACAAATTGGTGGCAAAGGTCTGCCCAAGAAGAAATGGAGCCTTCCGGCAAGTGCATAAGCCAAGAACGGACGTTTGGCTTAAGCACTAGCGGGAAGTAGTTCGCCAGTATCTTCTCGTCGCGCCCCCCGGCAGCCTGCACCGCGATGGTGTAGATGCTGAGAAACTCCGAGGGGTGCGTCTTGCCGTCGTACTTCTCCCGTACGTCGGGCTTGAAGTTCTTCATGCTGGGCCACTGGACACGCCGCAGCTCATGGGTGAACGCAGGGCAACCTGCCGCGTACGGCAAGTCACCTGGCTCACCGGGCGCGTGTGTGTCAACAGCGGTCCCAGCTCGCTGATCTGATTGTCGCCGAGCTTCTCGGCGGCGCTCGATCGTCGTTCGAGCGTCTTCTTGTCGCCGGTCGTCGAGGACTTGGCGCTGGTCCCGACGAGCCCGCGAATCCGACGACGCCGTGGAGTCGTCGTCGACGTTAATCCGGCGGGGCGGCGTCTTCTGCTTTCGCGGCGGGGAGTGCACGGTGGTTGCACCCCCGGCGGTCTTGTCGCCGTCGGCCTTCGTCTTCTCGACTTGCCGTGGCCGCGAGGTCGCCGGCTGCTGCGGCGTGTCGTTGTTGGCGAAGGCGATGAGGCTCTGGATTGTTGCCCTCCAGTCTTCGGCCTTGTCTGCCGCTGGAGGGAAATCGAGGAGCAGTTGCGCCCTTGCGAGCGCTTCCGCTGGAGAGGAGGGGAGCGGGGGCGAGCGGTGCGAGGAGCGGGATATGCTAGGACTCCTAACGGGGTTAGAAGGAGCAGTTTCCCGCCCTGGTGACCGCACCTTGCTCGTGCCCGGACGGTGGTCCGGAACATCCCGCGAACCTCCGGTTTGCCCTTGCCCCAGCAAGCGGATGGTACCTCCTATACCACGGCGCTGCTGGGTCGTCGTTTGCTGAGATGGACGTGGCGCGTCCACGGAGACCGAGGCTCGGTCGTCCGTCTTGTCCTTGGACTTGGTGGTGCCGCGAGTCTCCTCGCCGGCGACCACTCTTCCGACGGCGTCTCCTCCACCCACCGTCGGCTCAGGTGGCGGTGGAACAGACACAGACGGGCCTCCGACCTCCGAAGCCTTCTTCTTCTGGGCCATGCTGTTGTTGCTGATGAAGTTGATGTGGCTGGAGAGGTTGATGAAGAATGCGCCCGCGTGAACGCCGGATCAGGTTCGCACAACCTCGACGCCCCCTACCTGACGCGCCAAAGATGTCGGGGGAAACTGTCCACCACGAGCACCTATGGGACCGGAGCCCCTTTGTTCGTGCGGTAAGGGAGCGGAGGGAGCACAAAGAGCAGATCGTAGAGCTCACGCAGGCAGTTTACCCAGGTTCGGGCCGCGACGGACGCGTAAAACCCTACTCCTGCTTGGTTTGTATTGAGTTGGGGAGCTCGGGAGCTTGAAGAACTAGCTACACCGAGCGAGAGAGCTATCAAAGTTCCGAACCCTTTCTACCTTGTGCATGGGCCTCCTTTTATAGCTCAAGGGGTCACCGACAGGTGTCAACGTAGAAGAAGGGGTAAAAATGTAACTGTGGTGGTAGTTGTAACAGTGCGGGAACAGTGGATGAACAGTGGATGAACAGTGGTCATCACCTACTTTGACAGTGGGGGACAAGAGCATTAAATGCCCGTCACCGTCGACCCCAAAAGCGCCCGCCCTTGCGTCTCCGTTTGCCACGGCGATGGCTTCGTCACCGTGTAGTGCCACCGTGTCCCCCAGGCTGCACAGCTATCCGCCACGCGTCCCTGGAATGGCCCCAGGGCGACGCGTGGTTCGATGAGCTGGAGCGCGGGCACACATCGTAACTCTCCCCGGCAAGCACCTTGCCGGGGCCTTGACCTTGCCGGGCCCTGGAGCTTGCCGCTCCCCGGGCCCTGCCGGGGCGCATGTTGCGCCGAGGCGTGTCTTCTGAGATGTAGCCTTCTAGTCTTCCTAGCAAGCTCCTCTTGCCAGGGTCTCGTGTTAGTGAGGTAATCTTGAGCCTGGGACGGCCTTCTCGGCAAGCTCCACTTGCCGGGGCCTTGATCTTCTGTCTTGTAAACTTTGTTTTTGAATGGCTTTATATGGATCAGAAAAGGTCTCTGACGAGCACGTGGTAAGCCTTACCGCGGGAAGCTGCTACTGCCTGTGCACAAGTTGGGGTACTGAGGTACCCGTACCTTAGTACACCGACGCAAGGTGCGATCACCAGGGCGGGAAACTGCTCCTTCTAACCCCGTTAGGAGTCCGAGCATATCCCGCTCCTCGCACCGCTCGCCCCCGCTCCCCTCCTCTCCAGCGGAAGCGCTCGCAAGGGCGCAACTGCTCCTCGATTTCCCTCCAGCGGCAGACAAGGCCGAAGACTGGAGGGCAACAATCCAGAGCCTCATCGCCTTCGCCAACAACGACACGTCGCAGCAGCCGGCGACCTCGCGGCCACGGCAAGTCGAGAAGACGAAGGCCGACGGCGACAAGACCGCCGGGGGTGCAACCACCGTGCACTCCCCGCCGCGAAAGCAGAAGACGCCGCCTCGCCGGATTAACGTCGATGACGACTCCACGGCGTCGTCGGATCCGCGGGCTCGTCGGGACCAGCGCCAAGTCCTCGACGACCGGCGACAAGAAGACGCTCGAACGACGATCGAGCACCACCGAGAAGCTCGGCGACAATCAGATCAGCGAGCTGGGACCGCTGTTGACACACACGCGCCCGGTGAGCCAGGCGACTTGCCGTACGCGGCAGGTTGCCCTGCGTTCACCCGTGAGCTGCGGCGTGTCCAGTGGCCCAGCATGAAGAACTTCAAGCCCGACGTACCGGAGAAGTACAACGGCAAGACGCACCCCTCGGAGTTTCTCAGCATCTACACCATCGCGGTGCAGGCTGCCGGGGGGCGCGACGAGAAGATACTGGCGAACTACTTCCCCCTAGTGCTTAAGCCAAACGTCCGTTCTTGGCTTATGCACTTGCCGGAAGGCTCCATTTCTTCTTGGGCAGACCTTTGCCACCAATTTGTTGGCGCCTTCACGGGCAGCCACAAACCCCACGGCCAGGAGAGTGATCTCCACATCTTGGCCCAGAAGGAAGGAGAACCTCTGCGCAAGTACATCCAACGATTCAGCCGCGTACAGCACAATATCCCTGACGTCCACCCTGCCGCGGTTATCAGCGCATTCCACCAGAACGTGCGTAACCGCCGCATGCGTGAGGAGATGGCCATGACCAAGATACGGGATGTCAGCGAGCTTTATGCTCTAGCTGATAAGTGCGCGCGCGCTGAGGAGGGGAGGAGACTCCCCGGAGAGGATGCTGGCGCAGGGGCAAGCGACAGCGAGGATGCCGCCCCGGCAAAGAAGAGCCGGCGGCGGAACAATAGAAGAAAGAAGAACAAGGAAGTGCTTGCCGTCGAGAAGTCCGGCAAGGAGGCTCCCGCCAAGCAAGCACAGGCTGGCGGCTCTGGCAAGGAGCCTGCCCCCGTAGCGGCAGCCGACAAGCAGGACGGCTCCGACAAGCAATACTGCAAGATCCACCGCACCAAGGGCCACGACCTCTCCAACTACAAACGCGTCGAATACCTCGTCGAGCAGCAGAAAGCTGAGTACGAGCGGTGCGACAAGGAGAAGGCCCAAGGTGGCGGGGGAGAGCCAAGCAAGAAGCGGCCATTCAATGGCCGGGGAGGACGCCGCGGCAAGGCCAAGCAGCGGCAAGGTGATCGACCTCCCCGGGGCCGCGACAAGGATGAAGAAGACGACGACGACATGGAGGAAGAAGATAACAGCGAGCAGGAGTTCCAGAAGGCCACGGAAGTCCTGTGCGTCGACGGCGGCGCCTCTCTGCATACTTCCCACCGCCAACTCAAGCAGTGGGTGCGGGAAGTAAATGCAGCTGAGCCGCCCGTGGAGTCGCGCAGGCTCCTCAAATGGTCCAGCACGCCCATCATTTTTGATCTTGAGGATCACCCTGACCGCACCACAGCGGTCGGGTGCTTGCCGATGTTGGTCTCACCAAACATCCGCAACCTCAAGGTCACCAAAATGTTGGTTGACGGCGGGGCCGGCCTGAACTTGATCTCCTCGGTTGTGATCAAGAAACTCCAGATCCTAGATGGCGAGCTCGAAGAGACCAGTTCTTTCCAAGGAATAAACCCGGGGAGGAGCAAGCCCAAGGGGAAGATTACTCTGCCAGTGACCTTTGGCGGGGAGCTGAACTTCAGGACGGAGAGGATAACCTTTGATGTTGTTGATATCCCATTGCCATACAATGGGATACTTGGACGTCCTGCCCTCGCCAAGTTCATGGCAGCTTCCCACTATGCCTACAATGTACTCAAGATGCCGGGGCCGATAAGCGTCATCTCTGTCCATGGCGACAAGAAGGACGCGCTTATCTGCGCCGACAAGATCTACCGGGATGCAGCAGCCGCGGCGGAGAGCAGTACACTTGCCGCTGAAGCTCCCGGGGGGAAGAAGACGAAGACCAAGTCCGGCAAGTGCTCTGGGACCCACTCCGGCAACCGCACCTCTTCGGAGTGCTGCGCTGCAGTCGAGGACGTTCCATCGAGCTCCACCGGCAAGTGCAAGAAGGGGATAGCCGCTCCACCGGCAACCAAGAAGGTGTCCGCCAAGGAGGACGGCACTGGTGGTACCTTCACCATCAGTGCTACCCTTGACAGCAAATAGGAAAGCGCGCTCGTTGCCTTCCTGCGGGCGAATGTCGATGTGTTTGCCTGGCAACCATCTGACATCCCCGGTGTTCCCAGGAAGGTAATTGAGCACAAGCTTGTTGTTTGTCCTCATGTGCGGCCCGTCAAGCAGAAGGTCAGGAAGCAAGCCGTGGAGCGCCAAGAATTCATTGCCGAAGAAATCAAGAAACTAGAAGCGGCAGGCCGGGTTAGAGGCGTGATCCATCCCACGTGGTTAGCAAATCCAGTTGTCGTGCGTAAGGCCAACGGGAAGTGGAGACTGTGTATAGACTTCACCGATGTGAATAAAGCATGTCCCAAGGATCCATTTCCCTTGCCACACATTGACCAGATTGTTGACTCCACCGCCAGATGTGAGCTGCTCTCTTTCCTTGATGCATATTCAGGCTACCACCAGATTTTCATGGCCAAAGAAGATGAAGAGAAGACTGCATTTATCACTCCATGCGGCACATATTGCTTCATACGCATGCCCTTTGGATTGAAGAATGCAGGCTCAACATTTGCAAGGGTAGTGCACACTGCTTTTGAGCCACAGATCCACAGAAATGTAGAAGCTTACATGGATGACATAGTGGTGAAGAGCAAGAGCAGAGATACTTTGATCCAAGATTTGGAAGAGACGTTTGAGAACCTGCGCAAGATCCAGCTTAAGTTGAACCCCGAGAAGTGCGTCTTTGGAGTACCCTCCGGCAAGCTTCTCGGGTTCTTTGTGTCACAGAGGGGGATTGAAGCCAACCCAGACAAGATAAAAGCCATCGAGCAGATCGAGGCCCCGAAGCGCGTCAAGGACGTAAGGAGACTTGCAGGTTGTGTAGCTGCCCTCAGTAGGTTCATTTCGAAGTCTGCAGAACGCGCCTTGCCTTTCTTCAAGATCTTGAAGAAGGCAGGTCCTATGAAATGGACTCCGGAAGCGGAGGCAGCGCTGCAAGACTTGAAACGGTACCTATCCTCCACTCCAATACTTGTCGCACCTAGGCCACAGGAGAAGTTGCTGCTGTACCTAGCGGCAACCAACCAGGTGGTTAGTGCTGCGTTAGTAGCGGAGAGGGAGGCCGACGAGGAGTCAGCACCACCGGCAAGCGAATTCAGCGACAAGCAGGGGGCTTCTCCGACAAGCTCTGGCCCCGACGAGGACAACTCTGCGCAGGAGCAAGGAGAAGTGCGGAAGAAGATGGTGCAGCGCCCAGTGTATTTTGTAAGTTCCCTCTTGCAGGGGGCTAGATCAAGATTCTCTGGGGTGCAGAAGTTGCTTTTCGGCCTCCTCATGGCCTCGAGAAAGCTGCGCCATTACTTCCAAGCACATGAGATAACAGTGGTCACTCGCTTTCCGCTGAAGAGGATATTGCACAATCCAGAAGCAACAGGCAGGATCGTCGAGTGGGCACTGGAGCTGTCAAGCTTTGGTCTCAAGTTTGAAAGTACTTCAACCATACAGAGCCGAGCTTTGGCAGAATTCATAGCTGAATGGACCCCGACGCCCGATGAACAAATTCCAGAGACAAGTGTTCCCGTACAGGAAGCGACGAGTGAATGGGTAATGTACTTTGATGGTGCCTTCTCGCTGCAAGGCGCCGGTGCCGGCGTGGTACTCATAGCGCCCACCGGAGAGCACCTCAAGTATGTTATCCAGATGCACTTTCCCAGGGAGCAAGCGACAAACAATACTGCTGAGTATGAAGGCTTGCTCGCCGGCCTCAGGATTGCGGCCGAACTTGGGATTAAGAAGCTGATTGTGCGGGGAGATTCTCAGTTGGTGGTCCGGCAAGTCAACAAGAGTTATCAGAGCCCTTTGATGGAAGCTTATGTAGATGAAGTGAGGAAGCTTGAAGAACACTTTGAAGGTCTGCAAATGGAGCACGTTCCGAGAGCTCAAAATGATATTGCGGATGGCCTTTCAAAGTGTGCTGCAATGAAGTTACCTATGGAACTAGGGACCTTCCTGCTCAAGCTGACTCAGCCATCCGTCACACCATCAGTTGGGCAACCCAAGAAGAGAAAGTTGGTCTCCGGCGACTACTTGCCGGCGGGTCTTCCCGAAGCCGCCGCCAAGGTCCCCAAGATCAACGATCAGAATGCTGAGGAACAGTTTGCTCCTGCAGGTCCTCGGATCTGTACAGTTGAAGCAAACGTTCCCGACTAGCCTCGCCCCGGCGAGCTTGCCGGGGGACCATCCGCTCCGGTGGAACCAGAGGTTCTTGCCGTGGAAGCTGGGGTTCCCGCAGCAGCCCTCGAGCCTTTAGTCCTTGCCGTTGAGCCTCAGGCTCCGGCATGGGCGCAGCAGATCGTTCGTTTTCTGCAAACTGGAGAGCTTCCCGACGACCCGGAAGAGATAGAGAAGATAACAAGGCAATCAAGTATGTACCAGTTCGTGGATAACGAGCTGTACAGAAGAAGACTCAATGGTGTCAGGTTGAAGTGCATTCCCAGAGAAGATGGACAGAAGCTGTTGGCAGAGATACACGGAGGCATATGTGGCCACCACATTGGCGCAAGGGCACTTGCCGGGAAGGCGTTCCGGCAAGGGTTCTTTTGGCAAGAAGCCCTCCAAGATGCGACTGCACTAGTAACCAAGTGTGAAGCGTGCCAGTTCCATGCCAAGCAAATTCATCAGCCAGCTCAAGCTCTCCAGACGATCCCTTTGTCCTGGCCCTTCTCGGTCTGGGGGCTCGATATCCTCGGCCCCTTCCCCCGTGCTGTCGGGGGCTTTGAGTACTTGTACGTTGCAATCGACAAGTTCACAAAGTGGCCATAAGTGGAGCCGGTGAGAAAGGTGACAGCACAGTCAGCGGTCAGGTTCTTCAGGTCGATTGTTTGCCGTTTCAGAATCCCTAACAGGATCATCACCGACAACGGTACACAATTTACTAGTCGCACCTTCATGCAGTACGTCCAAGACCTTGGCGCCAAGGTCTGTTTCGCTTCTGTTGCTCACCCGAGGAGCAATGGTCAAGCGGAGAGGGCCAATGCTGAAGTGCTGCGCGGACTCAAGACAAGAACCTTCGACAGGCTGCGCAAGTGCGGAAGAAACTGGATAGAGGAGCTACCGGCGGCTCTTTGGTCAATCAGAACAACACCAAGTCGAGCCACCGGACAGACACCCTTTGCTCTAGTCTACGGAGCAGAGGCAGTTCTCCCCACGGAACTCGTATACGGATCTCCTCGAGTGCTCGCTTATGATGAGCTCGAGCAAGAGCAACTGCGACAAGATGATGCATTGCTCCTCGAGGAGGAACGTCTCCAGGCTGCTGTACGAGCTGCTCGATACCAGCAAGCCTTGCGCCGCTACCATAGCCGCAAGGTTAAAGCCAGGAGTCTCGAGGAAGGCGACCTTGTTCTTCGGCGTGTTCAGTCCGCCAAGAATTCCAACAAGTTGACGCCGAAGTGGGAGGGCCCTTATCGGGTGAGACAAGTCACAAGGCCCGGCGCTGTCCGCCTTGAGACCGAAGAAGGCTTACCGGTGAGCAACTCCTGGAACATAGAGCATCTTCGCAAGTTTCACCCATAAGGCGCGGTTGCCGTGATCCGCTCCGGCAACCACCTTTTGTACGAGTTTTGCCGCAGTCGCGTGTAATCCTTTGTACAAAGCCGGGCCCAGATCCCGTGCATCAGTAAAGCTTTTGTGTTTTGCAATATTTACCTTCTCCATGTTTTTCTTCATTATTTGCATGCATTGTTTGGCATCTTGTGCAACACAAGTACCCGGTAAGCATTACCACGCCGAAAGGCACTATACTTGTTTTCCCTCTTCTTTTTTCTTTCCCTCTTGAGCAGAAGGACTGTTCCTCGCGCACAAGTTTGCCGGGGG
>LR738711.1:697924057-697979738 GCA_902687465.1 Secale cereale | reverse complement strand
GTGAAAGGCTGCGGCTCGTCTTCCACTACCCAGCACCAATCCGCGCGCCACTCCTCCCACTTGCCGCGGAGCTCCCCTTGCAGATAGGATTCCTTCTTGTTCAAGCGGAAGACCCAAGAGATACCCCCGGAGAGGGGAGCGCCGGCCTCTACTCTAGGCGTAAAGAAATGCCTAAAGAGCGCTACGTTTGGATAGATCCCTATGTAGTTTTCGCACAGATGTGCGAAAACCGCCATCGTAAGGATGGCGTTGGGGGTGAAGTCTAAGAGGTGGAGGTTGTAGGTGTTCATGATATCGCAGAAAAATTCAGAGAATGGAGGACATAAGCCGCAGTGGAAGAAGACAGCGAAGAAGAAATACCCGCCGGGGTACAGATCCTTGGCGGCGGCGGGGTAAACTCTGGTCCGAGGATGCGCCTTGGTCTTCTTGGCCCAGAACAGGTAGTACTTGTTCCAGAGCTCCCGCGCGCCGAGCCTTGGCGCGAAGACGACATTCCTCTTCCGCAGGAGAGCAAGCTTCGCAGCCTGCTCGGATTTCTCTTTCTTGGCCTTCTCCGCCTTCGCCTTCTCGGTCTTCGGGGCCATGACGGAGGCGGCGAGGGAAGGGGGGCGAGGAGTCCGGCGGCGCCGCAGATGCGGGAG
This sequence comes from Secale cereale, assembly GCA_902687465.1. Classification (NCBI taxonomy): domain Eukaryota; kingdom Viridiplantae; phylum Streptophyta; class Magnoliopsida; order Poales; family Poaceae; genus Secale; species Secale cereale. The sequence goes on along the minus strand of LR738711.1, from coordinate 697,979,097 downwards.
ACGGCGGAGGAGGTGTGGAGGCGGAGCGCAGAGGGGAATTTCTGGAGATGGAAGAAGCAATGAAGACGAAGTAAGGTAACGGCCCCTGCTTCCTCTGCTTTTAAGGGGGAAGTGGGGGACGCTCCGCATTTCCCATTAAAGAACGTGGCCATGATCTCTCACACGACGCCGCAATCGACGCGTGCCGTTAGGGAGGGACGCGGCGGATGCGGAAGGGGATTCGGCGTGCCGTGGGCCGCGCGTGCCCGTGCACTGTTTTGGGCCTGGCCCAACAGCGCTCGGCACCGTGTGTGGCCCAGGCCCGGGGGCTCCTGTCGGTGTACTAAGGTAGGGGTACCTCAGTACCCCAACTTGTGCACGGGCAGTAGCAGCTTCCCGCGGTAAGGCTTACCACGTGCTCGTCGGAGACCTTTTCTGATCCATATAAAGCCATTCAAAAACAAAGTATACAAGACAGAAGATCAAGGCCCCGGCAAGTGGAGCTTGCCGGGAAGGCCGTCCCAGGCTCAAGATTACCTCACTAACACGAGACCCTGGCAAGAGGAGCTTGCCAGGAAGACTAGAAGGCTACATCTCAGAAGACACGCCTCGGCGCAACATGCGCCCCGGCAGGGCCCGGGGAGCGGCAAGCTCCAGGGCCCGGCAAGGTCAATGCCCCGGCAAGGTGCTTGCCGGGGAGAGTTATGCTGTGTGCCCGCGCTCCAGCTCATCGAACCACGCGTCGCCCTGGGGCCATTCCAGGGACGCGTGGCGGATAGCTGTGCAGCCTGGGGGACACGGTGGCACTACACGGTGACGAAGCCATCGCCGTGGCAAACGGAGACGCAAGGGCGGGCGCTTTTGGGGTCAACGGTGACGGGCATTTAATGCTCTTGTCCCCCACTGTCAAAGTAGGTGATGACCACTGTTCATCCACTGTTCATCCATTGTTCATCCACTGTTCCCGCACTGTTACAACTACCACCACAGTTACATTTTACCCCTTCTTCTACGTTGACACCTGTCGGTGACCCCTTGAGTTATAAAAGAAGGCCCATGCACAACGTAGAAAGGGTTCGGAACTTTGATAGCTCTCTCGCTCGGTGTAGCTAGTTCTTCAAGCTCCCGAGCTCCCCAACTCAATACAAACCAAGCAGGAGTAGGGTTTTATGCGTCCGTCGCGGCCCGAACCTGGGTAAACTGCCTGCGTGAGCTCTATGATCTGCTCTTTGTGCTCCCTCTGCTCCCTTACCGCACGAACAAAGGGGCTCCGGTCCCATAGGTGCTCGTGGTGGACAGTTTCCCCCGACACATCCAATGAATTGTGGGTTTATGATCAAGATTATCTATGAGAAATATTTGGTCTGAACTCTTTATGTATGATTATAATATCCTTGCAAGTCTCTTCGAATTATTGGTTTGGTTTGGCCTACTAGATCTATAGTTCTTGCAATGGGAGAAGTGCTTGGCTTTGGGTTCAATCTTGCGGTGTCCTTTCCCAGTGACAGTAGGGGAAGCAAGGCACGTATTGTATTGTTGCCATCGAGGATAAGAAGATGGGGTTTATATCACTATATTTGAGTTTATCCCTCTACATCATGTCATCTTGCTTAAAGCGTTACTCTGTTCTTATGAACTTAATACTCTAGATGCATGATGGATAGAGGTCGATGTGTGGAGTAATAGTATTAGATGCAGAATCGTTTTGGTCTACTTGTTTTGGACGTGATGCCTACATATAATGATCATGCCTAGATAGTCTCATAATTATTCGCTTTTCTATCAATTGCTCGACAGTAATTTGTTTACCAGTCGTAGAATATCGCTATCATGAGAGAAGTCACCAGAGAAAACTATGACCCCCGGGTCTATTCTCAACATATCAATCTACAATCTACTTTACTTTTCCGCTTTTACTTTCTGTTCTTATATCCAAAAATATCAAACTATCATCTCTATCAGATCTCACTTTCGTAAGTGACCGTAAAGGGATTGACAACCCCTTATCACGTTGGCTGCGAAGTTCTTATTTGTTTGTGCAGGTGCGAGGGACTCGCGCGTGGTCTCCTACTGGATTGATACCTTGGTTCTCAAAAACTGAGGGAAATACTTACGCTACTGTGCTACATCACCCTTTCCTCTTCGAGGAAATACAACACAAGCTCGAGAAGTAGCAGCTACCGCATGTGATCAAACCAAACTCAGCCGTCCTACTGCTGACACATAATTTTCGTTCATACAGTGTGTTCATACAACCGCATGTTGAGGAAGATCCGTGTGGCCCGTGTGATGGTCTATTGGGGAAGAAGAAGAATTAGGAGACGTGGGATATACATCCAACCGCCTTATATGGTCAACTGACCCAAATGTTGAAAGTCAGACGACTTGCATAAATATATGTTTTGCCACAGCAAAGGATGCCTAAAACAACATAAAGAAAAACTATCACTGCTCGTGGAACGAGACGGCCTTGCTGTCTTTTTGGCTGCCGATGCGAACCAGCCGTAGCTGCCGACGTGTATCTCCGCACAGTGGTTGTCCTCGGCCTCCAGCTACTCGTTCACGCGGGGCGCGCGGGCGCTCTGCACGGATGCGAGCACTGCCTGGTTCACGTCCACGACGTTCGGTTCCGCCTGCAAGAGGGCCTCGATGGCGGCGGCATCTGTGTGCTCCGCGTCGAGTTGAGCCTCTGCCGCCCGGTTCAAGTCCAGGACGTCCGGCTCCGCCTGTAGGAGGGCCTCGAGGGCAGTGGCATCAGCGCGCTCCGTGTCGAGTTGAGCCTCGAGCGCCCGGTTCACATCCGGGACATCCGGTTCCGCCTACATGAGGGCCTCAATGGCAGCAGCATCTGCGTGCTCTGCCTCGAGTTGAGCCTCTGCCTCCCGGTCCTCATTTAGGATCGCCAGGTTGAATCGTTGATCCGCCTGCAGCATGGGGCCCCGAACGCCGGCACGAAGTCGACGTCCATCGTCTCATACACATCAGGGGCCTTCTGCGCTGCCGCCTCCCCCATGAACATTAGATTGGCTTCCTCCTCATCGAAGCTTGGCTCCAGAGAACTCAGGGATTGGCCCGCCGTAAAGCAAGCTTGGGAACTGAGGTCTGTGGCACCGACCCCTTGCGTGATTTCTCCACGGTGCTCCGGCGTCAGCGTCTTGTAGTACGTGATCCTTCGGCACACCATGGCTTTTCGGCGAACTAGGGGACGGCTGATGCGGGCTAAGGGATCGAAAGGTGGGGGAATGGGCTGGAGAGGAGTTGTGGTTTTGTGGTTTTATACGTCTCCAATGTATCTATAATTTTTTATTGTTCCATGCTATTATATTATCTGCTTTGGATGTTTAATGGGCTTTAATATACACTTTTATATGATTTTTGGGACTAACCTCTTAACCCAGAGCCCAGTGTCAGTTTCTGTTTTTTCCTTGTTTTTGAGTATCGCAGAAAAGGAATACCAAACGGAGTCCAATTGACCTGAAACTCCACTGAGATTGTTTTTGGACTAGAAGAAGCCCACGAAGTACCGGAGATGCACCAGAAGAGTCCCCAGGCCACCACGAGGATGGGGGGCACGTCCTACCCCCCTTGGCGCGCCCCCTATCTCGTGGCCACCTCGGAGACCCCCCCTGACTTGTTCCCGACTCCAACACCTCTTATATATACCCAAACTTCTAGAACATAACCTAGATCGGGAGTTCCGCCGCTGCAAGCCTCTGTAGCCACCAAAAACCAATCTAGACCCATTCCGACACCCTGCAGGAGGGGGGAATCCCTCTCCGGTGGCCATCTTCATCATCCCGGCGCTCTCCATGACGAGGAGGGAGTAGTTCACCCTCGGGGCTGAGGGTATGTACCAGTAGCTATGTATTTGATCTCTCTGTCTCTCTCTCTCTCATGTTCTTGAGATGGCACGATCTTGATGTATCATGAGCTTTGCTACTATAGTTGGATCTTATGATGTTTCTCCCCCTCTACTTTCTTGTAATGGATTGAGTTTTCCCTTTGAAGTGATCTTATCGGATTGAGTCTTTAAGGATTTGAGAACACTTGATGTATGTCTTGCATGTGCTTATCCATGGTGACAATGGGATATCACGTGATCTACTGTATGTATGTTTTGGTGATCAACTTGCGGGTTCAGTGACCTTGTGAACTTATGCATATGGGTTGGCACACGTTTTTGTCTTGACCCTCCGGTTGAAACTTTGGGGCACTCTTTAAATTTTTTTGTGTTGGTTGAATAGACGAATCTGATATTGTGTGATGCATATCGTATAATCATGCCCACAGATACTTGAGGTGACAATGGAGTATCTAGGTGACATTAGGGTTTTGGTTGATTTGTGTCCTAAGGTGTTATTCTAGTACGAACTCTAGGATAGATCGAACGGAAAGAATAGCTTCGTGTTATTTTACTACGGACTCTTGAATAGATCGATCAGAAAGAATAACTTTGAGGTGGTTTCGTACCCTACGATAATCCCTTCGTTTGTTCACCGCTATTAGTGACTTTGGAGTGACTCTTTGTTGCATGTTGAGGGATCATTATATGATCCAGTTATGTTATTATTGTTGAGAGAACTTGCACTAGTGAAAGTATGAACCCTAGGTCTTGTTTCCTAGCACAATACCGTTTGTGCTCACTTTTATCATTAGTTACCTTTCTGTTTTTATATTTTTATATTACAAAAACCTATATCTACCATCCATATTGCACTTGTATCACCATCTCTTCGCTGAACTACTGCACCTATACAATTTACCACTGTATTGGGTGTGTTGGGGACACAAGAGACTCTTTTTTATTTGGTTGCAGGGTTGTTTTAGAGAGACCATCTTCATGCTACGCCTCCCACGGATTGATAAACCTTAGGTCATACACTTGAGGGAAATTTCCTACTGTTCTACAAACCTCTGCACTTGGAGGCGGAACAACGTCTACAAGATGAAGGTTGCGTAGTAGACATCAAGCAATTGCTGGCACCGTTGCCGGGGAGGTGAGTGCTTGAAGGTATATCTTTAGATCTTGCAATAGAATCTTTTATTTTCTTGTTTTATCACTAGTTTAGTTTATAAAAGAAAACTACAAAAAAAGGAATTAAGGTTGGCTCATATGCTTCATCTTTTTAATGTCTTTCGTGAAAATGATGGGAAGGAAAATTGTGCTCAAGTACTAGAAGAAGAATTACATAGAATGCTTGGCATAAAATATGTGAATGATGAGCATGATTGCAATGTTGTTAGTTTGAATTCTTTGAATACCCATGATGCTAATGATATGCAAAGCCATAAGCTTGGGGATGCTATGTTTGATGAATATGATATTTTTTGTCCCCAAAGTTTTGATGAGCAAATTTATTATGATGAAAGCATGCCTCCTATTTATGATGATTATTGTGATGACACGTATGCTATAAAGAATAAAGATAACCATGAAACTTTTCATCAAGATTTTAGCTTTCAATTGGATTATGCTTCACATGATAGTTATTTTGTTGAATTTGCTCCTCCCACTACTATGAATGAGAAGAATTTTGCTTATGATGGGAGTAGTAAAATTTCTATGCTTATGGATCATGAAAAGAATGCTTTATGTGATGTTTATATTATTGAATTCATTCATGATGCTACTGAAAATTATTATGAGAGAGGAACATATGTTTCTACCTATTGCAATAATATCAAGTTTCCTCTCTATATGTTGAAAGTTTTGAAGCTATGCTTGTTTTCCCTTCCTATGCTAGTTGATTCTCATTCCCATAAGTTGTTTACTCACAAAATCCCTATGCATAGGAAGTGGGTTAGACTTAAATGTGCTAGTTATATTCTTCATCATGCTCTCTTTATGTTTCAATTCTTATCTTTTATACGAGCATCATTGAAATCGTCATGCCTAGCTAAAAGGCATTAAAGAAAAGCGCTTGTTGGGAGACAACCCAATATTTACCCTTTCTGTTTTTGTGTGTTCATATGATTAAGATATTGTAGTAATCATGTTTTATAGCCTTTTTCTCAATAAAGTGCCAAGTGGTACCTTTGGGAAGACTTGGGTGAAAGTCTTTGCGATCTTGCTGTAAAAAACAGAAACTTTGCGCTCACGACATTAGCTGCCGTTTTTTACAGAAGAGTGATTTTGCATTGATTCTTTTTGCAGAAGATGAATAGACAAGTTCTTCACGCCCACCAATTTATTTCAGAATTTTTAGAGTTACAGAAGTAATCAAAAGTTATAGATTGCTACAGACTGTTCTGTTTTTGACAGATTCTGTTTTTCGTGTGTTGTTTGCTTATTTTGATGAATTGATGAGTAGTACCGGAGGGTATGAACCATACATAATTTGGAATACAGTAGATATTACGCCAATATGAATTTAGAATGATTCCACAGCAGTACCTAAGTGGTGGTTTTATTTTCTTATACTAACGGAGCTTACGAGTTTTCTGTTGAGTTTTGTGTTGTGAAGTTTTTCAAGTTTTGGGTAAAGATTCAATGGATTATGGAATAAGGAGTGGCAAGAGCCTAAGCTTGGGGATGCCCAAGGCACCACAAGGTAATATTCAAGGACAAACAAAATCCTAAGCTTGGGGATGCCCCGGGAAGGCATCCCCTCTTTCGTCTTCATTCATCGGTAACTTTACTTGAGGCTATATTTTTATTCACCACATGATATGTGTTTTGCTTGGAACGTCAATTTATTTTATTTTGTTTTGTTTGTTGTTTGAATAATATCCCAAGATCTGAAATTCTTAAATGTTAGAGAGTCTTCACATAGTTACATAATTATTCAACTACTGATTGATCTTCATTTATATCTTTTGGAGTAGTTTGTCGTTTGCTCTAGTGCTTCACTTATATCTTTTTAGAGCACGGCGGTGGTTTTATTTTGAAGAAATAGATGAACTCTCATGCTTCACTTATATTATTTTTAGAGTCTTTCAGAACAGCATGGTAATTTGCTTTGGTTATGAATTTAGTCCTAATATGATGGGCATCCAAGAGGGATATAATAAAAACTTTTATATAAAGTGCATTGAATACTATGAGAAGTTTGATACTCGATGATCGTTTTGAGATTTGAGGATGATGATATTAGAGTCATGCTAGAAGAGTAGTTGTGAATTTGAGAAATACTTGTGTTAAGGTTTGCAAGTCCCGTAGCATGTACGTATGGTAACCGTTGTGTGACAATTTGAAGCATGAGGTATTTCTTTGATTGTCATCCTTTGTGTGGAGGTCAGGATCGCGCGATGGTTAACTCCTACCAACCCTTCCCCTAGGAGCATGCGTGTAGTACTTTGTTTTGGTGACTTGTAGATTTTTGCAATAAGTATGTGAGTTACTTATGACTAATGTTGAGTCCATGGATTATACGCACTCTCACCCTTCCGCCATTGTTAGCCTCTCTTGTACCGCGCAACTTTCACCGGTACCATACACCCACCATATATCTTCCTCAAAACGGCCACCATACCTACCTATTATGGCATTTCCATAGCCATTCCGAGATATACTGCCATGCAACTTTCCACCGTTCCGTTTATTATGACACGCTTCATCATTGTCATATTGCCATGCATGATCATGTAGTTGACATCGTATTTGTGGCAAGGCCACCATGCATAATTTTTCATACATGTCATTATTGATTCATTGCACATCCCGGCACACCGCCGGAGGCACTGATATAGAGTCATATTTTGTTCTAGTATCGAGTTGTAATCTTTGAGTTGTAAATAAATAGAAGTGTGATGATCATCATTATTAGAGCATTGTCCCAAAAAAGGAAAAAGGCAAAAAAGGCCAAATAAAAAAAGGCTAAAAAAAGGAGGCCTAAAAAAAGGAAAAAACGGACAATGCTACTATCTTTTTTTTTCATACTTGTGATTCAAAGTAGCACCATGATCTTTATGATAGGGAATTCTTATTTTGTCACTTTCATATACTAATGGGAATTTTCATTATTGAACTTGGCTTGTATATTTCAACGATGGGCTTCCTCAAATGCCCTAGGTATTCGTGAGCAAGCAAGTTGGATGCACACCCACTTAGTTTCTTTTGTTGATCTTTCATACATTTATAGCTCTAGTGCATCCGTTGCATGGAAATCCCTACTCACTCACATTGATATCTATTGATGGGCATCTCCATAGCCCATTGATACGCCTAGTTGATGTGAGACCATCTTCCTCTTTTTGTCTTCTCCACAACCACCACTCTATTCCACCTATAGTGCTATATCCATGGCTCACGCTCATGTATTGCGTGAAAGTTGAAAAAGTTTGAGAATACAAAATTATGAACAATTGCTTGGCTGAAACCGGGGTTGTGCATGATATTAATATTTTGTGTGACGAAGATGAAGCATAGACAAACTATATGATTTTGTAGGGATGAACTTTCTTTGGCCATGTTATTTTGAGAAGACATAATTGCTTTGTTAGTATGCTTGAAGTATTATTACTCTTATGTCAATATTAAACTTTTGTCTTGAATCTCTCATATATGAACATTCATGCCACAATAAAGAAAATTACATTGAGAATTATGTTAGGTAGCATTCCACATCAAAAATTCAGTTTTTATCATTTACCTACTCGAGGACAAGCAGGAATTAAGCTTGGGGATGCTTGATACGTCCCCAACGTATCTATAATTTTTGATTGTTCCATGCTATTATATTATCTGTTTTGGATATTTAATGGGCTTTAATATACAATTTTATATGATTTTTGGTACTAACCTATTAACCCAAAGCCCAATGCCAGTTTCTGTTTTTTCCTTGTTTTTGAGTATCGCAGAAAAGGAATACCAAACGGAGTCCAATTGACCTGAAACTCCACAGAGATAGTTTTTGGACCAGAAGAAGCACACGGAGTACCGGAGATGGACCAGAAGAAGTCCCGAGGCCACCACGAGGGGGGGGGGGCGCCCTACCCCCTTGGCGCGCCCCCTATCTCGTGGCCGCCTCGGGGACCCCCTGACTTGTTCCCGACTCCAACACCTCTTATATATACCCAAACTTCCAGAACATAACCTAGATCGGGAGTTCTCCCGCCGCAAGCCTTTGTAGCCATCGAAAACCAATCTAGACCCGTTTCGACACCCTGCCGGAGGGGGGAATCCCTCTCCGGTGGCCATCTTCATCATCCCAGCGCTCTCCATGATGAGGAGGGGGTAGTTCACCCTCGGGGCTGAGGGTATGTACAAGTAGCTATGTGTTTGATCTCTCTCTCTCTCTCGTGTTCTTGAGATGGCATGATCTTGATGTATCGCGAGCTTTGCTACTGTAGTTGGATCTTATGATGTTTCTCCCCCTCTACTTTCTTGTAATGGATTTTGTTTTCCCTTTGAAGTGATCTTATCAGATTGAGTCTTTAAGGATTTGAGAACACTTGATGTATTTCTTGCATGTGCTTAACCGTGATGACAATGGGATATCACGTGACCTACTTGATGTTTGTTTTGGTGATCAACTTGCGGGTTCAGTGACCTTGTGAACTTATGCATTGGGGTGGGCACATATTTTCGTCTTGACTCTCCGGTAGAAACTTTGGGGCACTCTTTGAAGTTCTTTGTGTTGGTTGAATAGATGAATCTGAGATTGTGTGATGCATATCGTATAATCATGCCCATAGATACTTGAGGTGACAATGGAGTATCTAGGTGACATTAGGGTTTTGGTTGATTTGTGTCTTAAGGTGTTATTCTAGTATGAACTCTAGGATAGATCGAACGGAAAGAATAGCTTCGTGTTATTTTACTACAGACTCTTGAATTGATCGATCAGAAAGAATAACTTTGAGGTGGCTTCATACCCTAGAACAATCTCTTCATTTGTTCATGTAAGATCCCAAATTTTCAATTTGGAATGTTATACATAGATCATATTGCATTTCATATTTTTGCATTTTTTTTGTTGTGGTGTTCCTCGAAATTCTAAGCAACTCAAGGACCTACGTAGAGAGTTGGGAATTTACCGTTTTCGTATTTGAGTTCGCTCGAATACCGGTACGAGGACAATGTGATTCTAATTATTTTTCTCTCCTATAAATATTTCTAAACACAAAATATGAGCGGAGATAATATGACTTCTCCAAAATAACAGAAATATTGGAGCAAAAATGTTAAAATCACTTTTGGTATTTTTCAGGATTTAATTGCGGATTTATTTGCATAGGAAAAATATGCATTTTTCAAAAATTGCATTTAGGTCCGGGAAAAATGTTCACTTTGTCCAAAATATTATTAGAAGACGGTGAAAATTTATTTCGGGAATTTTGGAGTCCGTTTGGTATTTCTTTCGTTAGTTTTTCTGCGTCGGGACTCTTTTTAGAAAAAAAAAGGGAACCGACTAGGAGTCTTACTAGCCCAGGACTCTGGGCTTTATAACTCGCCCGAGCCGGCCCAAACCGCCGCCAGCCCCGCCCCAAACCCTAGCGCCGCCCGAGCCCCGCGCCGCCGCCGCCGCCGTCCGCCGCCCGCGCCGCCGCAGCCCCGCGCCGCCACCTGCCGCCCCGCCGCCGCGACCGCCGCCGCCGCCGCACCACCCGCCGTCGGGGCCACACCACCCGCCGCCGCGACCACCGCCGCCGCCGCACCACCCGTCGCCGGACCGCCGCCCCGCCGCTGCCGTCTCGCCGGAGTTCGCGAGGTAGATGCCTTTTTTTTCTAGAAACCGTTCGGTTTTTTTAAAAACCGTAGATCTGTTTTTTTTAATAGATCGGTTCGGTTTTTCGGTTTAGTTATCTAGCGGACGTTCGTCCGTACGTTCGTTTTAACGAACAGTTTACGTTAGTTAACCGCAGACAACGAACTTTCGTTCGTTAGCCTGTTCGTCGTTTTTCTTTTTCGGGGTATTTATCCGCGGTTATTCCGATCGGGATTTCTGCCCTGATCTTGTTTTGCGTTTTTCTTTTCGCTCGAGAGTCGGAATCAGGTGATTCAAAATCCCAGATCTTCGTCTCGATGCCCTCTTTACGTTTAATCAACTTGAACAAAGTTTTGGCTACTGTAAAATTTGACTTTAGGCCAACTAGTAATTCGGAGCTCGTTTCTTTCGCAAGTTTGAGTTTCGTTGCTTCTTTCAAGTTGATTCTTTTTGCAAACCAGACTTCTTAAGTTGAACTTTCTGGTTAGATCTCTTATTTGAGTTTTACCCGTGCATTAGTTAAGTACTTATTGTGTGCTTGTTTGATTGCGATAGAGTACTCGGAGTGTGCCGCTTGCTACTTTGAGTCTCTAGGTTTTGCGGATCATCAGCAAGGCAAGTAACACTTTGATCATGATTTCCAATTACCCAGTTTTCATTGCATTAGTCCAACCCTCACACATTGCATGAGTAGGATTAATTAATTTGTGGGATTGGGAAGTAGTTTGAGGTAGTACCTATTACCTGCATTACATTCAAACCTTTGGGAGTTACTTCTATGTTTGCTGTTAGGACATGCTATGCCCGTAGACGTGGATTGGGTGAGTGAAATCCATGACAGATGTGAGTTTGTTAATTAATGGTTCAACTTCAGGTGGCAACATTAATACACATCTGGGTGGATTGAGGCATCTGGGTATTCCAGTGATTGCCTGTTTTTCTTTTGGACCGCCACCTAGGCTCAAAGGGATCATGAGATTTTTCATACTAGAAACTTCCGTGTGCAGCCACATGCCAATATGGGCTCTGGCATAGTTGAGTAAGTTGTGGGAAACCTTTCCATGATGGGCTAGCAGATGTAGTGGGTTTTGTAGGTGTACCAGCCTATCTATCTGGTTAAGGGGACCTCTTCGGAAAGACTGTGTCTCGGTCATCCGTTTCTCAAACACCATGCAGTGCGAGAAACCAAACGGAGGCGATCGAGTCTAGTGGGGAAAAGTGCACAAACCTCTGCAGAGTGTACAAACTGATCATGATTAGCCGTGTCCCCGGTTACAGACGTCTTGAGTATCTAGTACTTGGATTATCATGTGAATCTCATCATGTTACTTTAATTAATTTTGTTGGGTTTAATGATTACTTTAATTGGGGTTGAGAGGATGTTTATCTAGTCAACGATGTTTCAACTACCATGATAGTTAACTAAAATCTATTCCTTTGAAGTAGGGAAAAATTGGCTTTACGCAAAAACTTAACCATAGAGCTTTCCACCAGCCATATTGCATATAGTATAGCTTTACTTTCATTGCATTCTCTTGTGTTACCTTGCCAGCATATTCCATGTGCTGACCCGTTTTCGGGCTGCAACGTTTCATGCTGCAGACTTTCCAAACGACGAGTAAGATGCCCTTTTAGGTCGTGGTTCTATACTCAGTGATGCCGCTGGAGTTGATGGACTCACTTATCTTCCAAGCCTTCCGCTGTTATCGTATTAGATGGCCTTCAGCCATATTATTTGTAATAAATTCATCGTTGGACTATCGATGTAATAAGTGTGTGATTGCTACTCTGTTATAAATCCTTCAAGTACTGTGCGTGTCAGCATTACTGATCCAGGGATGACACTGATGCACAGAGATCAGACTGTTTGAGGTCTGGTCGCTACAAGATGGTATCAGAGCACACGCTGACTGTAGGACACGACCACTAAGACAAGCCCTAGAACACAATTCACTCTTCTCTTTTCTGACTCCTCATCTTTTCTACTCTTTAGGATGGTGGAAGCAAAGCACAAGTTCATGCAACCGGATGATGATACGCCTTTTGGACGACACCTGAAGGAAGTCACAACATATCTCAACATTGGATTACCAAGTTTCACCGGAACCTACAATGCCACTCTACCTGAGGAGGAGCGTTGGTTGATTCAAGCCCAAGTTCCAGGAAGGACGTTCGCACCCGTCACCCCACTCATAGCATTTTACTTTAATGCACCTACATGGAGCCTAGGAAGGAGTATGGCAGCCCACATTGCTATGGGAAGGATTGGAGAAGTTTACCAGCAGGAGCTAAAGGACACTATCTACCAGATTTGTGGACGCCGAGAAGAGAATTGGGATATGATCAGCACCCGGAAGGGTATATCCATTGTAGCATTCATCCAGGAGTTGAACCACCACATTCGTCGCTAGGAGCACCAGATGTGTGCAGGGATGATAGATTTGAAGAAGGCCCTCAATAGGAATTTGGAGCTAGAAGAAGAACTCAAGTCTACACGCGACGAATATGAGGAGGATATGAAGATACTTGTGGAGAAGAATGATGATTTGACCCGGAAGTTAGGGATACTCATGGGAGAAGAAGACGAGGAAGAAGAACCCAAGGAGATTCCACCGGAAGACTATATCATCATAGATGACACGGATTTGGAAGCTGAGGATAGCAAGGATGAAGACTATGAAGATGAAGCTGGAGCTAATATTATGGAACCCTCTGCCGATCAATATTTTTAGATGACCACCCTGTGACTAGTAGTGTACCCCCATATATTAGATTTAGAGCACCTTTGTAACGATCATTAGTTTAGTAAGACCTTGTTTGAAATTGATTGTTGTGATATGATTGTGTGTTTGTCTCATGTGCATATGGGTAGTGATTTTCCCTTAGACCTCTTTTCTATTCTAATCTCTTCCCTCTACACCCATCAGATGCATCCAAGACGTGAATTCGAGTTTCCCCCTGAGCTCATCCAGTTGATCCAGCAGCAGAACACCCTGATGCAACTTCTTGTCCAGAACACTCAGAACAACCAGAACAACAACAACAACTACAACCCTCCACCACCACCACCACCCGTGGACAACCTGACCCGTTTCTTAAGGTTGCAACCACCCGTGTTTGCTAGCAGCATCGAACCAATTGTGGCTGATGACTGGCTACGCAAGATTGGAAGGGATTTGACCACCGCCAATTGCTCGGATGCTGAGAAGGTGCGATTTGCCGCACACCAGTTGTCTGGACCAACCACAACATGGTGGGAGAATTACACAGCCACTTACCCCGTAGCCAATGTGACTTGGGATCAGTTTCAGCAAGCTTTTCGTACCGCCCATGTCTCAACTGGAGCCATGAGTATGAAGAAGCAGGAGTTTCACAATTTGTGCCAAGGGAATCGTACTGTGGCCCAGTACGTGGATGAGTTTAGTACCCTATCTCGTTATGCCCCAGATGATGTGGCCACAGATGCCAAAAAGCAGGAGAGATTCATGGAAGGGCTGAATGATGAGATGAGTGTACAGTTGATGGTGGCAACTTTCAATAACTACCAGGAGTTGGTTGACCGCGCCCTAATGATTGAAAGGAAGCATCAACAGATTGAGAGTCGCAAGAGGAAGTATGGGCAAGGAAAGTATAATTCTGGAGCTCAGCAGAAGCCCCGCTTTACCCCTAAAGTGGTAGGACAGTTTCAGCATACCCATGGAGGAAGTAGCTCGCACAACCACAATGGCACCAAGAATGGCAATGGGAATGGGAATGGAACCAATGGAAACCAGAACCGCCCTACATCGTCCACACCCACCAAGAGGGATTTTAGCCATGTCACTTGTTACAAGTGCGGGAAGACTGGACATTATGCCAATGAATGCCCAGAAGTTAAGAATGGGAACGGCAATGGAAGCGCCGCGAAGAAGCCCAACCCATTCAACAAAGGACAAGTGAACCACATGACCGTGGAGGAGGTAGAAGAGCAACCAGATGCTGTTGTCGGTAAGTTTTTGGTTAAGACATTTACCGCAATAGTTCTTTTCGATACTGGTGCATCGCATTCGTACATTTCAAGGGCATTCGTAAATAGACATAGGATGTCCACCCGAGTTCTTAAGACCCCCATGTTAGTAAGTTCACCTGGAGCAGATTATATGGCACACCAAGGATGTTTTCAGATGCCATTGATCATAGGACGCCACACTTTCCCCTCTGACCTAATAGTCCTGGAGTCACAAGGATTGGATGTGATATTAGGTATGGATTGGCTATCGAAGTATGGAGGTAACATTGACTGTGCCAGTAAGTCTATTTTGCTCACCACCCCGGAGGGAAAAAGGATTAAGTACGTATCTAGGCATTCGCCTATAAGGACTCAAGTACATTCTCTCACGGGAGTTGTTCAGGAGGAAGTGCCAGTAGTGAAGGATTATCCGGATGTGTTTCCAGAGGAGTTACCTGGCATGCCACCGGATAGAGATATAGAGTTTTTGATTGAACTTTTGCCAGGCACCGGGCCAATTTCTAAGAGACCATATAGGATGCCCGCAAAGGATTTGGAGGATATTAAGAAGCAGATTAAGGAGTTACTGGAGAAAGGATTCATACGCCCAAGTTCTTAGCCTTGGGGTTCGCCAGTACTTCTAGTGGAGAAGAAGGATGGATCCTTAAGAATGGTTGTTGATTACCGAGGATTGAATGAAGTAACGATCAAGAATAAGTACCCATTACCAATGATCAATGATCTGTTCGATAGATTGCAAGGAGCTAAGATATTTTCCAAGATCGATCTGTGATCAGGGTACCACCAATTGAAGATCCGAGAACAAGATATACCTAAGACGACCTTTACCACTAGGTATGGGTTGTATGAGTATACCGTTATGTCGTTTGGTCTGATGAACGCACCGGCATACTTTATGAACCTGATGAACAAAGTGTTTATGGAGTATTTGGATAAGTTCGTCGTAGTGTTCATAGATGATATATTGATGTTCTCGAAGAATGAAGAGGAGCATGCAGAGCATTTGCGTTTGGTATTGGAGAAGCTCAGAGAACACCAGTTATATGCCAAGTTTAGCAAATGTGAGTTTTGGTTGAAGGAAGTCGGATTCCTCAGACATGTTATATCCGGAGAAGGAATAGCAGTAGATCCCGCCAAGGTGGACACTGTGACCCATTGGGAAGCACCAACAACAGTTGGAAAGATCCGGAGTTTTCTTGGACTCGCAGGATACTACCGGAGATTCATCGAGAATTTCTCCAAGATTGCCAAGCCAATTATGGAGTTGTTAAAGAAGGACACCAAGTTCAGTTGGACGGAAGAATGTGAGGCCAGTTTTCAGGAATTAAAGAAACGTTTGGTCTCGTCCCCTGTGTTGATTCTGCCAGATCAACATAAGGATTATGAGGTGTGCTGCGATGCTTCACGTCAAGGACTTGGAGCAGTTCTTATGCAGGAAGGAAGAGTTGTTTCGTATGCTTCACGACAACTAAAACCTCATGAGCTGAACTATGCCACCCACGATTTGGAGTTAGCAGCTGTAGTGCATGCATTGAAGACGTGGAGACATTTTCTAATTGGAAACCATTGTGAAGTATATACGGATCACAAGAGTTTGAAGTACATATTCACTCAGAAGGAGCTGAATCTTAGGCAAAGGGGATGGCTGGAACTCATTAAGGATTATGACATGAGATTGCATTATCATCCCAGAAAGGCTAAAGTAGTAGCCGATGCGCTAAGCCGTAAGAGCCATGTCAATACCATAATGATGGAAGGATTTCCAAAGGAGTTAGCCGAGGACCTACGAGAACTACGTATGGAGATAGTTCCGAGAGGCTATGTAGCAACATTAGAAATCCAGTCTACCCTGATGGATAAAATCAGAGAAGCTCAGAAAGTTGACAAGGAGGTTGTCGCTATAAAGGAGAGGATGAGCGAAGGAAAAGCTAAAGGTTTTCGTGAGGATGAACAGACACCCTATGGTTTGAGGCTCGAATCTATGTGCCCAATGACCCGGAGATCAGGAAGTTGATTTTACAGGAGGCCCATGATTCACCATACTCGATTCACCCAGGAAATACTAAGATGTATTTGGATTTGGAGGATATTTTCTGGTGGACCGGTATGAAGAAGGATATTGCGGAGTATGTAGTAGTTTGTGATGTATGTCAGAGAGTAAAAGCAGAACATCAGAAGCCAGCAGGATTGTTACAACCTATGCCAATACCCGAATGGAAGTGGGAGAAGCTTGGCATGGATTTTATCACCGGATTGCCCAGGACCAAATCCGGATATGATTCAATCTGGGTAGTAGTAGACCGATTGACGAAGGTAGCCCACTTTATCCCTATGAAAACCACTTATACCAGTGCAAAGTTGGCAAAGATATACATGACCAGAATTGTATGTCTGCATGGAGTTCCGAGGAGCATTGTATCAGATAGAGGAACCCAGTTTACCTCAAAGTTCTGGAATCAGTTACATGAAACTTTGGGTACCAGGCGAGAGTTTAGCACAGCGTTTCATCCGCAGACAGATGGACAGACGGAGAGAGTAAATCAGATTTTGGAGGATATGCTGAGAGCCTGTGCATTAGATTATGGATCTAGTTGGGATGACAAGTTTCCCTATGCGGAGTTCTCATACAACAACAGTTACCAAGCCAGTTTGAAGATGGCACCGTTCGAGGCATTGTATGGAAAGAGATGCCGAACACCTTTGTCGTGGGACGAAGTTGGAGACCGACAGTTGTTCGGACCGGACTTGATCAAAGAGTCTGAAGAGAAGGTTAAGTTGATTTGAGATAGACTGAAGGTAGCTCAGTCCAGGCAGAAGAGTTATGCAGACTCGAAGCGCAAGGAGATAACCTATGAGGTCGGAGATAGAGCATACGTGAGAGTATCGCCTCTGCGAGGAGTTAAACGTTTCGGAGTTAAAGGGAAGTTAGCCCCGAGATTTGTGGGACCTTACCGTATTTTGGAACGCATGGGAGAGGTTGCCTATAAGTTGGAATTACCCGAAGGATTGTCAGGAGTGCACGACGTGTTTCATGTTTCACAGCTTAAGAAGTGCCATGCGGAGATGGCCGATATACCGCTTAGAGACACAGTACCCCTGGAAGCAATTCAGTTGGACAGTGATCTGACTTACGAGGAGAAGCCTGTTAAGATTCTCGAATTTTCGAGCAGAGTTACTCGCAGTAAGGTTATCAAGTTATGCAAAGTTCAGTGGAGTCACCACACCGAGGAAGAAGCCACCTGGGAACGAGAAGATGATCTACGCAAGGACCACCCACACCTGTTCTCTAGCCAAGTCGAATCTCGAGGGCGAGATTCATTCTAAGGGGGGTAGGTTTGTAACATCCCAAATTTTCAATTTGGAATTTTATACATAGATCATATTGCATTTCATATTTTTGCATTTTTTGTTGTTGTGGCGTTCCTCGAAATTCTAAGCAACTCAAGGACCTACGGAGAGAGTTGGGAATTTTACCGTTTTCGTATTTGAGTTCGCTCGAATACCGGTACGAGGATAGTGTGATTCTAATTATTTTTCTCTCTTAAAAATATTTCTAAACACAAAATATGAGCGGAGATAATATGACTTCTCCAAAATAACAGAAATATTGGAGGAAAAATGTTAAAATCACTTTTGGTATTTTCTGGATTTAATTGCGGATTTATTTGCATACGAAAAATACGCATTTTTTCAAAAATTGCATTTAGGTCCGGGAAAAATGTTCACTTTGTCCTAAATATTATTAGAGGACGGTGAAAATTTATTTCGGGAATTTTGGAGTCCGTTTGGTATTTCTTTCATTAGTTTTTCTGCGCCGGGACTCTTTTTAGAAAAAAAGGAACCGACTAGGAGTCTTACTAGCCCAGGACTCTGGGCTTTATAACTCGCCCGAGCCGGCCCAAACCGCTGCCAGCCCCGCCCCAAACCCTAGCGCTGCCCGAGCCCCGTGCCGCCGCCGCCGTTCGCCGCCCGCGCCGCCGCAGCCCCGCGCCGCCGTCGCGACCGCCGCCGCCGCCGCACCACCCGCCGCCGCGACCGCCGCCGCCGCCGCACCACCCGCCGCCACGACCGCCGCCGCCGCCGCACCACCCGTCGCCGGACCGCCGCCCCGCCGTTGCCGTCTCGCCGGAGTTCGCGAGGTAGATGCCGTTTTTTTCTAGAAACCGTTCGTTTTTTTAAAAAACCGTAGATCTGTTTTTTTAATAGATCGGTTTGGTTTTTCGGTTTAGTTATCTAGCGGACGTTCGTTTTAACGAACGGTTTATGTTAGTTAACCACAGACAGCGAACGTTCGTTCGTTAGCCCGTTTGTCGTTTTTCTTTTTCGAGGTATTTATCCGCGGTTATTCCGATCGTGATTTCTGCCCTGATCTTGTTTTGCGTTTTTCTTTTCGCTCGAGAGTCGGAATCAGGTGATTCAAAATCCCAGATGTTCGTCTAGATGCCCTCTTTACGTGTAATCAACTTGAACAAAGTTTTGGCTACTGTAAAATTTGACTTTAGGCCAACTAGTAATTCGGAGCTTGTTTCTTTCGCAAGTTTGAGTTTCGTTGCTTCTTTCGAGTTGATTCTTTTTGCAAACCGGAGTTCTTAAGTTGAACTTTCTGGTTAGATCTCTTATTTGAGTTTTACCCATGCATTAGTTAAGTACTTATTGTGTGCTTTTTTGATTGCGATAGAGTACCCGGAGTGCACCGCTTGCTACTTTGAGTCTCTAGGTTTTGCGGATCATCAGCAAGGCAAGTAACACTTTGATCATGCTTTCCAATTACCCACTTTTCATTGCATTAGTCCAACCCTCACACATTGGATGAGTAGGATTAATTAATTTGTGGGATTGGGAAGTAGTTTGAGGTAGTACCTATTACCTGCATTACATTCAAACCTTTGGGAGTTACTTCTACGTTTGCTGTTTGGACATGCTATGCTCGTAGACGTGGATTGGGTGAGTGAAATCCATGACAGATGTGAGTTTGTTAATTAATGGTTCAACTTAAGGTGGCAACATTAATACACATCTGGGTGGATTGAGGCATCTGGGTATTCCAGTGATTGCCTGTTTTTCTTTTGGACTGCCACCCAGGCTCAAAGGGATCATGAGATTTTTCATACTAGAAACTTCCGTGTGCAGCCACATGCCAATATGGGCTCTGGCATAGTTGAGTAAGTTGTGGGAAACCTTTCCCTGATGGCCTAGCAGATGTAGTGGGTTTTGTAGGTGTACCGGCCTATCTATCTGGTTAAGGGGACCTCTTCGGAAAGACTGTGTCTCGGTCATCCATTTCTCAAACACCATGCAGTGCGAGAAACCAAACGGAGGCGATCGAGTCTTGTGGGGAAAAGTGCACAAACCTCTGCAGAGTATACAAACTGGTCATGATTAGCCGTGTCCCCGGTTACGGACGTCTTGAGTATCTAGTACTTGGATTATCATGTGAATCTCATCATGTTACTTTAATTAATTTTGTTGGGTTTAATGATTGCTTTAATTGGGGTTGAGAGGATGTCTATCTTCTCAACGATGTTTCAACTACCATGATAGTTAACTAAAATCTATTCCTTTGAAGTAGGGAAAATTGGCTTTACGCAAAAACTTAACCATAGAGCTTTCCACCAGCCATTTTGCATATAGTATAGCTTTACTTTCATTGCATTCTATGTGCTGACCCGTTTTCGGGCTGCAACGTTTAATGTTGCAGACTTTTCAGACGACGAGTAAGATGCCCTTTTAGGTCGTGGTTCTATACTCAGTGATGCCGCTGGAGTTGATGGACTCACTTATCTTCCAAGCCTTCCGCTGTTATCGTATTAGATGGCCTTCAACCATATTATTTGTAATAAATTCATCGTTGGACTATCGATGTAATAAGTGTGTGATTGCTACTCTGTTATAAATCCTTCAAGTACTGTGCGTGTCAGCATTACTGATCCAGGGATGACACTGATGCACAGAGATCAGACTGTTTGAGGTCTGGTCGCTACAGTTCACCGCTATTAGTGACTTTCGAGTGACTCTTTGTTGCATGTTGAGGGATAGTTATATGATCCAGTTATGTTATTATTGTTGAGAGAACTTGCACTAGTGAAGGTATGAACCCTAGGCCTTGTTTCCTAGCATTGCAATACCATTTGTGCTCACTTTTATCATTAGTTACCTTGCTGTTTTTATATTTTCATATTACAAAACCCTATATCTACCATGCATATTGCACTTGTATCACCATCTCTTCACCGAGCTAGTGCACCTATACAATTTACCATTGTATTAGGTGTGTTGGGGACATAAGAGACTCTTTGTTATTTGGTTGCAGGGTTGTTTGAGAGAGACCATCTTCATCCTACGCCTCCCATGGATTGATAAACCTTGGGTCATCCACTTGAGGGAAATTTGCTACTGTCCTACAAACCTCTACACTTGGAGGCCCAACAACATCTACAAGAAGAAGGTTGCCTAGTAGACATCAGGGCAGTGGTGACCGGCCGGCAAGTAGCTGTCGTAGGTCGATCATCTAAGGTTCTGGTGTGAATAGCGGTTCCGATGATGACCAGTCAATCGGTTCTGACTGTGCGGAATTTGCAAAGCCGGACGGCTAGAGCCTTGAGAGTTCTGGGACCAAAGTTTTGGAGTTTCACGTGGCAAACATGAGGATGCATTTTTTACGATATCTCGAGTATTTCATCAAACAATGGTATCTTGAGAATTTCATCAAAAAATGATATCGCGAGAAAGATGAGAAAAATGATATCTCGAGAAAGAATACCCCACCACGCTGAACCCTCCACGTCGCTCACTGAATGGAACACACTTTTTCTTGCGTTTTTGCTCACTTGTGGGACCGCAGTTGAGAGCAAACCGTTGTCCCTCGCCCTCCCCCTCCCGCGTCATTTATCTACACTAGCAAGATGCCCATGCGTTGCACGGAACATCAAGATACATTTGTATGAGTAGTTTATCTTGTGGGAGAAAAGTATGAACGAGGGAAGGCCTTATTTGCAAATGTGGAGAGGGGTGTGGGTATCTTTTTGCAAAATAGCCATAGTTTCCTTCATATCCGTCAGATATAGATCGGGCGGCCGTCCGGTCTATATCTGATGGATAGGCAGGAAACTATGGCAATTTTGCAAAAAGATACCCGCACTCCTCTCCACATTTGCAGATAAGGCCTTCCCTCGTTCATCCTTATCTCCCACGGGATAAACTACTCAAATAAATGCATCTTGTTGTTCCGTGCAATGCACGGACATCTTGCTAGTACTACTAGAAGAGAGAGAGGTGAGAGGTCGGCCGAGTGTTACTAGTACTGCCTCCATTTTTATTTACTTCGCATATTAGTTTTGATCAAAGTCAAGCTTTACAAACTTTGACAAAGTTTATAGACAAAAATATTAACATATACAATAACAAATCAATGCCATTAGATTCGTTGTTAAATGTACTTCCACATCATATAGATTTCTTATGCTAAATATTTATATCCATCTCTATAAATTTGGTCAAACTTTACAAAGTTTGACTTCAGTCAACTCTAATATGCGGAGTAAATAAAAACGGAGGGAGTATACTACTAGTACTGTGAGCACTACATACTCTACTGTAGATGTTGTACTACTTCTTCTACTTCTACTACTATTGGACAGGGAGCTTAAAAAAGTTACTATAGGACTGGCTATACGTGGTGAAATCCTAGTAGGAAGAGCATGCGCGAGAACAAGCATTCACGTGTTTGAAATCAAATTGGAAACCATTTCTATTTGAATACAAATCTAGGAGTACGTACGAATCTAACAATATTGATTGGGCGGTCTTGAATGTTGATACTTTTCTATAAGTTTGACCAAAGTAGAGATACTTTGACTACACATAAAACTTATATGTAAACTAGAAAAGATCGGAGGGAGTATATTGTAATACGTTCAAAAGTGAAACAAACATTGAATACCGGGATGAAGGCGAAAGTGGAAGTCCCCCTCCTCTCCTCTCCTAGGCTCCCATCGTCGGTGGCCACTCCAGCCCCGGCGGCCACTCCTCCTCCCACCGGTGGCCACTCCGGCCCCAACGGCCATCACCTCACTACCACTTGTCACTCCGACGGTGGCAGCCACCATCTTTCAACTTTTGTTGGACGAGAAGAAGAAGGGGAGATGGCCATAGATCCTCCATCTCTCAACTTTTCTAGAGGTAAAGATTTTCAACGTTTGATGAGGCAAAAGTTTGGTCATCCAGTGGTGTTTTCACCTGGATTTCGTCAACGGGAGTTCACTTTGGTGGTTTCTTTCTGTCATGCTCGGTTTCGGTTGGATTGTCACACAGTTAGCATTACTCTTCAATCTTGTTTTGGTGGCTATCCTCAAGGGTTTCGTGTGCATCACCTCAAGGACAGATCTTTCAAATTTTATGTTGCTTCCAAAGCAGTGGGTTTTGTAATCTATAATCATGGCTGTGTGGTTGAAACATATTTCGAAATGGTGTTTAATCATTGGGGTCATGGGGGCCCCAACTAGATGCGTGAAGAGCAACTTTTTTATCGTGAAGAGGATGTGTCCTGGACTTTGGTTACAAATGGTCCTCGCCCACGAGCTGCCGTCGGTAATGTTCCCGGCGATCAACTTCGGCCATCGGTTTTTTCTCACCTTGCGAATATTCCAAGCTCTAACATTAATGTGGTCTTGGAGAATAATGATCCCTTAATGCAGAATTTTAATACCTCAGGAGAGGTTCACGCGGCGGTGTCACAAGGTGGCAATCAGGGTTTTTCAAACGGCTTGCTCCAGTGTTTTGCTTGTGGTCAGCTGGGCCACTTTTCCAGGGAATGTTATGAGAAACGGCTACCTGGGCTCTTTCCTTTTCTACGATTTGCATCTTTCCCCGACCCACTGGACGAAGCCTGGGATCTGGATGCGGTCCAGGACTAGTTTAAGTCTGCTAGCCCGGCCCGCGATCCCTCAGTGGTTTCCTATTTTAGCGAGCTCTGTTTGGGATCTTTCCCTAATTTCCAGCCTCTAATTGCACTTGCCTCCTCAACTTCTCCACAGTGTTCCTCTGCTTCTCCACAATTCCCAAACTCTACTCCTGTCACCTCAAGCTCGACTCCGGCGGTGAGTGCTCGTGCGGCTCCTCCGATGGCCAACATTCCGATAGACCCGCGCCCCTTTGTACCCCATGGTTTCGATATTCAGCAGATTGAGGGCCGCAATGGGGTGGCTCGGGTGGTGCTCCCGCATCGTCCTCGTCGCCATGAAGATTGGGCGATAGCTACCATCCATCCTCTCCCCACTGATGTTCCTTACCATAATGTAAGAGATGTTCTTGAAGAATTTATAGTTGAGCATAGGCAGTTGGGGCTGAGGGACATCCATAGATGCCCGTTCGGAGAGGCATATGTGTGTCTTGCAAGGGTCAAAGATAGGGATAAACTGGTGCTTGATAACCTGCATGAGTTTGGTGATGTGTTTATCTCTTTCGTGAAGCATGATGAGGGCAGAAATCACAAGAGGGTCCATTTTAATAGGACCGTTTGGTTACTTCTGATGGGAGTTCCGTTTGATTTCCGCAACACTAATGACTTAGCTTGTGCTGTCAGTAAGTTTGGCTGTATGATCTCCTGGGACAAGGAAGATGATCACATGGGGCGTATTGTGGTCAAAGCTCGGGTTATGAATCTGGCAATCATCCCCAAAAGTATGCGGTGGTATGAAGGGGAGATGGCTGGTCTTCATCTATTGAAGTACTGGCTAGCAAACTACTTGGTGGGGCCCAGCTGATGAGGACCCAATCCCCCCTAACAGTGTGGACCCGCACCCTTTGCGCGAGAATGCTGAGCCTAGACCTGCTTTCCATAATGTTGCTCTCTTCAACAACCATTTGGATGTTCAGAATGAAGATAATTGGGAACAAGATGATAATTGGAATGTGCCCCAACAGGATAACCAGAATGCTGCCCTTGATGATCTCTTGGATCAAGTGCAGCAAGAAGAAATGGCTTGGGCAGATGGAGAAGAATTGCTCCCTGCTGTGAGCAACAACAGTTTATCTTCAGACATGTCTTTCTCTGAAGGATACAATTTAAACATCTTTGTGCCTCCTGTACCAGCTGAAAAATTATTTAATTAGGGCTCATGAGCATGTTGTTTTACCACCTCGTCCTACCATTGTGATTGCCAATGGTCTTCAGAATATTATCCAAGCATATCAATCTGACGCTGAGGAGCCTCATATGCTGCAAGAGCAGAACATGCCTGCTGCAGTGATTGCTGTGGACTTCCTGATCAAGATGCTGCAAATCAGTTGCAACAAGTTGTAGTTAATAATTCTCGTGGGATTGCTGAGGTGGCTGCTCCTGCTACTGCTTCTGAGCCTCAAGATATGGGTAGTCACTCCCCTGTTCTGGAAGTGGGTTCTGCCTTGGAAACTGTACCTCTGGGAGACATGGTGCAAGTTTCTGAGCTGCATAACTCTGCTAATGTTGGTGTCTCATCAAGTGAGGCCATTCATTGCAGTGTTGGACATGTCAATACTTCTAGAGGAAGCCTTGAGCCAGTTGCAAACATTGGGGATCTTCACACTGGGCTTCAAGGTAATTGGGTTAATCAACTTAATGAACATTTCAACATGGCACCCTCTCTTCTAGGATTGAAATGCATTTAGCTTGCTGCAACTGCTAATAATGATCATGTTGTCTCTGAAGAAGGCCTCATCTTGTGGAAGAAGCACTTCCAAGAGCAATCATTGGAAAATAATAGCTCTTTCTCTGCCAACATTCCTGTAAGATGGTTTAATTTTATTGTCCACCTTCTCTTGACTCCTGATAAGTTTGATTGGACTGTCAATATGCTAAAGTGTGGAATGTGGGAACTTTTTTCTGCTGTGGACAACATGGAACAAGCTATAATGTTTCACATACCTGATAAGTGTCCTGCCTCACATGCACCTATTTGTCAGGCCATTGTCCTTGAGGAACAACTTTCCAAGTACAAAGATAAGGAGAATATTGGAGTGGCTCCAAACATGCAAGATGTGGAGTCCCAGATTTTACTGCAACCTTTTGGCCCTAATAATTTAATGAAGAGAAGGAGTGGCAAAACTCCTCTAGTAGAAACAGAGTTAAGAAGGAGTGATAGAATTAAAAAGGATAATGTTGGATACAAAAGAAACTCCTGCTCAAATAATAACTGCCTACCTTGTCATGTTGTCCCTCCCATTACACAAAAATCAGTTGTAAAAAACCTCACTACCTCTTTCCGTAAGGTTGCGGAGAAGGAGTTGGAGGACAAGCTGGCGAAGAAACCAAGAAGAAGGCAAGAAGATGTGTTGGCCAAGGTGCCCTTAGCCAGGGGGGGGGATAATGCTTCCAAGTCTCCATGATGATAGCTGACTTCAGTTGGTGTAGTGGTTTGAGGGGTAGTGTGCTTGGTCCCTCATTTCCTATCTTGGATATCTCAATGAATGGTGTAAGCCTGGGATGCTGGCACTTTATAGAACTTGTTTATCAGGTGATGTACTATCTTAATGGCTCTTTTGTGATGTATGGTTCCTGGATGTTCTACTGGTCATGTGATGTGGTGTGGCTCAGGGTCATGTACCATCTTCTCTCAATTTTAATTGTTGATCAAGTGCTGGACCTTGATTTCTGTTACAGCAAACTACTTTGTATCCATGAATAACACAAACAGAAACTGGAACATCCTTAACTGGAATATTAGAGGGATGAATTCTAAGGACAAACGGTTGGCCTTAAGGCAGAAAATTGATGAGAGTGACTGCAATATTCTGTGTCTTCAAGAAACTACGAGAGAGACCTTTGACCCTGCTTACATGAAAAACTTCTGTCCCAATAGAATCAATAAATTTGCTTTCCTCCCTTCTGTTGGAGCATCAGGGGGTCTTCTAGTTGCTTGGAATGGTTCTCAGTTTGCTGGAGAAGTTATTGCTCAAAATAGATTCTCACTTTCCTCCAATTTAACAGTTTGCTCTCAAATCAGTCATGGATTCTCACAAACATATATGGACCATGTGACCCACAAGGAAAAATTGAGTTTATTGATTGGTTCTTGAATATTCACACGCCTGATGATGTGGATTTGATTCTCATGGGAGACTTCAATTTTATGAGGGCTCCTTCAGTTAGAAATAGACCTGGTGGAGATGTTAATGACATGTTAATGTTCAATGAGGCAATTAGCAACCAAGGATTAGTTGAATTGCCTTTGCATGGTAGAAAATTCAGCTAGAGTAACATGCAGCAAGATCCTCTTTTAGTCAAGCTTGACTGGTTTTTTACATCTGCATCTTGGATGACCTCATTCCCAAACACCACTGTGCTTCCCCTTGCAAAGCCTATTTCAGATCATTTGCCATGTGTAATAAAAATTGTACTTCTATCCCAAAAGCAAGAGTTCTTAGATTTGAGAACTATCGGTTGCAACATTCATATTTTAAACATGTGGTTATTGCTGCTTGGAATATCCCTGTGGGTAATTTAGATGCTGTCAACAGTCTGAATGTCAAGTTTAAGAACCTAAGGAGAGCTTTGAAGCAGTGGGCCAGATATTTATCTCGTCTTAAAACTCAAATTGCAAAAATAAATGAGCTCATCTTCCTCTGGGGCTTTTTTGAGGAGTTGAGAGAGTTAGACATTTATGAGTGGAACTGCAGGATTATTCTTAAAGAACATCTGCTCATTCTCTCGAAGAACCAAAGGATCTACTGGAAGCAACGAGGGAAAATTAAAGGGGTGAAATTTGGGGATGAAAACACCAAATTATTTCATACTAAAGCCTCTATCAACTACAGGCATAATCATATTGCTGTCCTCCAAAATGATGACCAAGTAGACATTTATGATCATGCTGAGAAAGCTGCAATACTTTGGGAAACATACAAGAAAAGAATGGGTACTTCCCACAAAACATCTATGCACTTTGATTTGGAATCTTTGTTTGGCCAGACAAGATTCTACACTATTTGATAACCTAGAATTACCATTCACTTAGGAAGAAGTTAATGATGTGGTGAAAAACCTCCCACTGGACAAATCCCGAGGGCCTGATGGTTTCAACAATGATTTTTTTAATATTGTTGGGACATTATTAAGGGAGATGTGCTCAAATTCATATATGATTTTCATGCTGGGGAAATATCACTTGAAAGCATAAACACCTCATTCCTCACCCTTATTCCTAAAGGGAGCACCCCTATGACATCAAATGATTACAGGCCAATTTCTCTCCTCAACTGTTGTCTCAAACTAGTCACTAAACTGTTAGCAAACAGGTTGCATAAAGTAATCCTAAAGTTGGTGCACATTAACCAATATGGCTTCCTCAAAGAGAGATCCATCCATGACTGCTTGGGCTGCGCCTATGAATATCTGCATCAATGCCACAAATCCAAGGAAGAAATTATTGTGCTTAAACTGGACTTTGAAAAGGCTTTTTACACCATTGAACACCAGGCAATCTTGGATATTTTAAAAGCAAAAGGTTTTGGAGACAGATGGATTAATTGGATCAAAATGTTGTTCACCTCTGCATCATCTGCTATCTTGCTAAATGGTGTACCTGGCAAAAAGTTTTACTACCTTAGAGGAGTTAGACAGGGTGACCCTCTGTCACCTCTTCTATTTGTGCTTGCAGCAGACCTACTTCAATCAATTCTCAATAGGGCCATGCAACCGGGTTTGCTTACTTCACCTTTGCAAGTGGACTCTTGTCCTAATTTTCCCATAATCCAGTATGCAGATGACACTCTAGTTCTCCTTCAAGCAGATGCAAAACAACTCCACTACCTCAAAGCCCTTCTCAATACTTTTGCAGATGCCACTGGCCTTAAATTAAATTACAATAAGTCAAGCCTCCTCCCCATCAATGTGACAAAAGAGAAAGTAGAGATTTTGAATAACACTTTTCAATGTAAAAGGGAAACATTCCCTATACAATATTTAGGAGCACCTTTAGGTCTTCATAAGCCTACTATTGATCAATGCTTCCCTCTAGTCACAAGATTGCAGAAGAAACTTGTGGGTTTGTCTTCTTTCATGACCATGGCTAGGAGATTATTGCCAGTGAAATCTGTTTTATACTCTCTGTGGATTTATCTCATGGGATGCCTTGATGTACCTGTCACTATTAAAACTCAAGCTATCAAATATTTGAGACATTGTCTCTGGAGGGGCCCTGATCTGGAGAGCACTGTCTGCAGACCAAAAGATCAAGGAGGTTTGGGTGTGATGGATATCTTTGTCCAAAACAAAGCTCTGCTACTTAAGAATCTACACAAGTTTTATAACAGACACAACATTCCATGGGTTAAATTGATTTGGGAATCCTACTACAGTAATGGTTTGCTGCTTGGTAGTAGTTGGATTGGATCTTTTTGGTGGAAAGAAAACCTTAAGCTCATTGATAACTTCAAATCTTTGGCCAGATGTAACATAGGAGATGGAAAAAGTGCTCTTTTCTAGTCTGACTTATGGCACTCTGCATGTCTGCAAGACATGTTCCCTCACCTCTTCTCTTTTGTGAAGAACATGAATACTGTTCTACACACCATCATTCACACTGATTTTCTGGAGGATCTGTTCCATTTACCTCTGACTGTGCAAGCTTTCCAAGAATTTGAAGCCATGAAAGACATTTGTATAGCATTAACAGATTCTGAATTCCTGGACTGCACTGATACCTGGAGTTACATTTGGGTAAATGACCAATTTTCAGTAGCTAAGGCCTATAAAATGATGATAGGAGCTAAAATTGTGCCCCAACAGTTCAATTGGATTTGGAATAGCTCCTGTCAGCCAAAGCACAAGGTGCTTTTTTGGAGGCTTCTTCATGACAGACTCAACACTAGGAATCTTTCAAGAAGGAAAACTTTTCCTTTGGACAACTATAACTGTGATGTAAACAACTGTCAACAGGAGGAAACACTTAAACATCTCTTTTTGACCTGCCCTTTTACAGCTCAGTGTTGGGCCCTGATTTGTCCCTCCAGACAAACCAATGTTCCAGTGCTTGAAGCTTTTGCTGACCTCAGGAAGAAACTTCTTGTGCCCTTCTTCATGGAGATCATCATTCTAGCTTCTTGAGCCATTTGGATTTCAAGGAATAATCTCTTCAAGCCATTCAGCCTAGCTTACAGAGGTGGAAACTCATATACTTAGAGGAACTCAATCTGCTCACGTTTAGAACCAAGAAGAGCTATGCTAGGGCCCTTTGTTCATGGCTTCACAACCTTATCCTGTAATTTTAGGTAGTTAGCTGTTTTCTTTTACTATTTCCTTCTTGCTTATCTCAAGCCTTTGTAATGCTGGACCTTTGCTCTGTTTTGCTGCTCCTGAAACAATATAAAAATTGCTGTGGGGTTTTGCCCTACTGTGTATAGTCAAAAAAACATTGAATACCATTTATATATGATTTGCTGATGGTATGATCACCGGTTCAAAAATTTGAATTCGCCTTAGCTATCACACATGCACCCACTCGTTCTCTCTTAGTTTCATCGCAGGGCCTCTTCCTCCCTCCCTCTCTCTCTCTCTCACACACACACACACACACACACACACACACACACACACACACACACACAGACAAACACATACCACCAATCTTCCTCTTTGTGCTTATCAAACCTAATTGATCTCCCGAGGTATCGGCATTGTATCTCGCTCGTCGTTGGGTTGCTCTTCGACACACGCCTAGGTCACTCTACCATGCATTAAATTTGGCCGAGAAAATAGGGAAACCGACATGTGGGGCACATCTGTCGGGATGATGTGGCGCAGAATAGTCCAATGGAGGAGCTGGCCCACGACCTCCTGATACGTCCAAAACGTATCTATAATTTTTGCTTGCTCCATGCCTCTTTTGTGTGATATTGCTATGATATTTATGCACTTCCATACACTTTTGATCATATTTGGACTAACCTATTAACTCAGTGCACCCCAGTGCCAGTTTCTGTTTTCTGCTGTTTTTGTATTTCAGGTTTTCCCATTACGTAAATTGCCAGAAAAATTCCGGGAAAAATATATAAACAATCAGCGTTCCGGAAGCTTCCATGCGACCAAAGTAGGGCCGGAGTGGGGCCATAGGGGCTCCAGGCGCCCAGAGGGCGCGGCCCCCCTCCTGGCCGCGGCACCAGGCCGCCTGGGCCCCCCTTAGCTCCCCTGGCGACCCCCTTTGGCATATATTTACACCGCGTCCCGAAACCCTCGATGACGGAACCCTTTTCTCCAGACGCAATTCCGATCTCCGCCGCCATCGCCACCAAGTTTCGGGGGACCAGAATTCCTGTGCCGGCACCCTGCCGGGACGGGGAAGTGCCCTCGGATTCATCTCCATCGATGTTGCTTCCTCCCTCCATGATGCGGGAGTAGTTCCTCTTCGGGGCTGAAGTTCTTACTAGTAGCTATGTGGTCAATTCTCTCTCCCATGATGTGATCTTCATTGTGATCATAGGCTATGTTAATCTAGGGCGATCCCATGATATTTCTCCTTCCTCTATGTATTGGATTGATGTACTCACTTGTCTTTATCTAGTATAATCTCCGAGACCAATGTGACAGCGGTCTATTAGACATGGATTAGAAGAATATTTTCATGAGTGATTTCCTCTTTTGTGTGTGGATTGAAGATTGAGAGTCTCTTGGTGCTTGTGTTTGACTATCCTTGAGATATGTTGTGGTGATTGTGGTACTCTCTTTGGATGGCCGCGGTGACATTGGGAAATCCATAGGTTGAGAACTGCGAACTTTGAGGTGTGCTTTTGTAGCCCTACATAATTCTCGTCCTCTCTTGACCACAAAGGAATGACCTCCGAGTGCGCCCCCCTTGCATGTTTTATGGGAAATATCATGTGATTCGATTATGTTAATGTTGTTGGGAGTTGCCACTAGTGAAAGTATGAAGCCTAGGCCTTGTTTCCACCATTGCAATACCAATTGTGCTCATGTTTACCACTTGTTTGCTTGCTGCACTTTTTATTACAGATTTATATTACTTTGCTTGCCATCCATATCACTTGCCATTTAACATCTCTTTGCAGAACTAGTGCACCTATACATCTGAAAAGTGTATTAGGTGTGTTGGGGACACAAGAGACTTCTTGTATCTTGATTGCAGGGTTGCTTGAAAGGGGTACGTTCAACCTCCACTTCCCTGAGTTCGATAAACCTTGGGTTACTCACTTAAGGGAAATTTGCTGCTGTCCTACAAACCTCTGCTCTTGGAGGCCCAACACTGTCTACAGGAATAGAAGCGTGTAGTAGACATCAAGCTATTTCTGGCACCGTTGCCGGGGAAGTGAGGTAAGTGAAGGTACCTTCTCTAGATCTTGAAATTAAATCTTTTTGTTTCTTGTTTTTATTTCACTAGTTATGTTTATGGAAAACCGCAATCTTAGTTCGCTGCTTGGGGAAGGCCGCTTTACCACACCCGTGGTAGAGAAGTCTCCTCCACCTACTAAATGTATCCCGTTCAAAATACCACTTGGGATAATTGAAATAATTAGGGATGATTGTTATGATGGGACAGTCAATCCTAGTATTCATTTGTTGAAACTTACAGAACTTTGTGAGTTGTTTAAGATTTCAGGTTTGACAAGAGATGGAGTCATGAGGAAATTATTTGCCTTGTCACTGCAAGGAGAAGCATTGGAATGGTATAGGCTACTAGATGACTCTCACCTGCTGGATTGGGAAGAGATCCAGTCTCTCTTTTACTCCAAATTTTATCCTCTTCTCTAAGTCCATGAGAATAGGAATCATGTTTATAATTTCTATCCTCATGACGGAGAGAGCATAGCTCAAGCTTGGGGGAGACTGAAAACGTTAATGCTAAAATGTCCTAACCATGGGCTCCCCAAAGATATGATTATTACTAATTTCTATGCGAGGCTCTCTCGACAGGATAAAGATTTGCTTGATGCTTCCTCTATGGGTTCTTTCACAAACGAAAAGATTGATGCTAAATGGGAACTCCTTGAAAGAATTCAACGCAACACTGAAGATTGGGAGATCGACAATGGTAAAGAGTCAGGTATAATTTATGAGTATGATTGCATTAAGTCCTTTGTTGAAACTACAAGTTTTAATAAGTTTAGTGCTAAGTTTGGGCTTGATTCTCAATTCCTTGTTGATTTCCTCAAATCTTTTGCTTCACATCTTAATATGCCTAAGGAGGATTGGATCAAGCATCATGAACCTTTTAAAGAGATTTGCAAAGAAAATGAAATTGTTCATGATGACTGCAACATGCATGATCCAATTCCTAAAAATGAAGTTTTATATAAGCATGTTAATTTTTGTGGAGTGGATAGACCTTGTGAAAGGCCTATGATTGAAGAAGAGAAGTATTGTAAGCAACATAAGCACGAAAGAATAATCACTTGGGTCAGAGATTTAAATGAAATTGCTAGAGAATTGTGTGACCTTTATCCTTTTACTTGTGAACTTTGCTGTATAGAGGGTCACTTTAATTTTCAATGCATGCACTTTCAAAACATAACTGTTAACCAGTTGTGTGATAATATGATCACCTCTGATCTTTATGATGAGCTTATGTTATTTTTGATGTGTGAAGAGTTATCAGAAAAGACTTCTTGGCTAGATGTTAATGCCATAGGAATAAAAAACACTTTGCAAAATTGCCATCTCTATTGTGTTGTTAATTGCCATGAAAATGATTACATAAGTAAGATTAGAAAGGAGGGAACTTTACCAAAGTATAAAAATGTCTCTTATATTTCTGCTAATAAAAAGGAGAGTTTCTCCCAAGTTTCCCCTATTGTTTCTAATGATAAACCAGGATATGTGGAGAAGCTTCATCTCCAATCACTCCCTCCTAAGGTGAAGAAGAAGAAAAAGAAGAGGAGGAGGAAGAGGAGCAAGAAGGAAGAAGAATGGGTATCAACCTGGCCTGAGCATATTCCTCCCATCAACTTTTATCCTAACGGTTGTAAGTTTAAAGAAGAAGGTGAAGTTTATTGCCTTAATTATCATCTTGATGATACGTCCGTAGGTACTATTGAAGATAATTTTGATTATGATATGCATGTTACTTATTGTGATTGGGAAAATGATGATAATGCTACTTATGATCTTGAAAATCTTTTTGGTACCAACTCTGAAAGTGATGATATGGAAAGCTCTAAGCTTGGGGATGATAGGATTGCAAATCCTTTACCCACTAGTGATGTGATAATTGATAATTCTTTTGCTAGTAAGAATAAAGACAACATGATTACAAATATAGTTGCTAGCAATGATAATGCTCTTCTCTACTATGATGATGTTATAACTCCAATCTATAGTGATTATAAAGGTACCTATGACATAAGGAGAAATTATCCTTATGAAACTTGTCATAATCATGGAGGGAATTACTCCCTTGTTGAACACCACCCTCCTAATACACAATTAATCTATAGTGTTCAAGTTGTTTATGATAGTCCTACTCCCACTATTACCAATGAGAAAATTATGCTTATGTGGAGAGTAAGAGTACCTTTTTGCATGTGGATCATGGTAACAATGCTTTATGTGATGCTTATATTGTTGAGTTCATCCATGATGCCACTGAAATTTATAATAAGAGAGGGAGACTTGGTTCTAAATATCTTAATAATAAGAAGTTTCCTCTCTTCATGGTGAATATTTCGAAGTTATGCTTGTTTTGCCTTCCTATGCTAGTTGCTTTGTGCTTCAATGAATTATTCTATTGCAATATTCCTATGCATAGGAAGCATGTTAGGCTTAAATGTGTTTGGTATTTGCTCCTTGATGCTCTCTTTTGTTCTTCAACTCTTATTCCTATGAGAGCATCATTAAAGTCTTAAGCCTACCTTTATGGCTATAAAGAAAGAGCTCTAGGGAGACAACCCTTGTTATCTTTGCTTTCAGTTTGTTCTTTCAGTTTTTAGTGGTCTTGATGTTTGTTACTACTGTAGCAACATCATTGTATCTTTATTTTTCAGCTTTGTGCCAAGTTTAGCCTCCGATTGCAAGAAAGTTCAAAAGTTGTGACGTGCTGTCCAGGAAACAGATTCTGTCCTTGGACAGAAAAATTCGTATAAAATCACCAGATCATCTTTTTGGTCTGAATTTTTTCAACAACGTGCTCTATATAATTGGATTTCGGGCGTCTGTTCTGAGTGTTTTTATTTGAGTTGCAGAAGTGCCCCGACAAAATTAATTACTACCTGCTGGTCTGTTTTTCACAGATTCTGTCCTGTTTTGCCTTTTCTTCGTTTTGCAAACCTTGAGCTTGCTTTTTCTTTGCAAAAACCTTTTGGCAATCTTGAGAAACAGTAGCTCTTCAAGATTATCCTTATTTCCAGCAGGGAAAAATTATTTTATTATGGGTACTAACCTCGCTAATCAGATTATGATGAGTTATGTATGAAGGGAGTTTTCAAGTGTGCGAGGGAAGATGATAAAAGAAGATCCAGGAGGGTGAAACGCTCAAGCTTGGGGATGCCCCCGTGCACCCCCAAGAAATATTCAAGAAGACTCAAGCTTCTAAGCTTGGGGATGCCCCCGTGCATCCCCTTCTCCATCAACAATTATCAGTTCGTCTTTCGTTCCACTATATTTTAATCACTTGATGCGTTATGTGCTATGCTTGGAGCGTCTTGCTCTTAGTTTCCTTTTTAGTTTTCTTTAGCTTTGCTTGCTGTTCATAATAAGTTAGATCCTAGCCTTCATTGTTTGGGATAGAAATACGCTCCACTTCAACCTAGAACACAACATAGGATTTTTATGCTTATCTTTGCTGTGTGTGTTCTTTATCTTTTCATAGCTGCTGTCATGCTTAGCTCCTAGTTTTCATGCTTATCTTTTTAAGATCTTTTGTTTAGGTTGTTGCTTCTGGAACTCTCTTGAGTTATCATGCTTATCTTGTTAAGAGAGTTGGCTTCTGTGGCACTGGTTGATATGTCTATGATAAAAATGCTATGTGCATAATGGTGCTTAGTAGTTCATGTTTTCTTATGGTTAGTCTCAAATAGCTGGGGGTTCTTAATGTGTTATTGAAGTACCAGCATGATTTGTTTGCCTATGATGTGGTATGGTTTAGTGATATCTTCCTCCAAGAATTTATTTTGATTGACTTGGCATATGCTCACACATATTTAAGACTGTAAAGAAAGTCTATCAAGGCTTGATGATCTTTAATTTCTGAGTAGTGATATAACTTCCATGCCCGATTCAATGTTGCTTTGTCGCTCTGCATGATTATGGCTGTCATTGCTCTCTTAGTTAGTCGCTCCCAGTCTTTTGCTAACCTTCGCCTGTACTAAGCTGTCGGTGTAGTAAGGTAGGGGTACCTCAGTACCCCAACTTGTGCACGGGCAGTTGCAGCTTCCCGCGGTAGGGTTTACCACGCGCTCGCCGGAGACCTTCCCGCTCCATATTAAACCATTCAAAAACAAAGTATACAAGACAGAAGATCGAGACCCCGGCAAGCGGAGCTTGCCGGGAAGGCCGTACCAGGCTCAAGATTACCTCACTAGCACGAGGCCCTGGCAAGAGGAGCTTGCCAGGAAGACTAGAAGATTCCATCATAGAAGACACGCCTCGGCGCTATATGCGCCCCGGCGAGGGCCCGGAGAGCGGCAAGCTCCCGGGCCCGGCAAGATCAAGACCCCGGCAAGGTGCTTGCCGGGAGAGTTGCGCTGTGTGCCCGCGCTCCAGCTCATCGGCCCACGCGTCGCCCTGGGGCCTATCCAGGGACGCGTGGCGGATGGCTGTGCAGCCTGGGGGACACGGTGGCACTCCACGGTGGTGGATCCATCGCCGTGGCAGACGGAGACGCAAGGGCGGGAGCTTTTGGGGTCGACGGCGACGGGCATTAAATGCCCTTGTCCCCCACTGTCAAAGTAGGTAGTGACCACTGTTCGCGCACTGTAGCTCCACTATTCCCGCACTGTTACAACTACCACCTCTTTTACGTTTTTACCCCTTTCTCCTACGTTGACACCTGTCGGTGACCCCTTGTACTATAAAAGGAGGCCCATGCACAACGTGGAGGGGGTTCGGAACCTAGATCACTCATACGCTCGGTGTAGCTGCTTCTTCAAGCTCCCGAGCACTCCAATTCAATACACAACTAAGCAGGAGTAGGGTTTTACGCGTCTACCGCGGCCCGAACCTGGGTAAAACTGCCCGCGTGCTCGCTACGATCTGCTCTTCGTGCTCCCTCCGCCCTCGTACCGCACAGACAAGGGGCTCCGGTCCCATAGGTGTTCGTGGCGGACAGTTTCCCCCGACATCTTTGGCGCGCCAAGTAGGGGGGGGAAGGAGGTGGAGGAGGAACCAAGTGCTGTTCAAGAAAGAGAACCCTTACCGGGAAGCAAGCAATATATGAAAGCTAAGTTATTAGAATTTGACCAGTTCAAATTTTAAATTTTTAGTTGACTTCCTTGAACATCCACACTTTGTATGGAAAACCTGTGCGCGGAGGAACCTACCCGTAGCTTGCCGCACCCTTATCTTGTTTCCGAGTTCGCTCAACGATTTAAGTGAGCTGCGACAAGTGTCGCGCCCTTGCTTCGTTTCCGAGTACGCTCAGCAAGCTAAGTGCGTTGCGACTAGCTGCGGCGAGGTTGCTTGCCGGTGAGACCTTGGCCAGCAGGCTGCTCAGAGTCCAGCACTCAGCGCTCGCGGCAAAGGCCCCTTGCCGGCAAGCTCCCCGGGAGCGTAGGGTGAAAAACATACAAAGTCAAGGATTAAGACAAGGAAGATAACATTGCACTGATTGATCAAAATGAGATAAATATCTTACAAAAGATAACTTGTCGCAATGATTAATGAGTTCATAACACCCTATGCAGTAACAAAAAGAGATAAAGATAATGGAGGCCTAATCTACGCGGTCGCCCTCGATCCTGGAGATCTTAGCCACCTTGGCAATGATGTGGGCGACCTGCTCCTTCAGGGCCTCCATGTCCGCGTCAGCCGGCAAGCTGCGAAGAACGTTGGTGAGGTTTATGCCCGGATTGCGATATACGATCTTCGTCAGCACGCGCTCCCAGGTTCCCGTGCAGAGCAGGCGCGTCTCCTCGGCCAGTTGCGCGGGGATCTTCTTCCGCAGATCTGCAAGGGCTGGCGCGATTCCCCTGAAGAAGAGGCTGAGCTTGGCGCTGTGAGGGAGGTTTGGATCCGGGGAGTAGATGAGGTGCTCCAGCTTCAACGCCAGCAGCTCCTGGTCGATGTTGGACGCACAAGATACTAAGTCCTCGGTCCATACCTCAACGGTTTTGCGGAAGAGCTCAGCCGCTTTGTTGGCGCTGTCCACCAAGGTCCGCTCCTTGCGGAGCTCCTCCTTCAACTTGGTCTCCCGAGCCCGGGCAGCGTCGAGTGAATCCTTCAGTGTAGAGACCTTCAACTCCAAGTCCTCGATGGAGTCCTTGGCGGCCTTCAACTCATCGCCCCTCTCAGAAAGACGCACCTGGAGTTCCGAATTGGTGTGGGCGTCCTTCTCACGCTCCGTGATGAGCGCGGCGACCTTCTCCGCGCTCACCTTCAGCGACTTCTCCAGCTGCGCGACCTTGGCGGCAAGCTCCTTCTTGGCGGTCTCCGCGGCAGCCGCGGCGGCTTTCGCCTCCTTCAGTTCCCCGCCAAGGGCCTCCTCCCGAGCGGCAAGGTCCTCCTCATGGGAGTCGAGGTGGACCTTCCGCTGGGCGAGTTCTCCTTCTCGCCGGGACAGCTCCACCCCGACAAGCCGCTGCTGCTCTTCGGCCTCAGCTTTCTCCAGCACCCACTCCTGATATTCGCCGGCGAGTCGCTCGCGCTCCTCCGCCACCTCGCGGAGGGCAGCCTGGTTGGCGGCGCTGAGCTCCGCCGCGCGCTTCTCCATCTCCGCGGCAGCCTTGGCGGCAAGGGCTTCCCGGGAAGCAAGCTTCGCCTGCCTGGCCCGGTAAAGGGCCAGGAGCTGGTGAAGCAGCTTCTCCTCCTCAGGCCCTTCACTCCCGCCGGGCGCTTCGACGATCTTCAAACCCGCGGAGGTGAGGACTTCCCCATCAAATGCCTCGCCCTCCGCGGGAGCTCGCGACGAAGAACCCCACGGCACCTGGATGAAGACGTCGTTGGGGGCTTCGAGATAATAGCCCTGCTCCTTGCCGGCGGAGGGATCGGCGGCCGGCGCAGCACTTGATGCTCCCGCCGCCTCCGGGCCGGCGGTGCGGTCGCCGTCCCCCTCCCCGGCCGCTGCGTCCGCAGCCGGAGCGGTCTCCTGCGCGGCCGGCTCGGCGGCTCTCGCCGTGTCCTCGGCGACAGGGACGTCGCCGCCGCCGCCCTGCGCGCCCTCCTCCTCGAGGTCGATGACCTCCGTCTCCATGTGCTCGGGGGGAGGAGGATCTAGAAGAAGAAGAAGAAAAAGGAGTTCAAGCAAAAATCCAAAAAGAGACAACGCCAAGAAGACAAGTTATAGAGCTTACCTTGGCGGACGTCATCAGCGGCGGGCTCCCTCGCCGGGGAGCTCTGCCTTGGCGGAGTGGCCGCCCTCGCCGGGCTGCTCGCCCTTGGCGGGGTACTCGCCCTTGGCGGAGTACCCGCCCTTGGCGGAGCACTCTCCCTTGCCGGAGAGTTCGGCCTTGGCGGGGACGGCGGGGCCTGCGGCTCCTCGAGGACGGTCTCCGGGCGCTCCTGCCGCTGTGGCTCCACCTCTGCACAAGTCAAGACAAAGACATCAAGATATTGAAACAAGACAAAATCCCCAAACGCACCCCGATGAGTGGGAGGATGGAACCCAGACTTACGCTGGGGGCTGCGCTGGGGGCTGCTCCTCGGAGCAGCGCTCGGGTCCGGCAGGCTTGGCTCCGGCGCGTCCCCAGTTGCCGCGGTGGCCGAGCCTTCCGCGACCTCGGCCACAGGCGCCTTGGCTTTCTTCGCCACGCGCTGAACCAAGGTCCTGAAATCAAAGCAACAAACAAAATTAGCATCGACGATAATCAAGACGAAACTTAAGAAGGTGTGAGATCTCGGATTCTTACTCCTGATCCTCCTCGTCGTCCTCGCTCAAGGCGGAGAAGTCGTACTCCACCTGGGGCGCGTCCGCACGAGGAGCGGAAGACGAAGATTCCCTCGGGCGCTTGGCGGTCCCTGGGGCTGGGGGCTGCGAAGACCCAGCCCCTGTGGTAGCCGGAGCCCGGGGAGCGGGCGGAGCCGCTGCTCCGCTCCGGGAAGACTCCTGCCTGCTTGGCGCCGACTTGCGGGGCGCCTCTGCCGTGGCCTGCG
The DNA here is from genome assembly GCA_902687465.1 of Secale cereale. Lineage (NCBI taxonomy): Eukaryota > Viridiplantae > Streptophyta > Magnoliopsida > Poales > Poaceae > Secale > Secale cereale. Next base: position 697,939,235 of record LR738711.1, on the reverse strand, counting down.
CGCGGGCCGCCTCCGCCGCGGCTGGTGCGCCGGTCGCCCCCGGCGCAGCTTGGCTTCCCCGGGAAGCTTGAGCTGCCCGGCGAGCTGGTTGTTGCCGGGGCGCTTGCGCCCTCGCTCCCGTCGCCGCCCTGCGGAGACGCTTCGGTGGAGACCGCCTTGGGCTTGCTGAGGGCGGGGAGGTCTCCGACGAGGAGAGGTCTTCGGCGTAGAGCTGCGTAGATCCGTCGGAGTCCTCGGCCTCCTCCTCCTCCTCCTCCCCGGCTGGCTCGCTGGGCCCAGCACCCTGCGCTGCGGCCTCTTTTCCTCTGGCGCCTCCGCTCCCTCCAGCGCCTCCGCTCCCCGCGGCGCCTCTGTTCCCTCCGGCAGCGCCATCCCTTGCCGCGGCCTCGGCCACGATCCCGTGGATCCCGGAGTGCCTCAGAGAGGGGACCCCGGCGAGCGCGTCGGGAGGAAGTTGCAGCAGTCTGCGGATCTCCGCCTCCTCTGCTTGGCAGGACGCATCCGCAGCCTCCGCCTCTTCAGGCGTATATCCAAAATCTCCTGCCGCTGCGGCTGCAGCGGCCTCTTCAGCCCGAGAAGCCATGTATGCAAGCTCCTGTTCGGTGGTGTCCCGCGTGTGCTCCTTGATGTCATCCTTGTTCTTCGCCACCTCCACGAGGTTGTCGAAGAAGCTGAGGACGTCTATGGGCTTAGGCGGAATCCACGTGCGGTCCACGCCGTGCGAATCACATGCGGGCATCATGGCGCAAAGACGGTCCCGGACTATGCTGTTGCAGAGGGGCACCACTCCCCGGGGAGGTCTGAACCACTCAGGGTGGGCCGGGTCGTATTTGAAGAGTTCCCGGACCATCCCCTTCAGCTCCAGCGTCGTGAAGTTGAAGTTCAGCCCGGGGCGCAGCCTCATTATATCCGCTGGGTTGCCGTACTCCTAGGCCGGGCTTTTCCTGTCTTGGAGAGGGGCGATGCGGCGGCGGAGGAAGTCTGCGCCTACTTCTGCAACGGACAGCCTTGCTACCCGAAGACGAAGAATCCGGACGAGGGCGACGTCGAGCTTGATGTCATCCGAGTCCAGCTCGCTCCAATCCCTGCCGCGCACGATGGGCGTTGTGCGCGGCGCGGTGAAGGGATGCGGCTCGTCCTCAACGATCCAGCACCAATCTGCACGCCATTCCTCCCACTTGCCGCGGAGCTCCCCCGGCAAGTACGACTCCTTCTTGTTCAGACGAAATACCCAAGAAATTCCCCCGGAGAGGGGGGCGCCGGCCTCTGCTCTAGGAGTGAAGAAGTGCCTAAACAGCGCTACGTTTGGGTGTATTCCTATGAAGTTTTCGCACATGTGTGCGAAAACCGCCATTGTGAGGATGGCGTTGGGGGTGAAGTCAAGAAGGTGGAGGCCATAGGTGTGCATGACGTCGCAGAAGAAATCAGAGAAAGGAGGGCAAAGACCGCAGTGAAAGAAGGCTGCGAAGAAATAGTACCCGCCGGGGTAGTTGTCCTTGGCGGCGGCCGGGTAAGCTCGAGTGCGGGGGTGCGCCTCGGTTTCCTTGGCCCAGAACAAGTAGTACTTGTTCCAGAGCTCCCGCGCGCCGAGCCTCGGCGGGAAGACGAGGTTCCGCTTCCGGTACGCGGTAAGCTTCGCTGCTTGCTCCGACTTCTCCCTCTTGGCTTTCTCCGCCTTCGCCTTCTCGGTCTTCGGGGCCATGGCGGAGGCGGCGGAGGAAGGGGGGACGGCGGCGGCGGAGGTGTGGAGGCGGAGCGCAAAGGGGATTTCTGGAGGAAGAAGAAGATGCAATGAAAGCGCAAGGAGGGGAATCGCTCCTGCTTCCTCTGCTTTTATGGGGAAGTGGGGGGGCGTTTCACTCTTTCCATTAAGAGAACGTGGGCCCGTCCCATCCCACGACGCCGCAATCGACGCGTGCCGTTACGGGGGGATGCGGCGGATACGGAAGTGGATTCGGCGCGCCGTGGGCCGCGTGTGCCCGTGCACTGTTTTGGGCCTGGGCCATACATAAGCGGACTGACTGCTTGTGCATCCAAAATCCTTTAAACCAGTTATGCCATATGAGTCCACCATACCTTCCTATACATGGTATTTACTTGCCATTCCTAACGAAGACTATCTTGTACCATCTCGAAATTAATCAAAAAAGCATTTCTCTTTTGTGCCTCTGTTTTAGCTCATGAGGAAGTAGTAGTTAATTCATGATCTTTTGAAGTTGGACAAGTTTCACCCCGGGATTGCATGTCTAATCTGCAAACCCCTAATACGAGAAGGAACTGGCAAAGAGTGCGCCCGGCTCATTAAAAAATATACAACAAACAAACCCTCCTTCATGCTTGGTTCATGAGAAATCAGAAAACTTTGGCAGTGATAAACAAAGGAGATTAAGGGGATGTGATCGTCCCCGTGCGGGAGCCGTTCCTCGAAACTTGTCCAGCTTGAGAAGTAATTGAGTTATCTACTAGCATTCGTTGACGAAATATGCATATCCCAAAAATAATTTTTACCTCTGTTTTTAAAAATCAAGAGCTCTGGTACATTTTTAGTCTTTGCTTCCAACCACGGGTTTTCAACCTTGCCATCAAAAGCCACGGTTCGAGAGTCTCCACCTTCTTTCTTCAAAGCACCAACTATTGAGAGCATGATTGTCGTTCTGAGTGTAATGTGCATTGTCCCAAAGTACCATTGTCTTCTGCATGATTATGATATCGTTTATTCTGAAATCATTGTATCTAGTCGTCATTTAAACCTCGGAGGTGCTCCTGGATTTATGTTTTGCTTCACTAAAGGGGGCAAGCGAGGTATCACTTTGTCATGTTTTTCACACCATGCTCACTACAAATCTATTGAGTGTTTCAGTATCATATTGTAAAACTTTCAGTTCTTTGTGATATTCTCATGAGGCAACTTAATTACTAAAGATTCATTATCTCAGTAAGCATTTGTCATGTGACTGTGAAAAGTTCTTATATGGTTAATAGCATGTCACCACAGAAATTATGCTTGTTATCATTTACCTACTCGAGGACGAGCAGGAATTAAGCTTGGGGATGTTGATACGTCCAAAACGTATCTATAATTTCTGCTTGCTCCATGCCTCTTTTGTGTGATATTGCTATGATATTTATGCACTTCCATACACTTTTGATCATATTTGGACTAACCTATTAACTCAGTGCACCCCAGTGCCAGTTTCTGTTTTCTGCTGTTTTTGTATTTCAGGTTTTCCCATTACGTAAATTGCCAGAAAAATTCCGAGAAAAATATATAAAAAATCAGCGTTCCGGAAGCTTCCATGCGGCCAAAGTAGGGCCGGAGGGGGGCCACATGGGCTCCAGGCGCCCAGAGGGCGCGACCCCCCTCCTGGCCGCGGCGCCAGGCCGCCTGGGCCCCCCTTAGCTCCCCTGGCGACCCCCTTTGGCATATATTTACACCGCGTCCCGAAACCCTCGATGACGGAACCCTTTTCTCCAGACGCAATTCCGATCTCCGCCGCCATCGCCACCATGTTTCGGGGGACCAGAATTCCTGTGCCGGCACCCTGCCGGGACGGGGAAGTGCCCCCGGATTCATCTCCATCGAAGTTGCTTCCTCCCTCCATGATGCGGGAGTAGTTCCTCTTCGGGGCTGAGGTTCTTACCAGTAGCTATGTGGTCAATTCTCTCTCCCATGATGTGATCTTCGTTGTGATCATAGGCTATGTTAATCTAGGGTGATCCCATGATATTTCCCCTTCCTCTATGTATTGGATTGATGTACTCACTGTTGGAGATATGCCCTAGAGGCAATAATAAAAGCATTATTATTATATCTCCTTGTTCATGAGAATTGTCTGTTATTCATGCTTGAATTGTATTGTACGGAAACAACGATACATGTGTGAATACATAGACCACAATGAGTCCCTGGTAGGCCTCTAGTTACCAGCTCGTTGATCAACAGATGGTCACGGTTTCCTGACCATGGACATAGGATGTCAGTGATAACGGGATCACATCATTAGGAGAATGATGTGATGGACAAGACCCAAACTTGAGCATAACACGAGATCGTATAGTTCGTAATGCATAAGCTTTTCGGTGTCAAGTATTTATTCCTTAGACCATGAGGTTGTACAACTCCCGGATACCGTAGGAGTACTTTGGGTGTGCCAACCGTCACAACGTAACTGGGTGGCTATAAAGGTACGCATCGGGTATCTCCGAAAGTGTCTGTTGGGTTGGTACGAACCGAGACTGGGATGTTGTCACTCCGTATGACGGAGAGGTACCTCTGGGACCACTCAGTAAGACATCATCATAATGAGCTCAATGTGACTAAGTAGTTAGTCACGGGATGATGGATTACGAATCGAGTAAAGAGACTTGCCATGACAAGATTGAACAAGGTATCGGGAATACCGACGATCGAATCTCGGGCAAGTACCGTACCGATGGACAAAGGGAATAACGTACGGGATTAAGTGAATCCTTGACACGGTGGTTCATCCGATGAAGATCATCGAGGAACATGTGGGAACCAACATGGGTATCCAGATCCCGCTGTTGGTTATTGACCGGAGAGTCGTCTCGGTCATGTCTACGTGTCTCCCGAACCCGTAGGGTCTACACACTTAAGGTTCGGTAACGCTAGGGTCGTAGAGATAAATGCACGTGGAAACCCGAAAGTTGTTCGGAGTCCCGGATGAGATCCCGGACGTCACGAGGAGTTCCGGAATGGTCCGGAGGTAAAGATTGATATATAGGAAGTCCAGTTTCGGCCATCGGGTGATCTCCGGGGGTCACTGGGAGCGTCCCGGGACCACCGGAGGGGCCCCGGGGGTCCACCGGGTGGGGCCACCCATCCCGGTGGGGCCCCTAGGCCGCAAGGGGAAGTGTCCAGCCCCTCTGGGCTGGCGCACCACTAGGGGCCCACCTCCCCATGCGCCTAGGGTTAAAACCCTAGAGGGGAGGGGGTCCACTTGCCTTGGGGGGCAAGGACTCCCCCCTGGCCGCCGCCCCCCTGCAGATTGGATCTGCAGGGGCTCTGGCGCACCCCCTGGCCCCCTATATATATGTGGGGGCGGAGAGGGCAGCCGCACCCTTGCCCTGGCGCCTCTTCCCCTCCCGTCACACCTTCATACTCCCACGTAGGGCGCCCGACGAAGCCCTGCTGCGATCTCCACTGCATCCGTCATCACGCCGTCGTGCTGCCGGATCTCTGACGACTTCTCCTCCCCCCTTGCTGGATCAAGAAGGAGGTGATGTTGCTGCACCGGACGTGTGTTGAATGCGGAGGTGCCGTCCGTTCGGCGCTAGATCATCGGTGACGAAGAACGTGAAGAGTACGACTACTTCATCCATGCTTCTTCGAAAGCTTCCGCTCGCAATCTCCATAACGGTATGTAGATGCACTCTTACTTGCTCGTTGCTAGATGTCTCCATAGTTGGATCTTGGTGAAGGCGTAGAATTTTTTTGAATTATGCTACGTTCCCCAACAGTGGCATCTGAGCTAGGTTTTATGCGTAGCATCTTGCACGAGTAGAACACAAACAGTTGTGGGCGTTTGGTTTTGTTCAACTTTCTTACCGTTACTAGTCAATCTTGATTCGGCGGTATTGTGGGATGAAGCGTCCCGGACCGACTTCACACGTACGCTTACGTGAGACTGGTTCCACCGACAGACATGCACTAGATGCATAAGGTGCCTGGCGGGTGTTTGTCTCTCCTACTTTAGTCGGATCGGATTCGATGAAAAGGGTCCTTATGAAGGGTAAATAGAAGTTGACAAATCACGTTGCGGTTTTGGCGTAGGTAAGAAACGTTCTTGCTAGAAATCCTATAGAAGCCACGTAAAACTTGCAACAGCAATTAGAGGACATCTAACTTGTTTTTGCAGCATGTGCTATGTGACGTGGTATGACCAAAACGAAGATGTGATGAATGATATATGTGATGTATGAGATTGATCATGTTTTTGTAATAGGGAATCATGACTTGCATGTTGATGAACTTGACAACCGGCAGGAGCCATAGGAGTTGTCTTAATTATTGTATGACCTGCGTGTCACTGAATAACGCCATGTAATTACTTTACTTCATTGCTAAACGTTAGCTATAGTAGTAGAAGTAATAGTTGGCGTGACGACTTCTTCAAGACACGATGATGGAGATCATGATGATAAAGATCATGGTGTCGAGCCGGTGACAAGATGATCATGGTGCCCTGAAGATGGAGATCCAAGGAGCAAGATGATATTGGCCATATCATGTCACTTTAATTGATTGCATGTGATGTTTATCATGTTTATGCATCTTGTTTACTTAGAACGATGGTAGTAAATAAGATGATCTCTCACTAAAATTTCAAGTAATGTGTTTCCCCTAACTGTGCACCGTTGCTAAAGTTCGTTGCTCCGAAGCACCACGTGATGATCGGGTGTGATAGGTTCTAACGTTCGCATACAACGGGTGTAAGACAGATTTACACACACGATACACTTAGGGTTCACTTGATGAGCCTAGCATGTACAGACATGGCCTCGGAACACGGAAGACCGAAAGGTCGAACACGAGTCGTATAGAAGATACGATCAACATGAAGATGTTCACCGTTGATGACTAGTCCGTCTCACGTGATGATCGGACACGGGCTAGTCGATTCGGATCGTGTATCACTTAGATGACTAGAGAGATGTCATTCTTTGTGGGAGTTCATTAAAATTTGATTAAGATGAACTTAATTATCATGAACTTAGTCTAAATTCTTTACAATATCTCTTGTAGATCAAATGGCCCACGCTCCAGTTTCCCTCAACTTCAATGCGTTCCTAGAGAAAACCAAGCTGAAAGACGATGGTAGCAACTATACGGATTGGGTCCGTAACCTGAGGATTATCCTCATAGCTGCCAAGAGATCATATGTCCTAGAAGCACCGCTAGGTGATGCACCTGCTCCCGATGCGGCCCAAGACGTTTTGAACGTCTGGCAGTCGCGTAGTGATGATTACTCCCTGGTCCAGTGCGGCATGCTTTACAGCTTAGAGTCGGGGCTCCAAAAACGTTTTGAGCACCACGGAGCATATGAGATGTTCGAAGAGCTGAAAATGGTTTTCCAAGCTCATGCCCGAGTCGAGAGATATGATGTCTCCGACGCGTTCTACAGCTGTAAGATGGAGGAGAACAGTTCTGTCAGTGAGCACATCCTCAAGATTTTAGGATTGCACAACCGCTTGTCTCAGCTGGGAATGAATCTCCCAGATGAAGCGGTCGTTGACAGAATCCTCCAGTCGCTCCCACCAAGCTTCAAGAGCTTCGTGTTGAACTTCAATATGCAGGGGATGGAGAAGTCCATTCCCGAGGTGTATTCGATGCTGAAATCAGCGGAGGTAGACATCAAGAAAGAACATCAAGTGTTGATGGTCAATAAAACCACTAAGTTCAAGAAAGGCAAGGGTAAGAAGAACTTCAAGAAGGACGGCAAGGGAGTTGCCGCGCCTGGCAAGCCTGTTGCTGGGAAGAAGCCAAACTATGGACCCAAGCCTGAGACAGAGTGTTTTTATTGCAAGGGAACGGGTCACTGGAAGTGGAACTGCCCCAAATACTTAGCAGACAAGAAGGCCGGCAACGTCAAAGGTATATATGATATACATGTTATTGATGTGTACCTTACCAACACTCGTAGTAGCTCCTGGGTATTCGATACTGGTGCTGTTGCTCACATTTGTAACTCAAAACAGGAGCTGCGGAATAAACGGAGACTGGCAAAAGATGAGGTGACGATGCGCGTCGGGAATGGTTCCAAGGTCGATGTGATCGCCGTCGGCACGCTACCTCTACATCTACCCTCGGGATTAGTTTTAAACCTCCATAATTGTTATTTAGTACCAGCTTTGAGCATGAACATTGTTTCTGGATCTCGTCTTATGCGAGATGGCTACTCTTTCAAATCGGAGAATAATGGTTGTTCTATTTATTTGAGAGATATGTTTTATGGTCATGCCCCGCTGGTCAATGGTTTATTTTTGATGGATCTCGAACGTAGTGATACACATATTCATAGTGTAGATGCCAAAAGATGTAAAGTTTATAATGATAGTCCCACATACTTGTGGCATTGCCGCCTTGGTCATATTGGTGTCAAACGTATGAAGAAGCTCCATTCTGATGGACTTCTAGAGTCTCTTGATTATGAATCATTTGACATGTGCGAACCATGCCTCTTGGGCAAGATGACTGAGACTCCGTTCTCCGGAACAATGGAGCGAGCAACCAACTTATTGGAAATCATACATACCGATGTGTGCGGTCCAATGAGTATTGAGGCTCCCGGAGGCTATCGTTATGTTCTCACCCTCACAGATGACTTGAGTAGATACGGGTATATCTATTTGATGAAACACAAGTCTGAAACCTTTGAAAAGTTCAAGGAATTTCAGAATGAGGTTGAGAATCAACGTGACAGGAAAATAAAGTTCTTGCGATCGGATCGTGGGGGTGAATATTTAAGTCATGAATTTGGCACACACCTTAGGAGCTGTGGAATTGTTTCACAATTGACACCGCCCAGAACACCTCAACGTAACGGTGTGTCCGAACGTCGAAATCGTACTCTGTTGGACATGGTGCGATCTATGATATCCCTCACTGATTTACCGCTATATTTTTGGGGTTATGCTTTAGAGACTGCCGCATTCACTTTAAATAGGGCGCCGTCGAAATCCGTTGAGACGACTCCGTATGAACTTTGGTTTGGCAAGAAACCGAAGCTGTCGTTTCTGAAAGTTTGGGGTTGCGATGCTTATGTCAAGAAACTTCAACCTGAAAAGCTCGAACCCAAATCGGAAAAATGCGTCTTCATAGGATACCCAAAGGAAACAATTGGGTACACCTTCTACCACAGATCCGAAGGCAAAGTCTTTGTTGCCAAGAATGGATGCTTTCCGGAGAAAGAGTTTCTCTCGAAAGAAGTGAGTGGGAGGAAAGTAGAACTTGATGAAGTGACAGTCACCCCTCCTGTACCGGAAAGTAGCGCAGCGCAGGAAAATGTTCCTGAGGTGCCTGCACCGACAAGGGAGGAAGCTAATGATGATGATCATGAAGAAACAGATCAAGTTACTACTGAACTTCGAAGGTCCACAAGGGTATGTTCCGCACCAGAGTGGTACGACAACCCTGTACTGGAAATCATGTTGTTAGACAACGGTGAACCTTCGAACTATGAAGAAGCGATGGCGGGCCCGGATTCCAATAAATGGCTTGGAGCCATGAAATCCGAGATAGAATCCATGTATGAAAACAAAGTATGGACTTTGGTGGACTTGCCTGATGATAGGCACGCCATAGAAAGCAAATGGATATTTAAGAAGAAGACAAACGCGGATGGTAATGTGACCATCTATAAGGCTCGGCTTGTCGCTAAGGGTTATCGATAAGTTCAAGGGATTGACTACGACGAGACTTTCTCTCCCGTAGCGATGCTGAAGTCAGTCAGAAACATGTTAGCTATTGCCGCATTCTATGATTATGAGATATGGCAAATGGACGTCAAAACAGCATTCCTTAATGGCTTCCTCAAGGAAGAGTTGTATATGATGCAACCGGAAGGTTTTGTCGATCCAGAGAACGCTAACAAGGTATGCAAGCTCCAGCGCTCGATTTACGGGCTGGTGCAAGCATCTCGGAGTTGGAATATTCGCTTTGATGATGTGATCAAAGCGTTTGGCTTTATACAGACTTATGGAGAAGCCTGTATTTACAAGAAAGTGAGTGGGAGCTCTGTGGCATTTCTCATATTATATGTGGATGACATATTGCTGATGGGAAATGATATAGAATTCTTGGAAAATGTAAAGGCCTACTTGAATAAAAATTCTTCAATGAAGGACCTTGGAGAAGCTGCTTACATATTAGGCATCAAAATCTATAGAGATAGATCGAGACGCCTCATTGGTCTTTCACAAAGTACATACCTTGACAAAATATTGAAGAAGTTCAATATGGATCAGTCAAAGAAAGGATTCTTGCCTGTTTTGCAAGGTATGAGATTGAGTAAGACTCAGTCGCCGACCACGGCAGAAGATAGAGAAAAGATGAGTGTCATTCCCTATGCCTCGGCCATAGGTTCTATCATGTATGCCATGCTGTGTACCAGACCTGATGTGAACCTTGCCATAAGTCTGGTGGGGAGGTACCAAAGTGATCCCGGTACGGAACACTGGACTTCGGTCAAGAACATCCTGAAGTACCTGAAAAGGACTAAGGATATGTTTCTCATTTATCGAGGTGACGAAGAGCTCGTCGTAAAGGGTTATGTCGATGCTAGCTTCGACAAAGATCTGGATGACTCTAAGTCTCAAACCGGATACGTGTATATTTTGAACAGAGGGGCGGTCAGCTGGTGCAGTTGCAAGCAAAGCGTCGTGGCAGCATCTACATGTGAAGCGGAGTACATAGCTGCTTCTGAAGCAGCACATGAAGGAGTCTGGATGAAGGAGTTCATCACCGACCTAGGAGTCATTCCAAGCGCGTCAAGCCCGATGACTCTCTTCTGTGACAACACTGGTGCTATTGCTATTACCAAGGAGCCCAGGTTTCACAAGAAGACCAAGCACATCAAGCGCCGTTTCAACTTCATCCGGAATTATGTTCAGGATGGTGACATGGATATTTGTAAAGTGCATACGGATCTGAATGTCGCAGACCCGTTGACTAAACCTCTTTCACGAGAAAAACATGATCAACACCAGAACTCTATGGGTGTTCGATTCATCACAATGTAACTAGATTATTGACTCTAGTGCAAGTGGGAGACTGTTGGAGATATGCCCTAGAGGCAATAATAAAAGCATTATTATTATATCTCCTTGTTCATGATAATTGTCTGTTATTCATGCTTGAATTGAATTGTACGGAAACAGCGATACATGTGTGAATACATAGACCACAATGAGTCCCTGGTAGGCCTCTAGTTACCAGCTCGTTGATCAACAGATGGTCACGGTTTCCTGACCATGGACATAGGATGTCAGTGATAACGGGATCACATCATTAGGAGAATGATGTGATGGACAAGACCCAAACTTGAGCATAACACGAGATCGTATAGTTCGTAATGCATAAGCTTTTCGGTGTCAAGTATTTATTCCTTAGACCATGAGGTTGTACAACTCCCGGATACCGTAGGAGTACTTTGGGTGTGCCAACCGTCACAACGTAACTTGGTGGCTATAAAGGTACGCATCGGGTATCTCCGAAAGTGTCTATTGGGTTGGTACGTACCGAGACTGGGATGTTGTCACTCCGTATGACGGAGAGGTACCTCTGGGCCCACTCGGTAAGACATCATCATAATGAGCTCAATGTGACTAAGTAGTTAGTCACGGGATGATGGATTACGGATCGAGTAAAGAGACTTGCCATGACGAGATTGAACAAGGTATCGGGAATACCGACGATCGAATCTCGGGCAAGTACCGTACCGATGGACAAAGGGAATAACGTACGGGATTAAGTGAATCCTTGACACGGTGGTTCATCCGATGAAGATCATCGAGAAACACGTGGGAACCAACATGGGTATCCAGATCCCGCTGTTGGTTATTGACCGGAGAGTCGTCTCGGGCATGTCTACGTGTCTCCCGAACCCGTAGGGTCTACACACTTAAGGTTCGGTAACGCTAGGGTCGTAGAGATAAATGCACGTGGAAACCCGAAAGTTGTTCGGAGTCCTGGATGAGATCCCGGACGTCGCGAGGAGTTCCGGAATGGTCCGGAGGTAAATATTGATATATAGGAAGTCCAGTTTCGGCCATCGGGTGATCTCCGGGGGTCACCGGGAGCGTCCCGGGACCACCGGAGGGGCCCCGGGGGTCCACCGGGTGGGGCCACCCATCCCGGTGGGGCACCTAGGCCGCAAGGGGAAGTGTCCAGCCCCTCTGGGCTGGCGCACCACTAGGGGCCCACCTCCCCATGCGCCTAGGGTTAAAACCCTAGAGGGGAGGGGGGTCCACTTGCCTTGGGGGGCAAGGACTCCCCCCCTGGCCGCCGCCCCCCTGCAGAATGGATCTGCAGGGGCCCTGGCGCACCCCCTGGCCCCTATATATATGTGGGGGGGGAGAGGGCAGCCGCACCCTTGCCCTGGCGCCTCTCCCCCTCCCGTCACACCTCCATACTCCCACGCAGGGCGCCCGGCGAAGCCCTGCTGCGATCTCCACTTCATCCGTCATCACGCCGTCGTGCTGCCGGATCTCTGACGACTTCTTCTCCCCCCTTGCTGGAACAAGAAGGAGGTGACGTTGCTGCACCGGACGTGTGTTGAACGCGGACGTGCCGTTCGTTCGGCGCTAGATCATCGGTGACGAAGAACGTGAAGAGTACGACTAATTCATCCACGCTTCTTCGAAAGCTTCCGCTCGCAATCTCCATAACGGTATGTAGATGCACTCTTACTTGCTCGTTGCTAGATGTCTCCATAGTTGGATCTTGGTGAAGGCGTAGAATTTTTTTGAATTATGCTACGTTCCCCAACACTCACTTGTCTTTATCTAGTATAATCTCCGAGACCAAGGTGACAGCGGTCTATTGGACATGGATTAGAAGAATATTTTCATGAGTGATTTCCTCTTTTGTGTGTGGATTGAAGATTGAGAGTCTCTTGGTGCTTGTCTTTGACTATCCTTGAGATATGTTGTGGTGATTGTGGTACTCTCTTTGGATGGCCGCGGTGACATTGCGAAATCCATAGGTTGAGAACTACGAACTTTGAGGTGTGCTTTTGTAGGCCTACATAATTCTTGTCCTCTCTTGACCACAAAGGAATGACCTCCGAGTGCGTCCCCCTTGCATGTTTTATGGGAAATATCATGTGATTCGATTATGTTAATGTTGTTGGGAGTTGCCACTAGTGAAAGTATGAAGCCTAGGCCTTGTTTCCACCATTGCAATACCAATTGTGCTCACGTTTACCACTTGTTTGCTTGCTGCACTTTTTATTACAGATTTATATTACTTTGCTTTGCCATCCATATCACTTGCCATTTAACATCTCTTCGCCAAACTAGTGCACCTATACATCTGACAAGTGTATTAGGTGTGTTGGGGACACAAGAGACTTCTTGTATCTTGATTCCAGGGTTGCTTGAAAGGGGTACGTTCAACCTCCACTTCCCTGAGTTCGATAAACCTTGGGTTACTCACTTAAGGGAAATTTGCTGCTGTCCTACAAACCTCTGCTCTTGGAGGCCCAACACTGTCTACATGAATAGAAGCGTGTAGTAGACATCACTTCCTCACCCCCGACAACTGTTCATGTGAGTCGTGGGGGCCAGCAACATGGCGCAGCTCCCGCACCGCCTCTGGACACGGCGACCGCGGTGAGCGACACAGTTCGGGTGCCGAGGGTGGCGCTACCGCTGTGGCACGACCAGCAGATCAACACCCGGCTCGTCGAGGATGCACGGGGCTTCCAAGTGTGCGCGCGCCGCAACGCATCCGCGAAGTGTTCTAGCGCGGCCAAATGCATCCCCAGGACCTTTTTAGCCAGGTCGTCTTTGCTTTTTCAATGACATGTGGGAATCGCATGTGAGCAAAGGGCATCTCCAACGTTGCCACGACCGTAGCTGATTACCCTGGCACACCAAAAAAAACCATCCCTCACGCCATTCCCTGCCGGCGCCAGCTGCCCGCATTCATGTCGTCCGTCCGTATGCCGTCATTAAGATGCTCGGTGCCCGAGGAACAAACTCCGATGACTTAATGACGCACCTGAACGCTTGGCCTCACCGAATGCGCTACTTAAAGCGGCAATGCCCAGCTAAACTCCACACCATAGCGCATAGTACTGCTACCTGACACCATATCCGCCATGACCGCGAGCGCGAACTCTATGCGGGAGAGCTTGTCTTAGGGGATGAAGCTCGTGGTCGCCGCCCTCGCTCAAGTCGCCGCTCACAACACAGTAGCGGCGTAGCCGGATGCGGATGCGACCGCGCAAGCGGTGGCCACGCTGGCGGACAACGACGGGAGGACCGTCAGCCATGCGTCCTACTTACCACCGTCCAATGTTCGGTGGTGCATATGGCAGGTGAAGCGACGGACCATCCACGTCCATCATCATTGACCTCACGTCCACCTGCACCGCCGAGGTCGCGGACTCCTCCGAGGATAAGTCGGGCATGGGAGGCGGCAGGGCACGGTGTGCCAACTGGTCGGTCCGTCTCCCATGTTCTAATGTTCCTCGCCGGAGACCGCACCTTGACTTCACGGGTCTTGAAGCCCCGCCCCGTACAGGGAGACCACAGATGGAGGACGTCACTCGCCGTCGTAGAATTGGTTTTGGGTCGGGTTTCTTTTATTTTTCTGTCCTGTAAAAGTTCAAAATGTAATGAAAATCTGCCATGTTTACATGAATCTCATCCGGTGTATATGAACTTTCACAATAATAGTAACATATATTGTAGGAGTATGAAAATATATGGAATGATGATTTGTTTTTGTGTGTATAAACTTAGAAGGTTTGACCTGAGACAAAGCTTACATGTGAAGTAAATAAACACATAGGGTCCACATACACAATTTATCTTAGGCACTCCAATAGTACGTCCACTACACATTCACGCATTTCATACCTTTCTACATCTATGGGAACCTAATAAAGGGTTAACGTATATTGCCTCTCTCTCTCCCCCCTAATTTTCATGATGGTGGGCCCGTCCCTCCCCCCAATCTCCAATCAACGGCTCGCACGTTTCACATTACAAATTAAGTAACTGGGATTACGTAGTTGTAGCATTACTCGTCCTAAAAAGACAACTAAGCCAACCTCCCAGCATATCGCGCGAGAAAACACCCGCCCGCGCCGTTTTAGTCGGGATTACTGGATTACTAGTACTAGTATCGTTGGATCGCATGAAGCACCAATTTTTTTTTGAGGGGGCGATGCACCAAGTTTAAAAGGAAAAAAGGCGGTTCACTCACAGCACGCCTGCCGCGGTCGCATTGCACCCCTCACACGACCGGTCCTGCACACGGCTCACGGCAACGGAATGCGATTCGGCTTGCCTCTTCACTGACACGTGGGATTGCACTTGGGGAAACCGACCATACGCCAAAGTCCCCCTCCCACCTCGCAAAAATCCCCCCGAAATCCCCCCCCCCAAATCCCATATTCAACCGCCCTTTGTCCAACTAGCCAATAAT